>JARHVA010001248.1:797500-1005000 GCA_037957365.1 Torreya grandis | reverse complement strand
CAGATCTGATCTAAAAAATCCTTTCAATATCATTTCTTATGTTTCATTTATCTTTCCTGTGGACTGCCTTCATGGTGTTTGGATCTGCAAGTTTTTTTTCAACTACTATGCACATCTGTTGTGTCAAAATGGCATTTTAGATCTAAGGCATAGTTATTGGAGAAGTGGCACCATTTTTTGACAACTCTACACTTGGCATTGGTTTTTTATACTATGGCATTGACTAGTAAAGGGAGGTGTTGATGTGTTTACTGCTCTCTTGCATTGAGATCTAACTAGCTGCACTTGGTGTCCTTTTACAACCATCAAGAATTTTTCTCCAGTAGCTTGGCACTTTCAGTAGTAGCAAAAAGTCTTTTCCCAGCAAGTTGGCATCATATTTCTGCGCCTTGCATCAAATTTGCACATTTTGAGTGGCTTGGGGACTCTTTATCCCACCTTGGCATCATCTTTTTTTGCTGGAAAAGTATTATTTTTTGGACTGTAGCTGGAAAACTTGATGTTGGGCATTGGAATCTCGAAGGAGTGAAGGTTGCATGGAAGAAGGGGATAGGGAGTGAATATTGGCATAGGGCATGAGAGAGAGGAGCCTCTCATTGGTATCCTTTATGGAAATCTGCTCTACTGCACAGCGGTAACAAACAACAAAAATCAGACGCCCCATTTCTAATGCCCCATTTGGTGGGCCCACTCTCTCCTAAGAAAAATTGGTAAAATATGCATTTGTCTAATTTCCTCAGCATTATTCTAATCTTGTATTCATAAATCAGTCATTTGATTTTTTGAATTAAAGTCAAATTGGAAAATTAACATTTAAAAGAACAATTCAGAGGTTTTAAAAACTTGTATCTTCAACCTACGAAGATGAAGGGTGACCCCCAAGTTGGTAGGAGGCCAATTCCCCCTCAAAAAGACCTCTTTTGGATTCCTCACTATGTGCCAAGTCTAATGAGTGGTTGGAAGGCCACTTTCTCTCTCAAAATAGGCATTTTAAAAATGTTTTAGTGTTATTTTTTTTCAAAATTACTAGTTTACAGGAAATTAAAACTTTAAAATATTGCAAACAATAGCTCAGATTCAAGTGCCATCTTTTGAAAAAGTGCTTAGTTTTTAATTTTCCACAACTTAGGCTAGATAATTGTCAAAAATGCACTACTTTATAAAGTGCCAAAAATTTGGGTCTCTCGAGATGCATTTTCGGCTGGGTCTGACGTCCTATTTGCTTAGATTATTAACTTGACTTGCATAGATTGCTCTAATATGCATTTTCAACTGAGTCTAACATATTTTGAGTGTGAACTTGCATATTTAGGGGGGGCACAAAATTTTGGGGGGGGGTGTGATTGTCTTTCAACACTTTGTTTACTTCTATTATCTTTCTCCTTTCTACATACTTTCACAAACTTACAATCAACACAACTTCACCTAAATTCAGCTTAAAATGGATTCTTTTCAAATTCAACCCCTAACACCCTTCAACTATCATGAATGGAAGGTTAAAATGTCAATCATTCTTAGAAGCAAAGGGTTGTATAGGATCACCATGGGTACTGAAGTAAAACCCAGCAATGATGCTAAAAAGGTCAAGTGGTACAACCGTAGTGATGAAGCCTATGAATTACTGAGCTTATCCATGTCTCTAGAACTTATCTTCCATTTAGAAACCTATAATACTCCCAAAGACATATGGGACACCCTAGAAACCTTATTTGTGAGGCTTGATGAGATGAGAGGTCATGAGCTCGAAAATGAACTCATAAGTCTAAGTCCTAGCAACTTTGAAACCCTGCAGGGCTTCTTCACTAAGTTTAAATCCCTTAGATTATAATTGAAATAATATGGGATAGAGAAGAAATATGATCTATTCATCCTTTCTATTCTTGCAAAGCTAGGTCCAAGCTATTCAGTCTTTGTCTCCACTTTCCATGCCACAAAAAGTGCCCTTGGCACTACATGGAAAATGTCTTCTTTGGATTCATTCATTGCTGACTTGACTAGGGAGCAAGATAAGATAATTCAAATGGGCACAATGAATTCTACTCAACCCTAAGCTTTGATAGTTGGAAATGGTAAGGATAAGACTTTAACAAAGGAGAAGAAGAAAAAGAACAAGGACTGGGAGAAGAAGAAAGAAAACAACAATCCTACCAAAAAAACACCAAGTCTTCCTCTTCCAATGCTAAACCTAAGAAGGAAAAGGTTAAGTGTGCCTATTGTAATAAGACAGGGCATGATGAACATAAATTCATGAATAAATAAATAGATCACCTAACTCATCTTCTAGAGAAGCACAACATAGGTGTTTCTAAGTCCACCAAGCAGAATTCATCTACCCAAGATTCTACAAAGGAAAAAGGCAAGGGTAAGGAGAAAGAAAATGGAAAGGCCCTTGTATCAACTACAGCTTCTACAACATCATGGGTTATTTATTCAAGTACTTCTCACCACATGGGCTCTTCACTAGTTGAGTTTTCATCTTTAGAGCCTTGTAGCATGACTTCAATTAGTTTGGGTGATGACACATCAGTTTATATTATAGGGAGAGGGTTAGTTGAAATGGAAGGAGGAACATTCAATAATGTTCTAAGTGTTCCTTCTCTTTCAACCAATCTCCTATCAGTGTACCAAATAACTCACATTGGTCAGGGCATGAGAGTTGAGTTTTCACCAGATTCAGTGGCTATCAGGGAGTTGGATAGTGATACTATAGTGACAGTGGGTAGGGAAGATCACCAAGAAAGGTTATAAACCTTCTCACATTTTGCACCAAATTATTCTCCAATAGCATTGCTAACTCATTTAGATGGAGTTAGAAAATTATGGCATGAGCGGTTTGGCCACCTTAACTACCGCTACCTTGAGCAACTTTGCAAACATGACATGGTTATTGGCTTTCCTCATGTCTAATTCTCAAAAGGACTTTGCAAGGGGTGCTCCCTTGGGAAGCATCTCGAAGCAAAATTTGACAAAGGCAAAGCTTGGAGGGCTTCACAACCTTTGGAGTTAGTCCACAATGATGTGTCGGGACCCTTTCCCAAACCATCTTTCACAAAGGCTAAGTACATCCTCACTTTCATTGATGATTTCTCTAGGTACACTTGGATATATTTTCTCAAACAAAAGTTTGAAGTGTTTGAAAATTTTCTAGACTTCAAGGCTCTTGTTGAGAAATAGAGTGAGAAATTCATCAAGGTTCTTCAAACTGATAATGGAGGGGAGTATGTCAGCAACAGGTTTGAGCAATTTTGCACCATAGAAGGGATTGATTTGTAGTGCACAGTCACTTATAGTCCTTCAGAGAATGGGGTTATAGAACACAAAAATAGGTTCTTGAAAGATATGGGTAGCTGTATGATTCTCTCCAAATCCTTAGCACCACAGTATTGGGCTGAAGCCATCAATTATGCTTACTACATTCAAAATAGGGTTCCTCAAAAACCTTTAAAAGGGATAACACCCTTTGAAGCTTGGCATAAAAGGAAACTTGATGTTGAGCACCTTAGGGTTTTCAGATCCCTAGCCATGGCCTGCATACCAAAGAAGAAATGCAAAGATATGGAATGTTAGTCCAAACCTTACATCTTTGTAGGATATCTAGATGGTGTTAAGGGGTATCACCTTCTATATCTAACCACTCATGAGTTGTTCATTGAGAGAAGTGTCCACTTTCAGAAGAGTCCTACAGAATCAACACTTAGCACTTCTTCTCTCTCATTGGATCTACTTCTTCATGATGATTCCTCAGATTTAGATCAGCGATAATAGGGTCCTAAGCCAGAGACTTCTTCTTCTTCAAGTTCAGATAGTGAGGATAGTGATGTAGAGTCATCCACCTCTAGTCAGTTAGAGGATGAGGAGTTAGCACCTGACTCACCCACTTTTGGGCCACTTTGGGCTAGACAGACACTTGAGAGTGTTTGCACTTGGGCAGGAGATCCTGCAGATGATAGACATACTAGGGGGATTTTTAGAGAGATTCCCATGCCTTCTTTACCTTAGTTTCAGATCCATAGACTTTTCAATAGGCATCAGGAGTACCTGAGTGGGATAGTGCTATGGAGGAAGAATATTCTTCCTTAATCAAAAATCACACTTGGGACTTGACTTCACTTCCTAAGGGAAGAAATATGGTTCAATGTAGGTGGATATATCAAACCAAGTTTGTAGTAGATGGGTTGGTTGATAAGTACAAGGTGTGATTGGTCACCAAGGGTTTCTCACAGGTGGCAGGGATTGACTACTTAGAGACCTTTACACCCATTGTAAAGATGACTTCTATTTATCTCACCTTGGCTATTGCCACAGCACATGGTTGGGATGTGCACCAGATGGATGTGAAGAGTGCCTTTCTTCACAAAGACCTAGAGGAGGAGATCTACATGGAGTAGCCACAAGGATTTGTTCAAGATTCTTCCTTAGTATGCAGACTTAGGAAATCTATCTATGGCCTCAAACAGGCCCCTCGAGCTTGGTATGCCAAGATGGATTCCTTCCTTCTCATAGCGGGTTTCACTAGGTGCCATTTTGACCCCAATGTCTACTTCTTATGGCAGGGTGATTCGCTCCTGATTTTGGTTCTATATGTTGATGACCTTTTGATCACCGTGAGTTCTTCATTGGCTATTGCAGTAGTGAAGGCATCTCTCTAGGATAGATTTGAAATGATAGACTTGGGTTTATTGTATTACTTCCTTAGCATCGAGATCTCACAGTTAGATTCAGGGATTTCTCTTTGACAGCCTAAGTATGCTCTTGATTTATTGTCTCAGTTTCACATGGCTGATTGCAAGCCATCTCTGACTCCCTTTCTATCAGGAGTCAAGCTTGAGGCTGATTGTTCTTCACCATTGGTTGATGCCACTTGGTATCGACAACTTGTTGGTAGTCTCATCTACTTTACTCATACCAGGCCTGACATATCATATATAGTGGGACTTGTTTCCAAATTCATGCAGGAACCTCATGAGCTACATTGGAAAGCAGCTAAGAGGATCTTGCATTACATATAGGGTTCACATAAATATGAGATTCATTACAGATTTGGCATAGAAGATGACTTGGTTGGATATATAGATTCAGATTGGGCTGGTGATTCATAGACTCACAAGTTCACTTCTGGTTACAATTTCTCTCTAGGTTTTGGTCCTATCAATTGGTCTAACAAGAAGTAGAATACTATTGCTATATCATCCATAGAGGCAGAGTACAAGGGAGATGTTAATGTAGCTAGTAAGGCTATTTGGATTTAGGGGATACTTTCTGAGTTTGGCATTCCTATTAGGCAGCCCACCATCATTTATTGTGATAACTAGAGTACCATTCAAATTTGTAGGAATCCAGTTTAGCACAAGAAGACCAAGCACATAGAGATTCACATGCATTTCATTTAGGAGCTTATTCATAGTCAGGTCATTGGCTTGATATTTTTCCAGTCTTCAGAGTAGGTTGTAGACATCTTCACCAAACCTTTCACTGAGAGCAAGTTCATTCATCTATGAGCTCTTCTTGGGGTATGGTCTACATCTACAGTAGCATCATCTTTAGGGGGGCCTTCTAGCCTCTTCATTTCTTTTTATGTCTCTCTTTTGGGAGCGTGTTTTTTCCTACAGGTTTTCTCCTTTTCTGTATCTTATGGGAGATTGAATTTGTACATGGGTACCTCATCAGGCCTAGTTTTTGGGACCCATTTTATATTTCCACACTACCCACCTAAGCTGTGCTTATGGGGGGTATTAGTGTAGGTTTTTATTTTTCCCTATTATTTAATTAGGGAAATTATTTTTTGTGCATACATGGAGTTTTCCTATATTTATGGGATAGGCTAGCTTATGTGGAGATGTGTGTCATAGATGTGTCATAGGTGTCATAATAATGTCATAAGTAACTCCTTTATGGGAGTTACTTCTCTATTCTTAGCACCTTGTCACCACCTTTCATGGAGGAGTTACAGTCTATTATTTGGGTGCCTTGACCACCTTTTGTGGAGGAGTTACTTACATGCTCTCCTATATGTATTCTTCACTTTGGCCATCTCATGTTAATTAGATATTGGGTTCTCTCCTATTTTGTCTTTTGCAATTTATCTTCTTGTATAATTTCAAATTACTTTAGCATCTATGTGGTGTGCACTTGCTTCATCTCATGTGATCACGTCTCCATTGCATTCACATTATCTAGATTCTGGCAACAACTCTGATACTTTTAGGGACAAAAGACCAAAATCAAACTCTCCTCCTTTAGAAAGGATTCCCAACACCAAGTGTTCACCAAAGGATCTCAAACAAGTTCATCAGATAAAATGTAGCTTCACAAACTCCATGAGGCTCAAACATGATGATTACCTCTATACAAAACTCTTGAAAGTTCTTATATGAGACAACTATGAGTATTTATAGGTATGGGTAGTAAGGAATAATTGAAGCTACATGTGTATTGGAAAAATTATTTAAAGCAATACAAACTTGATATTATCCTTCCAAATGTGTGTTAGACACCAAAAATACCTTGAAATAGGCTTCAAAACCTCTTCTTCAACAAAAGATCCTTTATGAAGAGAAAAACTAGTTTTACAAGTATAACAAGCCTAAAAGAGGCTATTGAATTAATGAAACTCGAAAACCAAGAGATAAATAGGAAAACCTATGGATAATCCATGAGAAACACATGAAATTATCAACACCATCAAACCAAAGCAAAGAAACTTGAAACTAGCTCAAAGGAGACCCCTCATAGATGTGAGTGCATAAAAAATTGCTCGGGGTCTAAGTGATGGTTCATAAAGGATAATCCATTAAACTAAAAAATATTGAAATGAAAATTAATTAGACTCATATTGATTTCAACCCCTAAAATCATTTCTCCCAACTCCACCTATACGGCTCACACCAAGCATTCCAAATTGACCCTCCTTAGCTTGCAAGGACAAGAAGGAAGAAAAAGAATTTGAAACTAAATATTCTATTTAAATACCTGCAAACAAGGCATGGAAAATTCCATAGGGAGATGAAGAGACACTTTACCCATGTTTTTAGCTGAAAGTGAACTTCCCAAGTCCATATAAGTACCAATAAGGGCCTAAAATCAAGGGGAAAATGCCTTATTTTGCATATAAATACTTATTGTATTGACATCTAAATGATTATAACATATTCTGACCTCTTCCACATTTAACTCAAGCTTTTTGACAAATTTTCTTGCTCAACCCATCCATACAAGTCATTAATTGAGCTAGAAATATGACCAAAGGGCCCCTTTTGCATATGAAACATGGTGAAGGACAAATTTATGAAATAGGATCAATTTAAAACACCTAAATGACTAAATTAGAAAATTTTATATATAATTTTTACCTTTTACCATGTTTAACTAGGGTTGACTTTGGTTGACTAGACTAGTAAAAGGAAGATGGACTTAGACAAAGGCTAGGCCAGGGATAAGTGAAATATTTAGACACATATGAGACCCCTATAAGACATATGGAAAATTATAAAAAGTTTAAAAAATGTATGAGTTAACCCACTTTGACTAAAATTCAAATTTGGTCAACACTTTTGGTAATTTCTAGGGGTAACATGCTTGTCTATGTTAAGGACCAGTAGCTTTGTCCCATCAATTGGGCAAATGGAGTAAGATGAACTTTAAAATAATAAGATTAGACCTTGAATTGAACAACAAGACAATTTATTTACCACCTCTTCCATGTAAATCAAATACACACACAATAAGGAAAAGAAATACACACATGTGCACTAAGCACTTAGGAAACACAACAAGATAAGAAATAAACTACTTATGTACATCTAACATGATATGTTCTTCTCCCTCTTATATAAAATGGGAAGGTTTTTATGTCTCTTCCATGACAATAAACCTCATGGTCCCAAATAAGTTGCTTATTGGAGTGGATGCTTGGTGAACCAACCTTCTTGCTTGCCACTTTGCTTGGAAAAGCTCTAAATGGATCAACATCAAACAAGTTTCCAATGTATACATACTCATTATGATCATCAAAACATATCTTGTTTGGGTCTCCAATTATAGTGTAGTCTCCCAAGGTGTTCATGATTTTAAATTCATTCTTGGAAGGCTAATTTGGCTCATGTCTTACTTGGTATGTGTCTTGAGCCAACTCATCTTTCTCTATCTCTTCAAGGAGATTGACAAACTAATTTCTAGCCTCTTCATTATTCTCATGAGGAAGGAAATCTAGTTTAATGTTATAATTAGTACAATAGTCTTCATGTTCATCCCAAAAGGAATCACTTGCTTGTTCAATCTGCTTATAGTCTCTTTCCTCAATATCCAAGCCATACCAATCTAATTGTTCTTCTTCTTAATCAAGGACCAAGACATCATCTTGCACATGGGAATATTATTGGATCTCTTCATCATCACATCCCATAATTTTCTCACCATATTCATCAAAATATAATGGGCATCCATCAAGTAAAGATAGTGATATCTCATCATACTTACATGTTTCCATACATGATGCTTCTCCAGTTGTAATGTCCTCAAGAGATGCTTTCCCTTCATCTTCATATTCTTATAATATTTGCATATAAGTTTACCCCATGTCCTCTTATTAAACCATGTCATAAATTTTAGTCAGCTCTAAAGGATTTTTAGGCTTCTTGAGGCTCTCAAATTCATTGCATATGTCTTCAAATTTTTGCCACAAGTTTTCTTCCTCATGCTCATCATTAAGAGTTGACTCTTTTACATTATTTTTATGAAACTCTTATAAGACTACCATGTTTTGAGAGGTAGATTGAAAATTTTCTTCATCCTTGAAGATATACTTTACTTCATGCTCATGATGATCATATTCAACTTTTGGATCAGATATATAATTCTCTTCAAGATCTCACACCTCCTTCTCTCTCATGGTAACACAAATACTAGGCATCTTGAAATCATGTCCTCTAGCCCAACTAGGTTTCCAAGGTGGTAGGTTTTATTCAAGTAAGAGATCATTTTATTTATCATATAACTAGTCCTCCTTAGGCTCCCATACCATAGGTATATAAGGAAAAAGTGTGATGGGATGTGGGAAATATGAACTAGTTGGTAGGGGTGGCACATAGAGCTCAAAATCAGATTGAGGGTAGAGTGTAGGATATTGTACATGGACACACATCTATTCCAAGCTAAGAAAATTATCTATTAGACTATCCTTTTTATCACCAAGGGGAGTTCCTATAATTATTTCATCCTCATAATCACTCATGAGAGTCTCTTGATCAACCATGAATTGGATTATCTCTTCTTTACTTGTTTCTCTCAAAATAGGTTCCTCCTTTAGAAGGGGTGAAGTGAAAAAATGATGAGTAGGATCATGGATTATAATTAAAGTAGTTATATTATGATATGAATTGGAAGCTAAAATTATTGGATCTAGAGTGTGGAATTAAGGAGAGGGCTTATGAGTAGATTTGGAGAAGAGGAAAGCACTAGTGAGATCATATGAAAATGAAACATTGGGGTGGTTAGGAAGGGAAACATGAGAAAGAACTACACTTTTTCCATAACATATTGGGGTATAAACCATGTGAACATCTGATCTCATATGAAAATTCTCACAATAATATTCTTTAGGATAATAGGCATCAAATCATGAAGGGTAGGACTCATTTTGAGGTTGATAGGAATGTGTTTCTTGATAACCATTTTCATAGGGTTACCCATCAACATATTTCGCATATGAAGAGGGGAATGAAGGTATATATGGATCCCATGGCTCATGGGGCTGATGGATATTTTTATATGGCTGACAAGAATTATATTTAATATAATTAAGGTCATATAGAAGTTGATAAAGATCATGGCAAGGTTGCCCAAGTACTTGCTCATAATGAGGAGGAATAGGCAAAGAAGGATATGTCTCCCCAACTTGTGTTAGGTTAAACTCAACATAAAAATAATACATTAAACCTTCATAAGAAGTGAAAATAACAATAAAATAAATTAAATTAGGATACTTTGACTGATTAACCATTATATTTATGCTCAGAGTCACCGTTGGTACTTAGTGAAATTACCTCTAAAGGCTAGTATCTTGAGGAGAACACCAAAACTCCTCACGGAAAAGGAACTTTTGTCCCAATGGGCATGCCAAAAACTATTTTCTCTTGAACTTGAACCCATTAAGGAGGGGAAAAATCCCTCCTCATTCAAGTGGCATAACAAAACCACCTCAAGGCTGTGGGTGTCCTAAATTAGAGGTAGATTTCTAGATGAGGGGATAATTCCTCTTGATGTATCACTATAACTCAAACCTATTACTAGCTTTTGGGGGGTTGAAAAGAGAGAAGGATAATTGAAAAAAGTCTACTCTAATGGAGGTGACACACAAGATATGTTTATAGCATCCAACCATATGTATCTCACATTTGAAATCAAAATACAACTAAAACATACACTCTCCAATCAATGTCTTCTTACATCAATGTTACATTATGGGGTTATAGATGAATGCACAAGGATAGGAGGAATATACAAGAGGGATATTATGGAACTAATGAAAATACTAACTCACTTAAACCTTTACATCTCTTATAACACATCACATGCCTTGCAATAAGAAGATGCAAATAGGTGAAGAAAATGAGCAACATGCTAACAAATCATTATTCTTCACTTATGAAAGATCACACATTCAAGTAAACACACTAAGTAAAATCTTGAAAGAGGTAAAACTAGTCATTTTATTGATAAAAAGGTTTAGAATTAAGTAGGGCTTCACCATATTCAGGTGGATCATCCATATAATAGCCTAAAAGGCTAAAATTTATAGAAATTATGAGAGGAGAGAGAAAAGGGGAAGCTCAAGAGTCAAAAAATACACTTATTAAGAAATAACAAGGAGTTATGATAGTCATGGAATCATGTATGAGATAGGTCTTGAAGGGAATCAAGGACAAATTTCCATCAAACTTGTTCAACTCCTCCACATGTGGCATAGATTTCCTTGTACTTACATAAGAAATTTCCCTCATCATTTGCCTTCACAAAACTAATTTATCTCTATATAGGGTTATATGTAATGATTTATCTGAGTAGGATGGGTTAAAAACAAACCCTCACATGCATTATATTAGTTTATAATCATCCATCTTCTTTTGGACATGCATAAAGATCCTTAACAATTCCAAATGACTCATTTCCATGCACCTCTCACACTTAGCACCCAAAAATTTCCAAATCTAAAATTTTATCCATGAATAAGGGGGAATGAAATATGTGAAGAGTTTCCAAGTCATTAGGGTCATAAATTAAGCCTTAAAAGGCTCCCCAAATGGAGTTTCACTCTTTTTCACTAAGTGATTACTATTTTCCCACTAGACTAGCTGAAATGAGAGAGGTAATAGATAGACTTAGGAGTTTATATACTTCATAAAGTGGACGTGGAGACTTATAAAAAGTCTCAATCTTCCTCCCAAAGGTGATTTCACCTTTTGAAACCTTCTTACACTTACAAAACATAAGTTAAAAAGAGACTTGTTTTTCACCATGCATACAAGTTTAGTGCAACTAAATCACATGGGGAGGAGCCTTGAATAATCCTTTATATCTTCAAGTTTTTTCCCTAGAATTTATAAATCATCTAGATGCTTCAACTTCCTTCTCTTCCTAATCAGGTTTGTAGTGAGGGTTTTAGAGTCACCTGGACTCTTAACATTTATTCATAAATAACAAACATTGGAATTATGTCAAAATGACACTAAAATATCTTTAAGGACCCTATCCATCACCCCAAACAAATTATATTACCATGGACAACCTCATTTGAGATATAAGCATCTAAAGTTGCCATTCATGTCCTTTTCCTACCTTATGTGAGGGTCTAAAAGGTCTCAAGCCAAAATATGGCTTATTGGTGATCCTTTATGAAAAAATAAAGGTCCATGCAGCTATTTATATACCTCATAAAAATTATCAAACTCATTGGAGATCTCCTTTCATACTAAAAGTGACAATGGCTCTGTATTTAGCCTTAGGTTTTACCATGCTTAATGGCTCTATTTGCAACCTTCATGGTTTTCACTATTCAATGACCCTATATAACTATGTGATAAATTAAATACTTTATATTTACCTCTAATAAGATAATCCAATTCATTTTAATACTTTCAAAGAGCTAAAAATAGAAGAAACCCCCTATTTGGAGCTCGGCTTGTTCATGCCTAACTAGGTTTTCCTATAGGTCTAGTTGTATAGGGCACCATGTTTGGTTTCCAACCCTATATAAAGGTTATTCATGTTTTTTTTTATGTAAAAAACTCCACACACCTTCCAACTAGGTCTCCTTAACTCCTATTTCATCCTTTATGCCTCATTCACCCAAACTATCATTTTGTGCTCAAAGGGAAGTAACGCCTGTCTAAGAAAAAATAGGGTGTACTCCTATTTATATAAGTAAAACAATAATTGGTTGGGGTTATAAAAGTCTCAAAGATGATATGTACTACATTTGAGCTCTTGGCTAGGTTTTTAGGCTTTTCCACTCTTCCAAAATTAAGATAGACCCTTATAATGTGGACTATACAAGGGTATTTTGAGAGTAAATTATGTTTTGAATTGGAAAAAGGCATCTAAAGGTTGTTAAGGTTTAATTAAGATTTGAATATAAGGAATCAACCCTCATTGAATCTCTCAACCTCATACTCTAACTACATTTTCTTCATGTCTAGAGTGGGGTTTATCACCAAGGAACAACCTCCTTTAGCTCATTGTCTACCTTGGTCTTGACTTGGTTGTAGCTTATCATTTCATAGTTGTCTTAAAAACAATGTTAAAAAAACTCCTCTACTTTTCCAAGGTCCATGTGATGTTTTTAGGCCTTATATTTATTACTTAGTCCAAACCAAGTTATCCTCAAAACATAACTTTTCATTTGATTGTTTATATATAGTGACCTACAGGTGACTGTAGAGGTACTGTAGATTAACTCTATCTCCAAAATTTATGCTAACAAAATCACTAGGATTAATTGATGTTCTTTGACTCATTAAACTTTTATTAGACCTATCTATATGTTTTTTTAACTCAAACTATGCTTTTCACTCTAGACTAGGACCTTTGTCCTTGATACCCTATTATATGTGCATTTTTAGGTTTTGTGTTAGGCTTGAATAATGATTGGAGACTCTATTTATGATGTTTTGACCTCCCTTAAAGTATTTGAGGCACAAAAACAATTTTGATACTTCTCATTCACTTTTAAAGCTCAAAGACAATGTGAAAAAATTAATTTTTGACTCAATGTCTGATACCCCTGCTATAAGTACATATTTTGGCATGTGCATGGACTTTGAAAGATGCATGGGAGATTAAATGATAGTCTATCCATGTTGACTTAATGACCTTAATGTTCATGTGATCTATACTTTACTAGACCATTCCAAACATGGAGATAACATTCATGTTCTTGTCTTGGTCAAAGGTCATTCACCACTCCCAGAGCCTGTAGAAGTTACTAAATGAATTTAGTGTTTTTGGACATGACTTTAGAGTACTCAAACTTCAACTTGACTTGATCCTTATACTCTCATCTTTGGCATGGGATTATTCATGCTAGAATCTACAAATATAAGACATTTAGAGCATTAAAAGGTTCTTTAAGCTGAGCTATATGATATCATCAAAATCTATAGGGTCTCTATTTTGTCCTTTTAGGGACAAGAGACCAAACTCAGACTCTCCTACTTTAGAAATGCTTCTCAACACCAAGTGGCCCCCAAAGGATCTCAAACAAGTTCATCAGCTAACATGTAACTTCAGAAACTCCATGAGGCTCAAACATGATAATTACCTCCGTATAAAACTCTTGGAAGTTCCTATCTGAGACAATTGTAAGTGAGTACTTATAGGTATGGGTAGTAAGGAAGAATTGAAGCTACATGTGTATTGGCAAAAGGGTTTAAAGGAATAAAAACTTTTTATGATCCTTATAAATGCATGTTAGACACCAAAAACACCCTAAAATAGGCTTCATAACCTCTTCTTCAACATAAAATCCTTTATGAAGAGAAAAACTAGTTTTGCAAGTATAACAAGCCTAGAAGAGGCTATTGAATTCATGAAACTCCAAAACCAAGAGAGAAATGGAGAAAAATATGGAGAATCCATGAGAAACACATGAAAATATCAACACCATCAAACCAAAGAAAGTAAATCTAAAACTATCTTAAAGGAGACACCTCATGGATGTGAGTGCATTAAAAACTACCTAGGGTTTAAGTGATGGTTCAAAAAGGAGAATACATTAATATGATAAATATTGCCATAAAATGAAGTAGACTCAAATTAATTTAAACCCCCAAAATAATTTATTCCAACTCCACCTGTATGGCTCACACCAAGCATTCCAAATTGACCCTCCTTAGCTTGCAAGGACAAGAAGGAAGAAATAGAAGTTGAAATTGAATATTATTTTTAAATATTTGCACAACAAGCATAAAAAATTCCATAGGTATATGAAGGGACATTTCCCCATGTTTTTAGCTAAAAGTGGACTTCCCAAGTCTGTACAAGTGCCAATAAGGGCCTAAAATCAAGAGAAATTTGCCTTCTTCTGCATATAACTACTTCTTAGACTAACATCTAACTAATCCTAACATCTTCTAACCTCCTTCATGTTTAACTAAATCTTGGTGACTATTTTTTTTACTCAACACATCTGTACAAGTCATTAATTGAGCTAGAAATATGACCAAAGGGCCCCTTTTGTATATGAAAGATGGTGAAGGACAAATTTATGATAGGAACAATTTAAAACACCTAAATGACCACATTAGTAAATTTTAAAGATAATTTATATCTTTGGCCATGTTTGATCAAGGTTGAGTTTATTTGAATTTGGTTGACTATACTAATACAAGGAAGATGGACTTAGACTAAGGTTAGGCTAGGGATAAGTGAGATATTTGGACACATATGAGACCCAATAGGACATATGGAAACTTATAATTTTTTTTAAAATGTAGGGGTTGACCCAATTTGACTAAAATTCAAAATTTGTCAACATTTTCAAATTTGAAAATGTATAAATAGTGGGATTCTCCTCTAGTCAAGGTTGTTGTCTATTTGTTTCTATTGTTGGTCATTGTTCTAGGCATCCATTTTCTCCAAGTCTAGGTTCTATATAAATTTTTTTGGGATCAATTGCTATGTAGATTTTGTATCCCTTTATAATGTGGTTATATCTATACAACCATTAACAAGCTTTGAAAGCATGTTTATGTTTCCCTTGTCAAAAGAGCATTCTCACCATCCTTGTCCCCATGACAACATTTTGAAATACTAATGTGTGTAATATTTATTTTAAAGTTAATGAAAATGCTTGTGGTTATTTATTGTTTCTTGTAAATGAAGTGCAGTGACATGTTTTTTAAGAATTTTTGATTGGACATTTGGGTTTATGCTCACTACTAGTTGTGATTTTGAGCATAGATTTAGATTATAAACTCTTTCTACATGACTTCATGATATGTTGTTAAATAACTTGTTAGGGTACCCTAGGTTTATGGATTTGATAGGGAAAATCATTTGAAAGGTTAGTTTTAGTGTATGTTCTAGTCTCTCAAGGATCATTTGGTATTTACCATTATCTTGTATTTGAAGTTTTTTTTACATCTTTTCTAATTAATATTGTCATGAAATACTACAAGACACCCTATTGTTTGGAAGCCACAACATGCCACCCTCCATTTTATAATTATCCAACTATTCTATCCTATCTTACCCTACAAATAATACACCCTATTGCATATTATAAATGTTATTTACCCTATAGATGCATAAGATATTGCATATTTTAAATGTGTTTTCAATTTCTAGCACTACAGTCTTTTATTTGACCCATTTTTTCAAAGATTATATATAATGAAGATTGTAGTCTCTTTCCCATCTATCTCCATTAGTTTGTATATGAATTAGAGCATTTATGAATTTTGTGTGAAAACCCTTCATAGGTGAAGTGTACAATCTTGGTTATGCCATGGTCATATTTTATCCTTGTGCCCAAAATCCCCATGGAGGTTGAATTACAAAATATCTCCATGTGAGTAAGCTACCACATAGGTCCTCTCACCTTGGTTTAGGTAGATACATAAGTTGCAAAGATCTGACCATATCCTCTATAGGTGCCTTTCAGTCATTTTTTGCTTTTAGTCAAATTTTGATTCTAAACCCTTCCCCATCTATACTAACATACTAGAGGTTTTCTCATTATTACTTGCCATTTTATTTCAAGTGTGTAAGGTTGAGTGTATGAAGTGTACAACTAGGAACCAACACCCAACTAACACCATTGTCAGGGATTAAACTAAAGTCTTCGTTACTTGTGTTTCTAAATATTCTTGTAGAGAGTTTTTATCATTTCTTAAAGTTCTCTGCCTATTATATTGACTGGCTATCTTTGGTTTTTCAACATCACCACTCTTTTGGTACCATTATTAAGGACTAAACTAAAATCTTGGTTACTTGTGTGTTTTTGAGGACTCTTATAAAGAGATATAAGTATTTCATGTTATGAATTTCTCTATTGTTACTATATTGATTTGACTATCTTGGTTGTTAATGCCACAACACTCCACTAGGGACATGCTAGGAGTTTTTTAAGGATTGATAATTGGTTTCTACTATGTTCATTACAAAGAGATGATTAAGATTGCATGTTGGAAGGTTATTTTTCTCTTTTGAACATTTTTATAAGATTTTAGTGTCTTTGTTTTTCATCTCATCATTAACTATAGCAAAGTATGTTGTCAACATGTATCACTGTCAGTTTATTAATTGTTTTATTCTAGAAGTTTGATTCTAGTGGTGAATTCGACTGTATTTTCTATTTTCAAGGAAGGTCAGTGCCTACTTTGGATATCTTTATTAAACTTCAACATTAACTATTTTCTTGTTTTCAAATCTAGGAATAAGATCTCTTTTAGAGGTGACCCATCAAAGAAACTTGTCCCATCATTAAGTTTAAATCAAAGATGAAGGAGACAAGTTTGGAATCATATTAAAGGGAAAAGCTCAACTATTAAGGGTTGCTAATATTTTGATAATATTGAACTATTTTTTATCCCTCCCCTTATTGAGGAATATCATAGTTCTCCTAGAAACTCTAAAACATATAGTCCTATGTATTACCTAGCTCTTTCTCAACCAGTTGAATCCCCTCCAAAGTTTGATCCACAAAGTCCACCTCATTCACCCCCTCATATCCCTATGCCATTTTTTATTAAAACTCTTATTGAACCAATCATGAGGCATAGGGACCAAGATGAGAATGAGCATCTTACATTTAATGTTCCTATATTTAGGCCCCTCAATTTTGATGAAATGGAAGGCTATCCTAATGAAGTCCCAAATGAAGTGAGGAAATGCCTTCCAAAGTTCTAAGGGAACAATGTAGTGAGTGGTGATGAACAATTGAGTTATTTTCACAATATAATTGAATATTATGAGGTTAAGTATGAGGATGTGTGCATTAACTTACTTGTATACACACTAGAGGAAGATGTTCGTGAATGGTTCAATTCCCTTCCTGCTAGATGCATTAATTCATGAGAAGAGATGCAAAATGTTTTTAGAATTTAGTATGGTGCTAGAGTTGATCCCAAATTTCTTTTATTTGATTTTGAAAACTTTAAAAATAATCCTAATGAGTCTGTGTAGGACTTTAATAGAAAGTTCAAAAAAATATGATGTGGCTACCCAAAAAAATTAGGCTTAGTGATACAACGTGCTTGATAAAATACTATGATGACTTTGATAAGAAGTTTACATACTACTTGAGGGATAAGGCTCCCACTAACCTATGGTTGGCATTTAATATGGCCATCCAAATTAAAAACAACATAAAGGCTGTGGAAAAGCCCATGAATAAGTAGGATGATGTAAAATTGGTCAATCTAAATAAGACACAATCCACAAAGACTACTAATATTGACGAGATTGTTAAAACTTTAGCCTCTGTTGTCAAATAAATGTCATACAAGTTGGCCAGAGATGATAATGGGATCCCTCATATGTCTACCAATCAAGAAAGGCCTCCAAATCCAAATCAAGCGTAAATGGGTCTTGCTTTTCATAATCAAAACAATAATAAAGGGAAGAGTCTTGTACGTGATAAAAGTATAGAGATAAAATATAACAAAAGGGATAGAAGAGAGGTGCCTAATCCATTAAACACCAAGGTAAATGCTATTAATTCTGATTTAGACATTGATTAGTATGAAAAGTTCTTCTTTCCACACCCTTCATGTGATACTACTAAATAAATTGATGAATATTTGGATGAACCTAAGTATGCATCATTTGAATATGAGATTTTTATATTTGTTTGTAAAATCCCACAAAGTAGAATGCCTAACTCTAAATAAATGTTGAATGCTACTATGGTTTATCAATTTTACAGCATGATCAAAATCAAGAGTGTCCCAACTTTTGAATTTGATTTTGATGTTAATATGGCACAAGTATATGAACTACACATTTATGATTTTGATCTCTTATACTCTATGATGATTAATAAATATCATGGGGAAATTCTATCAGTTAAGGATAGATAATTGTTAATTAATTCAATAGCTACCCAAAAGAAAGAATACAACTTGAGAAGTAAGAAACTAGCTGTTGATGCTCAAGACACTACCCATACAAATCCAAAGGTAGATAATGCAAGCAAGGAAGCAAAGAAATTTACAATAGTCTCATGAGGTTCCAAGATATCACATTGTCCCAAGCTAATAAGCCTATAGGTGCTCTTGCTAAGAGTAATAGAACACCCATCTTGTCGAGTATTCTTAAGGGTGCATGTGATGTTAAGATAAATTTGATCATGAAGACTACTATCAAGAGTGTTAATCTATCCTATCCCTCTCCATTTTTGAAATTAAGTGATTGCATCCCAACTAAAGGTGTTGTTATGCTTTGACAAAGTACACCTCTTCCTTAGTATAGCATGTGTGATATGGCTCAAGTGTTGAGTCAAATAAAAATCACTATGCCACTTGTTAAATTATTATGAATACCTAAACATAGGAAGAGGGATTTTGAGTACTTGGAATTTGGTGTGAGGTTGTTGTGAATGAAATTGAGTTACCCCAAGTACCCCTAGAAGAAGATGAAGAATCAAAAGAGATTGTTGAACCTACTTCAAAGGTCTATTTGGGGACTACATTAGTGGAGAGTCAGTTGAATATGGATCCATTTTATACAACCTTACTGATTAATGGCCTGATTATTCACAACTATATGTTTAATTCTAGTTCCTCCTATAATATGATACCCTTAGGTGTCTTAAATGAGATTCAAGTTAAAATAATATCAGATGTTGGCAAGTGTTATGCCATGGATTCATGATAAGTTCTAGTTGTTGGACAAGTTAAAGGGTTGGTAGTGCAGTTGGTAGTGTATCCTAGTAAGTTTTTGAATATGGATGTGGTATTTGTGGACTGCCCACCTAAGTGAGTGTTGATGATATAATTAAAATGGGATGATAGAATGGGTGGAAGTGTATAAATGAACTTGTTTTATGCCATCATTCCATTGGAAGGTAATATGGTCAAACTTTATAGAGATGCAAAGATGATGTATGCCATTAAAGATCCAAAATGTGCTCTAAATGAAGTATTGTATATAGATGTTGAATTGGAAAACTTTGTTGGGAATGTTAATACTAGGGAACAACCTTCTATTCTTGATATTGAACCTGGTAAAAAAGGTACAGTTTGGAAGATGTGTTTTGATGGGGCTTACTCCAATCTTAGAAATGGAGTTGGGGTTGTTTTATATGCCCCTAATGGTAAATGTTTAAAGTTTTTTTTCAGCTTTCTTTTGAGTGCACAAATAATATTCATGAGTATGAGACACTCTTTCTTAGTTTAAGTATTTCCCATGAATGTGGAATTAAAATTTTGATTGTTAAAGGTGATCCTGAGTTAGTAGTTAAGAAGATCCACAATGATTATGCGACCAAGAATAAAAGTTTGAAATAATATCATAATGTTGTTTAGGATTTGATTGAATTATTTGATGCATTCAAAATTTTCTATCATGATAAAATATTCAACAAAGAAGCTGACAAACATGCAGGGCTAGGTGCTTAGTTTGATATTACCAAACTAATATCAAACTAGTGTGAAACAAGAATTTGACTAAGAAGAGGAGATTAGTATTGTGTCAATGACAAAATGAATAAAACAAATTGATAAAAACCACACTAAACTAACATATTCATGCCTAGTTACTAGGGTGAGATTAATAACAAAAAAATGACAAACACAACTAAAAAGTAAGGAAAAACAAGAATCCTTCACCTTCTTTGGATGCTCCAAATGATTTTATAGTAGTGGCTTGATCGATTTGTGCTCATGAAGTATGTTACAATGGAGCTTGACTATCCCCCACATTCTCTTGACACATTTGGATTTTGATTGGAATCAATTTGGTATGGTAACAATAATTGCAATAACTTTTAGAATCATTTGTGCATTATAAATTTGCATTATCAAGACTTAAAATTCATGTGGCAAGGCCTCCTATTTATAGATTTTTATAAATAGGTAAAATCAACCTAAACTATCCATCTCAAGATTGAGATGTGTGGCTAATGATTAATCCAATTATTTAATTAAAATTGATAAATAGGATCATCAATATTTGGGATAAAGGAGCAATTAAGAGGCATGAAGGGCATGAATCCTGATATTTGTGGCATTTATGGCCTAGGGATGTCTTCCCAAGAAATGAGGTCACCTGATGATGCATATATTCAATATTCATTTCTAAAAATAGTTATTCAAAAAATTTCCATGGAATTCTTAATTAGGCTCTAATTTAGTTTTATTGGATCTTAAGCATGATTAGTCACTTTGTGCATAAATTACTCAAATTGATCAGAATGCCTTATTATTGGTCTAAAATTCAACTGGATTATAATTATAAGTCAATGTCAAATGAATTGAAACCATATTATCATTTAGGATATTTCCAACACAAAATAACAAAGACATGTATCTAGTACAAGGAATTTGATAGAAAAGAGCAATCCAGAGCACCGAGGTGTAAAATTGACATTTTGACTTGAAATGATATGATCAAAGTTAGTTATCCCATAAATTGAATTTCCCCATTTAATGATACCTTATACAAAATCACCACTTGAATATATAAATTTTAACTCATTTAATGTGTTTTAGTGTTTTTAAGCTAAATTGTGTATTTTGTTGGAAATTGGTCAAAAGCCTAGTTGGAGGTCATTGGTGGCTAGATTTAGCTGTCTATAGTTTGGGATTTGATTGAATTATTTGATGCATTCAAAATTTTCTATAATTATAAAATCTTCAATAAAGAAGCTGATAGACTTGTAGGGTTAGGTGCTTAGTTTGATATTACCAATACGAGCCCTCATTATTAATATCAAGTGGAGGTGCTTATCAGGCCTTTAGTCCTAGAAAATTTTCATCATTGACAGGTGTTTGGAGACTATGATTATATTATAAGGTTTATAAATTGTGAAGTTGAGTTCCATGATCAACTCATATACTTATAATCTATGGTTTAGGTTTGAGATGGGATGGAAACCTTGTTTGGGAAGGACATCATTTAGCTGAAAATAAACATGCTCCCTAGGGGTTTGGTAAGTTTGGAAGAATATTTTGATAGAGTGGATAGAATCAAATAAAGAGACTCATTCATCTCAAAATATGTGACTAAGTACAACTTGGGTTATCATGATAATCTAAGGAAGTTTTGGCTAGTTACTCACCTAAGTGTAGTTGAGAATCAAGTTTACATATAGTTGTTAAGAAAGTACTAGGAATATTTAGCATGGTCTTGTTTTGAGCTAAAAGAATATAGGGAAGGATTATTTCATCATTTCATCCCATTAAAACTTGATAAAAAACCTCTCAATCAAAAATAGATGCCTATTAACCCCATCTTTGCCACCAAGATGAGGGATATGTTAAATAAGCTAAGGGATGGTGGGATCATTTAGCTCATCAGGTATTCATCATGGCTTGCCAATTTAGTCCCTATACAAAATAAAAATGGTGATATCTACTTATGTATGGATTTTAAGAATTTGAACAAAGATTATTTAAAATATAATTATCCCCTACCCAATATGGAGAACCTACTATAGATTATTAATAGATTAGAGATGTTGTCTACATTAGATAGCTTCTCAAGGTACAACCAGGTTATGGTGAAGGAATCTAAGAGATTAAAGACTTCATTCACTATGCCTTGGGGCATATATGTATATATGAGGATGCCTTCAAGGTTAATGAATGATAGTGTAATGTTCTAATGAGATATAGACATCATTTTTTTAGGGATAATTAACTAGATCATTAATGTGCATCAAGATGACATTATTGTGTACTCTAAGACTAGAGAAGAACATTTGGAGCATCTAGAAAAAGCATTGATCAGATGCAAGGAATTTGGCATTTCAGTTAATCCAAAGAAATGCCACTTTGGAGTAGAATATTACAAGTTACTAGGAAATATAGTGTCCAAGGATGGTGTCATGATTGACCCCAAAAGGGTAGAGTCCATTGACAAAGTGCCTATCTTATAGTCCAAGAAGGGAATTAAATATTTATTTATACAAATTAACTTTGTAAGAAGGTTTGTCTCCATTTTTATAGAGATTACTCTACCTATTACTTCTCTACTGAAGAAGGAATATACTATCAATTGGGAGGAGAAGGTCATACAAGCATTCAATGACATCATGGGTGTTTTAAAGTCTACACCTATTTTGGCTAGCCCTGATTATACAAATCCATTTTAGATATTCTATTTTACATCATACAATATTATCACTATTATTATGTCAAAAAAGAATGAAGATGGTCATGAGAATCCCATAGATTTATTTAAAAAATATATGCAAGGTCTTGTATTTAACTATAACATCATGAAAAATAAAGATTTAACTCTCTTGAAAGCTATCAAAATGTTCAATCCTTATATTCTAAGTTCAAAGATCATTTCTTATATCCTGCATACCATGGTGAAGGACATCTTGACTCAGACTAAAGTATTTAATAATAGATGTAGGTGGGTTAACAAGTTACAAGAGTATGACATGGATATTTAGACCACCAAGTTAGTAAGAGGGATGATTCTAATCAAGATTATGATAGATACCATTTTGTAAGATGTTGAGGTAAACACTACTATTTTTAATGTTGATGATTATTTGAGTCAATTTGATGTGTCTCCATGGTATAGAGATATTGTTTACTACTTGAAAAATATGAGTTTTCTCACTAAATTAGATAAGAATAAAAGAAAAACTCTCAAGCTTATTTCCCAAAAGTACCTATTGACTGAGAATGGACTAGTATGGAAGAACCCAGACGAGGTTCTCCTAAGATGTGTGATGGAAGAATATACTACTAAACTAATTGAAGACTTCTATAGTGGAGTATGTGGTGGTCATTTTAAACCTAAATTTATATCTCATAAAATCATGATATCTAGTTATTGGTGGCCATCACTATTTAAAGATGTTGTTTATAATGTCGAAAAATGCAAAAAATGCTAATGCTTTGCTGAGAGGATGAAAGCTTTAGTTTCTCTTCCCTTGCAGCTTATGATGATTAAAGTCCTATTGAGACAATGGGGAATTGACTTAATTAGAGAAATTATTGATTATTAAAGTGTTGGACATAGATGGATACTAGTTGCAACTGATTACTTCATGAAGTATGTTGAAGAGTTCCCTATAAATATGGTGACACACTAGGTAGTTATGGATTTCTTGCTAAATCATTTTATTTGTAGATTTGACATGATTGTCAAGATAATTATTGATAGTTCCATGAGCTTAAAATACAAAAAAATTGTGGCATTATGCAAAGATTACAAGATTAAATTGACCTATGCTTCCAATTACAACCCTTAGGGGAATGGGCAAGTAGAATCCAGTAATAAGAACTTGCTCAAAATCATTAGATAGACATCAAAAGAAAATAAGAAGTGGGGTGAATAGCTAAACTTTGCCTTATGTGATGATAAAATTATCCCTAAAAGAGATATAGGAAAAATAATTTTTGAGATTATTTATAGATATCAAGTAGTTTTGCTTATGAACTTGCAGTTTCTCACTTATCAACTCATACAACAACTAAAAGATGATGAGTAAATAAATCACTATGAAATTAGGATAAACCAGATTATTAAGATTGATGAAATTCAAAGATAAACTCATGAAAGACACCTCAATTTCAAAGAGAATTTGAAGAAAATATTTGATAAGAAGGTCACTCCAAGGACTTTCTAAGTAGGTGATCTGGTCTGCTTTGGGATAATAGGAATGAGGAGAAAAGAAAACATGGAAAATTTGATGCCTTGTAGATGGGTCCCTATTCAATTTACTATTGGATTGAGGAACATACTTTATTTCTAGGAGACCTAGATGGTGAAATATTGAAGCTGCCAATTAATGGTAGGTATATAAAATAATTCTCTGATTAAGTCTATATCCTACACTTGTGTACATATTATATAGTACATAATTTTTTTCTATTATTTCATTTTATTTCACCCCTCTTCTTTAGGATTTGTTTGTACAATTCCTTTCCATTATTATTTGTCATGTGTTTATTTTCAGATCCTCTTGATATGATTTTGTCAAGTCTGTCATTATTTTGTTGAGCCTTCATGAGTGTTTGTTGATAAAGTGTTACGTCTTGACTTCGTAGCCTAATGAATTAGCACCTAGTATTATGTTTTGTGTTTCTTTGCACACCCACAAGGGGTATGCATCCTTGAGTGAGATCCAGTGTTAGTACCCAAAATTTCACAAGAGCAATTGGGCCCTTGTCAAGTCTAAACATTTAATTCCTTAGCCATACTCTTGTTTTTGAATGTTCATGTCAAAGGTCAAGTTTCATATTAAATGGATAAGTCTTAGTTTGGTATTTAATTAATGTGAAATATCCCTTAGAATTTTTTGGACTTTTTGTACAAACACTTTGCCTAACAAAAATAGGTCTTTCAAATTTTTATCTTGGACAAAAAATCTAAAGACTTATTTCTATCAGGCAAAGTGTTTACATAAAGTCTAAAGAAATTATATGTTTTAGGCTAAAGTCTTATTTATCTCAGACTTTTTGTCCATGGAAACAATTCCATAGGTCCATTTGTTTTAGAATTTTTTTCCATGATAAAAAGTCCAAAGGCTACTTTTCCTTTGGGCATTTTGCCCATGGAAAAAAGCAAAACAAAAGTCATTTTATTTGGAAAAAATGTCAAGTTCAAATATTTCAACAAAATATAAGTCTAATTTATTCAAATAAATTGTTTTGGACAAAATGTTCAAAATAGTTGTCCCAATGAAGACACAAATTCTGAAGACTCGTTTCTTTTGGCAAAAGTGCTAAGTCTAATTCCTTTAGGAAAAATGCAAAGATCAATTTATTTGGGAAAATTATTTTAGAAAAAATGTACAAAACAATTGTCTTGATAAAGACAAGAGTCATGAAGACTTAATTTTTGTGGGAGAAGTGTTCGAGAGAGTTCAATTTCTTCAAAAAATTATCCCAAACAAAATTTTTGAATTAATTATACCAATAAACAAAGGGTTCAGGAGTAGAAGTTTCAAGAAAAAAATCCCATAATAATTACTACCAAGAAAAATATGCCAAAGATAGGAATGTTGAAGATCAAAGGCCAAATGTAACTAGGAATGCAAAAGACCAAAGACCCATAATAAAAGTCCCAAAGGCCAACAGGGAATTCTTGTGAAAATTTTACCCAAGTGAAATTACTGCCAAGACAAAAATGCCCCAGAATAAAGGACTGGGTCCTATATATCAGGATCGATGGTATATGTTCCATTGGGATCTAGGATCAATGATGTGAATGAAAGATGAATTGTTAAAGGACTCGAGCTGAATAAGGAGCTTCCACATGGTAGAAGGGTGTTATCTTGGCAAAGATTGACTAGGAAAATTATAGATGAGTCATGGTAGTTGTGTAGGAAGTCTTAGATTTTAAAATCAATTACAAATTTAATCAAAGATCCATGGATCCCTTTATTTAGAATCTCATGATTTAGCTCCCAAAGATGCTATAAAGGGCATAGAGGTTGAAAATTTAGATGTCACTAGCTTTTTGTAGATACAATTAAAGTTTGGGACTTGAAGATGGAATGTGTATTTTGACAAGTCACTAATACAGATGGGAACTTTATAAGAAAATAGAATAATGATGAAGCAATTACAACTTATTGACATTATTTCTATGATTTTTTCATACTAATATAAAGGAGCTTATGTTCATAAAATTGATGACCTCTTTGTAGATCTTGGGTAAAGCCTATATGAGAAGGGAAGTTATAGAAATAAAAAGTCTATGTTCAGTGTATTATAATTCAAAATGGATTTACTAGCCCCTTATGTGCTTATTTGATAATTCCCTATGGGAACTTCTTAGGGGGACTATAAGTGCGAATTGCATAAATTTTAAATTGCCAAGTGGGGCCAAAATTTCCCTAATAAGTCAAAAGTGAAATAATGCATTTATGCATTAAAAAAGGAAATAAGGGGGGAACCCTAAAAAGGAAAATTTGTAAAAATCAAAGATATAAGATGTAAAATGTGAAAATATAATTTGGAGCCAAAAATTAAAAAGTTTGAAATAACCTAAGTTGTATTTTCATTTTTCTTTGTTTGCTCGAGCTCCTCCAAGGAAAGATATTACAAGTTTTAAAGTACAAGGTGGGCCACTCAAAAGAAGATCATTTAAATATCTATGAATCTATAATATTCACAAGAAATCATTACAAGATCAGGTTGTTCCATGGAGTGCATAAAGGGAAGGGAAATGGTCCAGGAGGTTCTAGCTATGCAGGTAAGTAATCAATTAACAGGAGAGCATCTCTAGATGGTTACACATGAGGACAAATTTTTTTTGGCTCCTCAAATGACTTTTATCCCTCTAGCTCATAGTGAAGATAATCTTCAAGTATTTTCATATGATGAAAAATGATCTGTTCAGCTTCCATCACGAATTTCCACTTTCTAGCTCATGTTCATCAGCATTTTCAGTTAATAAATCAAATTTTTTTTACAAATCTTCATCATTCCTTACAAAGGCAGTTGTAACAATGATTTTCATTTCAAATGGATGAATATTTTAGGTATGGCAAGGGAATATTTTCCAGATGGAAGAATCTTGGTGGTCTTAAAAGTTTGTTTTACAATTTTGAAATTTGTGAATCATAGTTCCAAATTTGAAAATGTATAAATAGGGGGATTCTCCTCTATTCAAGGTTTTTATTGGGTATTGGTTACTATTATTTGTCATTGATCTAGGTGTCTATTTTTTCCAAGTCTAGGTTTTGTATATTTGTTTGGGGGATCAATTGTTGTGTGTAGATTTTATCTCCCTTGCCAAGGTGGTTATAGCTGTACATCCATTAGCAAGATTTGAGAGCATGTTTATGTCTTTCTTGTCAAAATAACAATCTCACATGCTTGTCCCCATGGTAGCATTTTTAAATACTGATGTGTATAATATTTATTTCTAATTTAATGAAAATGCTTGTGGTTCTTTGTTTTTTCATGTAAATGAAGTGTAGTAACATGTTTTACAAGAATTGTTGATTGGACATTTGGGTTTATGCTCACTACTGGTTGTAATTTTGAGCATAAATTTAGATTATAAACTCTTTTTGAATTACTTCAAGATAGGTTATTGAATAAATTATTAGGGAAACCTAGGTTTATGGATTTTATAGGGAAAATAATTTAAAAGATTAGTTTGAGTGTACATTTTAGTCTCTTAGGGATCATTTAGTATTTACCTTTATCTTGCATTTGAAGTTTTTTCTACATATTTGCTAAGGAATATTGTCATGAAATACTACAAGATACCCTACTTTTTGGAATCCACCAGCATGTCACCCTTCATTTTATAATTATCCAACTATTATATCATATCTTACCCTACATATAATACACCTTATTGCATAATATATGTGTCATTTACCCTACATATGCATAATATATTTCATATTTGAAATGTGTTTTTAGTTTGTGTTTTAATTTTTATCACTATAGTCTTTTATTCAACTCCTATTTTTGAAGATTATATAGAATTAATATTGTAGTATCTTTCCCATCTATCTCCATTAGCTTGTATATGACTTAGAACATTTTTACATTTCATGTGATAACCCTTCATAGGTGAAGCATGCAATATTGGTTATACCTTGATCATAGTTATTCCTTGTGCCCAATATCCCCATGGAAGTTGAATTTTAGAATCTTTCCATGTGAGAAAGCTACCACATAGGTCTTATCACATTGGTTTAGGTAAAGCCAAAAGTAGCAGGGAGATGACCATACCCTCTATAGGTGCCTCTCAATCATGTTATACATTCAGTCAAATCTTGATGCCAAACCCTTCCCCAGTTACAATGACATACTAGTGGGGTTTTCATCATTTCTTACCATTTTATTTCAAGCGTGCAAGTCGAAGTGTATGAGGTTTACAAATAGGAACCATCAAGTTCCATGGATGATATATCCAAAAAAACTTTAGGCCCAATGTAGTTCTCCCAGGAATTGGGAAGAAGATGATGATAAGACTAAAACATGATGGATGTGATAGAAGAAATAGGAATAGTCTTGAAAAATGGTAAGTATATGGGATAAAAGGACAAAACGGATGGGGAAAATAAGTGATAAGTGATTATTTTTGACTTAGTGAGGGTTCCCAAAATCCTTAAGGTAAAGAAGTGATCAATGTTTTTGTGATTTTGGAGTATCTCAACTCAATTGATAATGACAAGATACTAAATGTTCTAAGCCCACAAAATGGTGAGAGTGTGATAAACTTGAATGGATGCTCACAAAATGGTGAGAGTGTGATGGAAAGAGAGACTGAGCTGACCTTAACATGTATCAAACACGACCCACATAGTCCTAAAATGGCCTTAGTTCATAGTAGTTCCACCTTACATTGGAGGAGTTTGACTAGTGCAACATCTAATTCAAAAAAAATAGGTACAATTGGTATAGTGGCACAATATGACATAGTAATGGCTAGTTGATATGTCAAGGTACAGTAAATAAATGTTTCCCTTAGTTTTCCCATAGGAAATTATAATTAGGATACAATGAATTAGATCAATGATACTAATTTTCCCATAGGTGGATATAATTAGTAGCAAGATCGGTCAAACATTGATTTGCCCATATAGGTGGATATAATTAGGCTCATATAAATAAACATGATTGGAAGGGAACAAGAAAATAAGGATGAAACTACTCAATATTATGTTATACTACTTCAAATTATTGTCTCTATCTAGAATTATTGAAACAACTATTGAAACTAATTTAATTCTTCATGCAGAAAATGTGAAACCAATGGATGAACCAAGGTCAAACAGGCAAGGATAGGATGGATCAAAACATGCTTTGGTTGATAGAACAAGATGGTATAATGGATAAGTGATAGGATAAAGTGAAGGTTGATAGGATGGTATGATGGTATGGTACAAAGAATAATATTGATAATATGGTACAACTTGAAATGGTCCTCATATACAATACATTGTATCACTCAAATATAACACTACTTAAGGTGTATAATGTTCATATGTTCATCAAGTTCATCCCCATCTAGTATGGTGAGCCTATATGCTCCTACACCATAATGTATAATAATGATGAAAGGACCAACCTAATTGGATTTGAACTTGCATTTATGATTATTTTTAGTCGTGGTATTATTTTGGTTTTCTTGAGGACAAGATCACCATGTTCAAATTATTGAGGTTTCACATGCTGATTATAATGGCCAAAAAGTCGATTCTGATATGCCTTTAGATTGTTCACTACATCTATGTGTTTCTCATCAAGCAACTCCATATCTTGTAAGTGAGCTACTCTATAGTCATCATCATCTAGGACATGCTTAAAATAGATGCATAATGAGGGTAACTCAACCTCAATGGGAATAATGGCCTCATCACCATAAACAAGTGAGTATGGAGTGGATCTTGTGGGTATATGGTGATTGGTATGGTATTCCCAAAGGGCATGGAATATATGAAGGTGCCAATCATGACTAGCATCATTTGATAATCTTCTTCAAGATGTTGATAATGGTTTTGTTTGATGTTTTAGCCTGGCCATTACCCTAAGGGTAATATGCCATGGAGAAATGTTGTGTGATGTTATATTTGGCACATAACTATTTGAAATATTTGTTCTTGAATGATCCTCTATTATTAGATATAATGTTGGAAGGGATATTGTAGTGGCAGATGAGATGGTTGAAGATGAATTTAGAAATTTACTTTCTAGTCACATAAGTTAGGGGTATAGCTTCAACCCACTTAGTGAAATATTCTATGGTAGTGAGGATGTGTTTATGTCCATCTAATGAAGTTTTTCTTATCTTATTAATGATATCAAGGCCCCATGTAGTGAATGGCCATGGTGTCAACATTTTTTTTCAAAGTATTGATTAGGGAATGAATAAGATTGACATACCATTGACATTTATCACATCTTTTCACATATGCATCTGCATCTACATCCATTATTGGCCAATAATAATCACTATGCAAGAGATTTTTGGATATGATTTTCCTATTGGAGTGGGCTCCACATACTACTTTGTGAACTTCCCATGATGCTAGTATAGATTTTACTGAAGGTAAACAATGAAGAAGAGTTACATTAAAACTATAGTAGTATAAGGTTGGTCCATGTAAGGTATAAAATTGGACATTATGGATGAAGGATTTGGTTTATTTTTAAGACAATTTTGTTGGTAGAACATGGTCATGTAAATAGGCACATAGGTCTGAATACCAAGTAGATCTACGACCAATAATATCATAGATCATTATGACAATTGATGGTTCATGAGATAGAGTTTTTAAAGTTTCTATGATAAACTAGAATTCTTTGGTTGTATCTATTTGTTGAATCAAATATCTAATAGTATCCATGAGATATTTTTTTTATTACTTTCTCTTGGTATATGCTCAAATTGGATATAAATAATCTATTGCTTGAGAGAATTGACCATGGTCTTGTATGAAACCAACTTGTCATATTTAGTCTAAAAGTGGTATGTGACTTGATTGATGATTAACTATGAATCACCATAAAAATTAAGATGATATATCTTCCATTTTACTACTTGTTGAAGCCATACTATAAGTGCTTCATATTTGTCCATGTTATTGGTACAAGGAAAGCTAATTATGAATGATTTAAGGGTTAGATCCCCTTATGGAGTGATAAACAACAGGTCTACACCTGATTCATGTGCTACGAATGAACCATAAAAATATAAATTCCAATTCTACTCTTCAAGAGGTGTTTCAATTATGGTCATGATGGATTTGTCAAGAAATTGAAATATAAGTGGCTCTATGTTTGTACTGGGTGATTTAATAAGTTAATCTACAAGACCTTGCCCCTTAATGAATTTTTAGTTCACATATTCTATCTCAAAGTCATTGATAAGTATGATATATTTGGCCAAATGGCCTTGTAAAACTACTTTATATAGTAGATACTTGAGTGGATCTACTTTTGAAATGACCAAGGTCTTATTGTTTAACATGTAATGTCACAGTTTCTGAGCTATAAAGACCATAATGGGACAAGATTTTTGGATGGGTATATAGTTATGTTCATATGGAATCATTGTACAACTTAGATAGTACACTACATGATCTTTTACATTGTCATCATGTTGAGTTATAAGTGCCCCCAGGGCTTGATCTATTTCTGATAGATACCAAAAGCAATGGTTTCCCTAGCATAAGAGGTAATAAAACTGGTAGATTAACAAGATAGTCCTTTAACTTTGAAAATATTTTTAATAATCATCACCCCAAATAAATGTAATGCCCTTATTTAATAGGTGTGTAAATGGATGGTACTTATGATCCAATTCAGATATGAAGCATTGAATAGACTAGATTTTGCACTACAAACTATGGAGTTGCTTTTGATTAGTTAGTGGTGGCATCTTTGTTATGGCTCATATTTTGGATAGATCAACTTATATACCCTTATGAGACTCAATTAAGCCAAGAAATTTTCCAAAAGTAACTCCAAAAAAACATTTATTAGGATTAATCCTGACTTTGTATTAACTTAGTCATTCAAATATCCTCCTCAATGTTGTTGGATGATCGACCCTAGTCTTTGATTTGCCTAGTATGTCATTGATGTAGTCTCTAATAATTTAATTCTTCATATCATGAAATATGACTATCATTACTCTTTGATAAGTGGTCCCTACATTTTTAATACCAAACAACATAACTTGATAATAGAATGTTCCCCATGAAGTGGTGACCATTATTTTGTGTTGGTCTTTTGGTGTGATTTTGATATGATTATAGCCGGAGAAACCATCCATCAGTGAAAGCATCTCATAACCCATTATGGATTCAATAATCATGTCAATGTTTGGAAATTGAAAGTCATCCTTAGGGAAAGCTTTGTTAATATAAAATTAGTGTAGATTATGATTTCTTCTAGCTTTTATTGACTGGCACTAAATTGGAAATCGATTTAGAATAGTCAATTGGCCTAATACATCTTGATTCTAAGAGATCTTACAAATATTTCTTTACTAATAAAATAATGTGAGGATGCATTTTTAATAGCTTTTAATTCATTTTTTTTGTATCAATATGTACCACAAGGTGATGAACAACCAAGGTGGGGTCTGAACTAGGCATGTTAGAATATGCCCATGCAAATATATCTACAAATTCCATCAATAAGGATATTAAGACTTCATGATCATCCTTAGTGAGGTATGTACCTAATTTAATCTATTTTGGGTCATCTATAGACCTGATGTTTACCTTTGATGTGTCTTCCACTAGAAAGGTTGAACTATCTTAAATAATAGTGGGAAAAGATTTGAACTATTTGGCTATGTCAGAGTCCTCTATTAGGACTTATTTTTTAAATTCTCCTAGACAAAATGAATTAGAGTTTCCAATAACATTTTTTAAATTGTGAGGGATCATCATGTAACAAATGTTATTGGAAACTCTTGAATGATGCAATCACATGCCTGGTATTCTTCAAGATTGGATTTAGATCCATAGATAAGTTCATTAGTATTGGGATTCTAGTATAAATTTGAAGAAGGTTGAACACCCCTATCTAATGGCACCTAAAACATATTTTCACCACTAGTTTGGCCTTTTATTTACTTTTTACCTATTAAAAAATTTCCTCAAATAGGTTGTCACTTTGGGACCTCAATGTTTTATTGATTTATTTTTGGCTAAGGGTGTTCAATCGCTCTCCAAAATAGGCTTCAAAATCAAACTTGATTGAGAATCCTAATTTGTGATCTCTTAATGAAACATTATCCCTAAAGCCTAGAAAATTTTAGAAGTCCTCATCATTCTAAAACTCATCAATCAGTACATTAGATTCCTATTTTCCCCACTCTATTAGTTGGGGATAATACAATGGTGATGGATTATGATGAATGACTAGTGGAAGGGTAAAAATGGAATTATTGTGAAATAGGTTGGTTTGGGATAACTCATTAAATTGGCTATGATCAAACTCTTATTCATTATCAGTATCATTGTCACTAGTTTTTGGTGATGAAAAATGATAAGATATGTGGGGTCACCCCTAAGAGATTTACATCTAAGTCCATAGGTTCCTTTGTAATTAGTCATAAAAATGGGTTTAAGTTCTCCCTATTGATTTAACCTAAGGCTTCCTCCTTCATATTCCTAGTTATCCATCATTTGATTAGGAATGGGATACTTCAAATTATTGTAACAGTTGGCCAATTTATCATTATATAACCATGATTCATCACCTTTGAGAGGTTCATTTCCTTAGCTAGAGGTTGATATGAATGTGATGGGTGTTGGATTGTGCTGATAGCCTTTACCCTTTTGTTGACATTCCATGTGGAGTGGTTTGGATTTTGGTCTTCCAACGGTCTTTGGATTCTATGCAATTTTTTCAATGTGAAAGGTGTTATGCATCAAATATTATCATGGGCCATTATCCAAAATAGTATAATGATTGGGCATTTTAGGAGGTAGCATGTGGGAAAATGAATCAAGGGCATCAGGGTTAATGCAATTGACCTTTGGTAAATTAATAGGTATAGCTTTCCCTTTGTCCTATTTGGTGATTGGATTCATGCCAAAACAATAATTGTATATCTTGAACTCAACCTCTAGATGTTTGTAATGCTCTTATGGATGCAAATCTCTTGGTATACTAACATCCATCCTTGAATGCAATAACTTGATACATTGGTGCAACATCGATGAGAATGCATAGATTTCATATAAACAAGGTATAACCAAAAGCATATTATATGATAAATCAAGATCTAACACATGAAAAAGTGTATCATGGGTCAAAGACCCAATGATAATTGGTAAGCTAATGGTGCCTTGTGATTTTTGTTCTTAGTTATCATTAAGCTTTGATGGTGATATTTTCTTCTTGGAGATATGTCGAGGTATACTCAATAATCTTGATAAGCTTTAGAGACACTATATTCAGACCCAATTCAGGACATGTTTCACTTTGTGCCTCTTTATGTAAAATTTGAGGTATAATGGATTATTATGCAGTGGGCCAAGGGATGACATATTGCTTTGGTTGAAGGTTACTTGCTGGGCTAGAGTGAGATGTCTAGACAAAGCTTGAAATTTATCAGGGGATATGACATTTATAACTATGTATGGACCAAGAGAATTTGTCAAGATGTTTTTGTAGATAGTAAACATATGAAACAAATCTAAAATAGAGACTAGTGTTGGTATCTTTTGTAATTATTAAAAAATATCAAATGTATTTTCCAAGATAGTGGTAAATGGTTTTTTCTAAGGTAGAATGGCTAGTTGGATGATGGGTGAAGTGGTAGATGGTTGTGTGCCTGGTATGGTAATATTTGATCACCGAGTTGTGATTACATAATTAGGAATAGATACAAGACTATTATTTATAAATAATGGTGGAGGGGGACCAGATAGGATAAGTCTTGGTTATCGATGCACTTGAGCATGCCCATAGACAAATGATGATTTATCCATATAAGGTCCTAATATGGGAATCCCTGCTTGTTGGTTCATCTATGTATAGTCTTAGGTTAAGGAAGGATTACCAGAATGGTTTGGTTGATTTGGGATGATAAACAATGGTCTTGTATAATTTGTACTTGGTTTAGGATTAATGAAAATGGTGTTAATATGACCTATTACAATATGGCCTACAACTACTTTATATTCATGTGTAACTACATGGTAGGTCTATTGGTTGTTACCATTCTAACCTTATTTTTATCTATTGTTTTGAAATTATTGGTTATGTTTTTGATTCTATTGAGTTGGTTGGTTTAACCTTGGTTATTGATACTATTGTTGTTGATGTTGTACTGGAAATTGTTGTTCTTATTGTTATTATTGTTGATTGTTATGTTAGGGAAAAGGATTCTAATAAATGTCAAGGCTCTAATTAGATGTGGAAGTTACATGATACAATATGGTCTCTCCATTTTCTAACATATTCTAAATTACATGTCTAATTTACACACAACATTAAAAATTATGGCCATTAACCCTATGAAAATCACTCAATTATTTTGTCTTGTACCAATCTAGCATGTCAATACCCTCACTAAATTATTCTTTTAGAATAGGCCATCTAATTAAGCTAGATGTTGTGAGCTTATGAAAGACTGATTCTATGGGATTTCCAAGGTCAATAGAATCATGATGAGTAGGCATGTTTCTCCTTGGAGGAGGGGTGTTTTCAAAGGCATATATTGCTATGTTTATTTCATTTGCTATGCTAGTCTAGGTTGTTGTACTTGTTGTGCATGTTGTGAATAATGAAAAGGTTATTAGTTAGGAATAAGATGGAAAGGTGGTGTAAGCTGAGAAAATAGTGATTGCACCATTTGGACATGCCATGACTCTATTACTTCATTCCCTACAACATTCTTGTTACAATTGAATTTCTTGAGTCTATCATTGGTATTGGCCTATATCAATTGTGATGCTTGTGCTTGGACTAGATGTTAGTTTTGGACACTATTTTGAGTTTGGTTCTAGCCATTGATCTAATTTAACATGGTTAGTTTAATGATCATTTTATTAGTGAGGTATTTTTTGACCACTAGACCTTTGTCAATAAGTTTTTTGAATGTATACACAAACGTCAACTTTAGATAGTAAGATGTCTCACTATATGGATTTTTGGTAAAAACATCAACTAGTTGTTTATCTAGTAAGCTGTGAGTAAATTGGTTTGTTAGGGATCTCCATTACTGTAAATAGTTTGTGAAGATTTCACCTTATTTCTATTTTACTTTCTTTAAGTCTACCAATGAAATCTCGTACTCAAGATTGTAAGAGAAGTGTTGTATGAACTTGTCTGAAAGATCATCAAAATTAGAAACTGAATTCTTTGGTAACTTCAAGAACCATTCCAAGAATTGTCTAGCTAAACTTCTTGGAAATAATAACAATAATAAATATATGTCACTATAGGCCATTGGTTGGCATACAATAAAGAATTCTATCAGATGTGCTTTGGGATCACCTTTTCCATTATATTTTTCAAACTTTGGTGGCTCATACCCTGAAGGAAATGGTATCTATAAGTACTCCATGTTGAAAGGGTAAAAACACACATTGTCCAACTTAAACTCTTTGACTTGTTTCCAGGCTTGGATGGTGTTAATTACATCATTTATTATATCTCTTACTCAAGGAAATTTATGGGAAGATTGGCTTGAGGTGATGATTGAGTGACCACAAGTGGATTAATTTGACCAAGGTATGATGGAGGTATTTGTTGGGGTAGGTTGGATTGGTTAGGAAATGGACTAGGAATTCACACATAGTTTATGGTATAATTGTTGAAATTGTACTTGTGGTTATGAAATATTCTAGTTAGGATTAGGTATGTAGGCCTGATATTGGGAATATTGAGGTTGGGATGGTGGTATATGGCCATATTGTGCCTATAGAGGTTGAATAGGGATATGTTGTTGACTAGTCATACTTGGTTAATTAAGAGGGACTTATGGACCAAGACCCTGTCTCTGAACTTGTGGCATATTTGGCATGAAAGGCAACTATTGCCTAGTAAGTACTTTAAGAACATTATAACCTCTTTATTATGTAAATACTAGTTAGGAAGTGGATGCATGCTAGAGATTTAACATTTTTCACTAACCAATATTTATACATTATTGGCTAGACATCATTTGGTTTTGGATCAACAAGTTAGTCTATGATGAAAGAGGTGTGTTCACTACTGCCTAATGAGGTAGAACATTGGTTTCCCCTATTGAGATGGAAATATGGTTTGCCTCTATTGTATGGGTTAATTGGATAGTGCCTATTGTTATGGAATATTACTCATCACCTATTTGGAAGGAGTAAGATTCATCATATTCTATTATGGTATGATACTGGGCATTGGCTAGCTACTTAATCATTGTTGTTGGGTGCTAGAAGAACTAGATAGTTTAGGATTATAGGTAGTTGGTTGAGGTTAGGAAGTAAAAAATCCTACTTATTAAGTTTGTGAACCACTAATGGTGCTAGTTAAAGGAAAATTTTTTATTGATTATGTTTTTATGTGTTAACACCACTTTGGTTTAGTTTAGATGTTACTTGCATATTACCCACTATGTTTTGCTCACTATTATGTATAGAATCAAGAGACACTTGTTTGATAGTTGGGGTATCAAACATGTTTTTAACTAAAGTGTTTTGCATAAATAGGTATAAACCCTAATTTTATTGACCATTAAATTCCATTAAAACTCTTATTAGAGGATCTAAATCAATAAGAGTCCTATTTGACATGGTCATCTAATTAAAGTCTTGTACTAGGTATTGATATGTCTGGTATGCTATTTTAATTCAAATTAAGTGGTCCTCTATAAGGCCTATTTTTATGACAAGCATATGTGGATCTTAATATGGTATTGGTACTATGGCATTAGGGTTACTAGAAGAGGCCTAATCATTATATTGATAAAACATATTATACGGCCCTCTTGATTGATTTTGAAATTATCGTGATCTACCTCATATTTTGATGATATCATGCCAGAATAAGATTATTGTTATATGTTTTATACAATCATAGGTATACTAACCAAATATTGGGCTATCTATTCTTTATCTTGCTCCATGTAAAGAGGCATGCCAATCAAATAATTAGTAAAGGATCTTAACTCTGTTAACCTATTTGAGTGTTGCATGGTAGATAGGAATGCATCTCCCAAATAACCTCATCTTTTTAAGGGTCTTGGAAAAATTCCTCTTGTGTGTTAATATTTCCATATCCTAGATTGTACATAGTTCCACTATGTGTATATTGATCCATAGCCAAATTAAATGATAAAGGTTTCACAATAAGATGGATTAAAGTTTTTTAATCTCTAAAAAACTATGTTTGAAAAGACAAAGGGTTCAAACATGATATATTTTGGTTAAGGGCAGAGTTGTATATCTAAAAAGTTTGATGTAAAGATTTAGTAAAAATAATATAACATCAAAGGTCTAATGTTAAATTTTTTACACAAATAAGGTCAAGAAAAATGATAAAAATAAGATGCTAACTCTAACATCTAAATGTGTTCCAAATAGGTCTAAACTAGGAAAGGTAAATGTTTTCAGGTCTTTTATCCAAATGTGGAGTCAAAAGCTAGGCTCAAATAGGTTTTGGTAGGAATTTTGGCAAATGGTGTTAAAATATAGGCTTGAAACAAAGGATGATGATGATTAATCTAAAAAAATTGGAATAGTTTAGCAAATACTAGGCACTTGATTATAGATATAAACCTGATCTGATTGGTATAAAACAAAAAACAAAAGGCACTTTAAAGATGGACTAATTTTATCAAACAAAGGCACAAACAATATAATTTTCAAATATGAATAATATATTAACCTAAGTTATGCAACCTAAAAGAGAAAGATCTATGTATCATCCCCTACGTGTTGAGGCCTAAAAATAAATCAATCAATGTTTGAATCCAAAATTGCAAAAGTTAATCAAAGACTCAACTATGGTAAACTAGGGTTTTGATGACCAAAAAGCTAGGTGAATTTGAATATCATGAATATGATAAAAAAATATTTAATAGGGATCGAATGATTGGTTTAAACAATGATAATTGGGATACAATATAAGATAAGTTTTTTGAAATAATTTAGGCTACATAATGATGTTATGACTCCTAAAAGGTGTGATAATGGTTAATGTTTCAAATAATTCAAAGGAAAAAGAATTTGAATGATTTTGGAAACATAATGTTATCCATTTTTATCAAGTGTTACTCACAATGTTTTGACACAACAAGTTTGTTAGGTTTAAATCAAGGTGTCAAATGGATGGAATAACACCTCCTCAGATAATGTAGTGACGTTGGACACAAGACTCATTCATGACATGGTTTAAATAACAAGTTTTATTTATAAAACACCAAACAATAAAGAATAAATTAAAAAAGTAAAAATAAGTATATCATCCTAAAATCCTATCAAGGTGTGGCAAAGTGGGGTTGACTAAACCCTACAAGTTTTCAACCGTCTAGATTGATCCCATGTGTACACACTTTGACATATAAACACAAGAGAATTAGCACATCAATTGAGTTTTTATTGATTTGATTTTTATGAAAAGGTCTTTTCTTTTTCACAACCACTACATCCATCACTTTCTTAGTATAGTGTGATGTCTATATCGATCATACATCCCATGCTTAACCTGCCACTAACAGAGATGGTTCAACCACTTAAAATACCATCCTAGTGGGGTGATCCTAATTTGTAAATCCACCATGGATAGGGGTTGAAACACTATCAGGAGATGAACCTCTGAGTCAATGCTTCCCTAGAGAACTTGTGAGAGGTAATGACACCCCCTTCACAATCTAAGAAGCATGAAAATAAAAGACAAGTAGAAAGACTTTAGGGTTGCTTATAGATTACCCAATACTATGAAAGTTTTAGGGAGAGATTAGAAAATAATATTTATATGCTTTAGACTAGGAATTAAAATACAATATAAAGGTGCTTTTGATCCCATGAGTTCCCTACAGGGGATAGGGGCAGAGCATACGTGCACTATCCTTTTTGTGAAACAAACAATAAAAAAATAATTTGTATGAAAATGAAAATTTTTAAAAACACAAAACTAAATGATGTTAAGTTAATTTTAAGGCAGCAAAACAAAATGCGTTGTGAATTTTGGCCCCTTGACATTGATTGAAACTTGTAAAAAGCTTAAAAAAAGGATCGAAGGCATAAAAAATGAACTAGGTTCTTTTTAAATACCTAAAAGATGATGTGAGAAAGATTAACAACATGTTAAAGTTTGATTAGGTTCACTTTTATACACCAATTTAAATTTTTTGGTTAGGTTCATGTCCCCTTAGCATATTGACAAGTGTTGAAAATATTGTCATTGATGTCAAAGGTCTAGCATTATTGGTGATAAAGGCCCCATTGCATTTAATGGTGTTTTTAATATTCATATCTTGGATAATGTGTGTTAATATCTATTTAATATTCATGAATATATTTTTGGTTGCATATAAGTCAAAAGAGGGCCCATGGAGAAGTCAAATAGTCATGAGGTAAAATATGAAAGAAGAATGGGATGCATTTTCTCATGGAGAGTCATCTTGAGGAATTCCAAGAGTCACCATGTGAAGATAAAAGAGGGTATGGCACATTTTTCCATGAAGGGACACTTTAAGGAATCTGAAAAGTCACCAAGATAGAGATAAAAGAGGAAAAGATGCTTTTGCTTATGAAGGGTCACCATATGACTTTTCAAATACAAGGATACAAAGGTTCTTGTAAGTTTGACACCATTTTCCATGAGGATTGAAGGGTCAAAAAGGGTGAATGCCAAAGGTCATTTGGAAAGCTATAAATAAAGGCTTAAGAAGCCATTTGTAATATGTGAGAGAGTACATGGTTTATATTTGTTTTTGAAGAGAGAAAAGTAGGAAATATTATATATTTTTATCATTTTTTGAGTAAGCAACATTGAGAGATAGTTGTGTTTTATACATAAGTAAGGTTGGTGCTCTTGCGGGTTGGTTCTCACAAATATTTGCAAGGGGTTGGTGCTCGTGTGGGTTGGTGCTCACTAATAACTACTATGTCGGTGCTCGGTAAAGGGGTTGGTGCTCCTACAAGTTGGTGCTTATGAAATTTTTAATTTGAGTTAGTGTTCATTCATATACTTGAGATTATTCTTCATAGTTTTTCCCACTTTGGGTCTCCATGTAAAAATGCTCTCTCTCTCTCTCTCTCTCTCTCTCTCTCTCTCTCTCTCTCTCTCTCTCTCTCTCTCTCTCTCTCTCTCTCGTGTGGTGCATATTATTATTTTAGTTTTATTGCATATCTTGAATTTGTGGTTAAGTGGTTAAATAAATGGAATTTGATTAAGCAATAAGATATATAGTATACTTATTCACTCCCCCCTCTCAATATATTTTGTGCTTAATAATTGGTATAAGAGTAGGTTCCTTTTAAAAGGTGTTATAGCTTGAAGGTAGATCAGGAAAGCATGATGGTTGGATGACATGAAGCTTTTTCTAAAAATAAGGTACCTTTGTTTGATGGGACAAATTATGTTTTTTGGAGAATAAGGATGAAGACTTATTTGATGGCCCTTGGATTTGACATATGGTAAGTAGTGGTAGAGGAATATGAAGAGCCACAGACACTTTTAACTACTCCAACCAAAAGAAATCAAGTGAAAATAATGCTAAAGCTTTAAATGCTATTTTATGTGGTTTATGTGAATCAAAATTTGTTAAAGTTATGCAATGTAAATATGCTCATGAAACTTGGGTAAAATTTAAGAATATTTACAAAGGTGATGAAAAGGTTTAGCAAGCCAAGCTTCAAACTTTTAGAATAAAATTTGATAGTCTGAAGATGAAAGAGAAAGAAAATATAACAAGTTATCTTTTATGGGTTGATCAAATATTTAATCAGATTTAAGGTCTTAGAGAAAATTTAGAAGAATCAATTATGGTTCAAATTTTTTTGAGATCTCTACCATTGAGATATGATGCAAAAGTTTTAGCAATTGAAGAGATGAAGAATTTAGCCAAGCAAAAGATGGATGATCTGCATGGTATTCTTATAGTATATAAAATGCAGACCAAATAAGAGAAACCCTCAAAAAGATAAGCTACTTTTAATAAATCAAAAGAAAAAGAAGGATAATATTCAAGAATCAAGTGATAGTTCTAGTGATGATGAAGATGACAATGGAGCTCTATTCATTTGCAAGACAAAAAAGGGCATAGGTAAATATCAAGGAAAATTACCTTTCAAATGTTTTAATTATGGAAATATTAGACATTTTGTAGCTAAGTGACTAGATAAGGGTAATGGTGACAATGAATAAGGAAATTCTATATACAAGAAGAATTTCAAAGGAAAATTCAAGAAGGGTTCAATAAAAAAAGTTTGTATTCTAAAGATCCTAGCTTAGCCAAAGATAGTGGAGTGAACAATTCAAAAAAAGAAGAGATTATATTCATGGCCATACATAAAGATGCCTCTACAAGAAAAAGTATAGATGATCAAGAAGAAGAACAAGATGAAGCCGAAGTGAATCTAGAAGGACAACTCGTTTGTGCCTTAGAAGAGTTAAAAGCTCTTGAAAGAAGAATCAAATATTAAAGCTCCAGATCAAGAAAAATGAAAAGGAGTCAAAGGAAATAATTGAAGATCTACAAGCACACTTTGAAGAAGCCAAGAAGAATGAATAAGATGTAACGACATAGTTGAAAATAGTAAGTAAAGAATGTGAAAGGTATGTTAGTGAAATTGCTTCTTTAAAAGTAGATCTTGAGAAAACAAATAAAGAAATTAATGATAGAGAAACCAATGATTAAAAATTTGAGAATAACACTAATATGTTGAAAAAAATATTATAAAATTAAAGATCAATGTCATATAAGATAGATATTTTATTTGAAAAGGAGAAAGTGGAGGTCACTACTTTCACAGATAAGGAAAAAGAAAAGAGCTATGCTGAAACTCTTACAAAAGAAGAAATAAAAAGGGAAGAAGTTAAGAATACAAAGGAATCTTAAACAAAGAAGGCTAGAGGGAATAGAGATACAAAAGGAAATCAGGTCAGAGATACACAAATGGGTTCTATTTTTATGGTTACTATTTTTATTGTAATGGATATGGTCATAAGAAAATAGAATATCAAAAAATGACTAACAATTTTAGAAATAAAGAGAAAGAAAGTCATGTAGAGTCAAGTAGAAGACACAACTCTTTTTCTCCTCTATCAAGCTTTAATGAAGAGGCCATAATATGTTACAAGTGTAATAACTTTAGACACATAGCTTGGTACTATAGAATTTTGTTCGAGTCAATTAAGAAGGGCCAGAGTTTCAAGGATCCATTCATCAAGAAGAAAGTTTAGATAGGTTCATGGTAGAAGAAACAAACTAAAAAATCTATGTTGGTCAAACATCTTTACATGCAAGAAATGAAGAAAATCCATGCTTCATTGACAATGGATGTTCAAGACACATGACATGAGACAAAATCAAGTTCATAACCTTGAATAAGATCAATGGTGGCATAATGAAATTCAAAGATAAAACTATTACCCGAATTGCTAGAAAAGGTACACTAGGTTTGGATAATGGTAAAACTAAAACTAAAAATGTTTTATATGTAAAAGGTCTTAAGCATAATCTTTTGAGTGTAATTTAAATGTGTGATCAGGGGCACACACTAAATATTTATGTAGAAGGTTGTGAAATTAGGAGAAAATATTTAGATGTGTTGATTGTAGATACCCAGAGAATAGGAAATACTTTATATATGTTATTAGACATTGAAGGTTAAAGATGTTTGAGTCAAATTGAAGAAATTTGGCTATAACACAGGATAACAGGTCACATAAAGTTTGACAATCATGTCAATATCATCAAAAATAAAGTATTAAAAAAAATTCTAAATATTATAAAGCCATCTGACACACTTTTTTAACCTTGTCAACATGGGAAGTAGGCTAGAAGGTGGTTAGAAACAAAAGAGTACTGGACCACTCAGATGTTAGAGCTTGTTCACACTGATCTATTTGGACCTATGAGAACTCAAAGTACTTAAGGTTAAAATATTTCATGTTGCTTATTGATGATTTTTCACGTATGACTTGGGTAATGTTTTTAAAGAAAAAATGAGAAACTTTCAAACATTCTAAAGCATTCAAAGTATTAGTTGAGAATGAAACCAGTTTGAAGATCAATTGTCTAAGATCATATCAAGGTGGATAATTCATGTCAAATCAATTTATTGAGATTTTTGAATACCATGGAATAAATAGATATTATTTAGCATCCATAACTCTATAGTAAAGTGGAGTAGTTGAGTAGAGAAACATAACAGTTCAAGAGATGGTGAGAACAATGCTAAATGAATCTAAGATACTAGATAAATATTGGGGAGAGGAAGTTTTTACAATAGTGCATATTCAAAATAGAGTATTATTGAGAGTCAATAGTGACAAGACTTATTATGAGCTATGGAAAGATAAACTACCAACAACTAATTATTTTAGAGTTTTTGATAGCAGATATTTGATAAAGAGAACTAACAAAAAACTTGAGAAGTTTGAATCTAGAGCTGATGAAGGTATATTTCTTGGTTATTATTGAAAAATTAAAGCTTATAAATGTTATAGCAAAATAACCAAGAAAATTGTTGAAAGTGTAAGTGTTAGGATAGAAGAAGATGGAAAATAAAAAATCAGTGATTTAGTAGACATTCCTGAAATCATTGAAGAGGAAGATTTTGAAGAATTAGATGAAGATGAGAAGGATAAAAAGGACACCAAAACTTCATCCAAATATGTTAAAAAAATCATAATGAAATTAACATCATCAGGGACATAAATGAAGGAATCTGTACCAAAATAATGATGGTAAGTGAAACTGAGCAAGTTAATTTCTCTTTGTTATTCAAAATTTAGCCTAGAACTTTTTCAAAAGCTAAACATGATAAGCATTAGGTTAAGGCTATAGATGAAGAATTAAATCAAATAGATTAGAATGATACTCAGGAATTAGTGCTTAGACCAAAAGATCACAATGTGATAGGAACAAAAAGGGTTTATAGAAATAAGTTGAATGAAAATGGAGAAGTGACTAGGAATAAAGCAATATTAGTATGTAAAGGATATGCTCAAATTGAGGGAATAGATTTTGAAGAAAATTTTACACCAGTGGCAAGGTTAGAGGATATTAGAATGTTTCTTGTATATGTAGTGTTTAAAAATTTCAAAGTGTTTTAGATGGATGTCAAATCTATCTTCTTGAATGAGAATCTAGAAGAAGAGGTCTACATTGAGCAGCCTAAGACTCTCAAACATTAGTAGCCATGTATGCATATTGAAGAAAACATTGTATGGATTGAAACAAACTCCTAGAGCTTGGTATGTAAGACTTGATAAGTACCTATAGGATCAAAGTTTCAAGAGAGGATTTGCTGACGGTAATCTCTTCATCAAAACATAAGGTGATAATCAATTGATTGTTGTGGTATATGTTGATGACATCATTTTTGGAGGAAACATTGAAAAGATAACAAAATAATTTTATAATAATATGAAAAAATAATTTGAGATGTCTATGATTGGAGAATTGTCATTTTTATTAGGATTGTAAATATTTCAGTCAGATAAAGGAATTTTCATATCTCAAAGTAAATATGCTAAGAAAATGTTGAATAAATTTGGTTTTGAGGATTGTGCACTAGTTGGCACACCAATGTGTATAGTAAATAAGGTGAGCAAGGATGGAGATTCACCTGTTGTAGATCAATATTTGTATAGATCTATGATTGGTAGTCTTTTATATTTGATAACATCAAGGTTAGACATCATTCATGCAATAGGTATGGTTGTAAGAAATCAGTCATCTCCAAAAGATAGTCATATTCATTTGGTGAAGAGAAAATTTAGATATATCAAGGGGAGATTAGATTATGGATTGTGGTATCCCATAGGTAGAGATTTCACTTTGGTTGCTTATATAAATTTAGATTAGGTAGGGATCTTGGATGACATAAAGAGTACAAGTGGAGGAGCTTTCTTCCTTGGTGATACCTTATTATCATGGCTACATAAGAAGCAAAATTTAGTATCACTTTCTATAGGTGAAGTAGAATATATTGCAGTGGTATTATGTTGTACTCAAGTGCTTTGGATGAAGCAAAATTTGGAAGATATCAAGGTAAACTATGATTAACCTATTTCTATTTTTTGTGACAACACAAGTGCTATTAATTTTTCAAAGAATATAGTGATGCATTTGAGAACAAAACATATTCCCATTAGATATCACTTCTTGAGAGAGTAGGTTGTAGATCAATAAGTTAAGATGGAGTATATCAATACTATAGAGTAGATTGCAGATATTTTCAAAAAGGCACTATGAAAAGACACATTTGAGTATCTATGGAAAAAGTTGGGAGTAATTTCTTATACTTCCAACCATTGAGGTTCAACATCATTTGAGGGGGAGCTAAGTGTTAGCTCTAGCTAGGCCCTTTTCCATTGATTTCAAAGGGGGAGAATAACAGTTATAGGTATAGATACAGGTGCAAAAATAGGTACAAGGAATAGGTACATGCTGCTATAGTAAGGGGGAGTTACTATATGTTTTTTAAATGGTAGTATGTGCAAGTTTCAAGATGTGGTAATTTTAGTTTGAGGTTGACATTAATGACAAAGGAGGAGACTATTGGAAATATTGTCATTGATGTCAAAGGTCTAGGATTATTGGTGATAAAGGCCCCATTACATTTTATAGTGTTTTTAATATTCATATCTTGGCTAATGTGTGTTAATATTTATTTAATATTAATGAATATATTTTTGGTTGCATATAAGTCAAAAGAGGGCCCATGGAGAAGTCAAAGAGTCATAGGGAAAAATATGAAAGTGGCATGGAATGCATTTTCTCATGAAGAGTCATGTTGAGGAATTCCAAGAGTCACCATGTGAAGACAAAAGAGGGTATGGTGCATTTTTCCATGAAGGGACACTTTGAGGAATATGAAAAGTCACCAAGATAAAGACAAAAGAGGAAAGGATGATTTTGCTTATGAAGGGTCACCATATGACTTTTCAAAAACAAGGATATGAAGGTTCATGCAATTTTGGCACCATTTTCCATGAAGATTGAAGGGTCACAAAGGGTGAATGCCAAAGGTCATTTGAAAAGCTATAATTAAAGGCTTGAGAAACCATTTGTAATATGCAAGAGAGTGCATGGTTTGTATTTATTTTTAAAGAGATAAAAATAGGAGATATTGTAGAGTTATATCATTTTTTGAGTAAGTAACATTGAGAGAGCTTTTTTTTTTATACACAAGAGGGGTTGGTGATCCTATGGGTTGGTGCTCACAAATAGTTGTTGTGTTGGTACTCGATAAAGGGGTTGATGCTCCTACAAGTTGGTGATTGAGAAATTTGTAATTTGAGTTGGTGCTCATTCATATAATTGAGATTGTTCTTCATGGTTTTTCCCACTTTGGGTTTCCATATAAAAATTTGGTGTCTCTCTCTCTCTCTTGTGTGGTTCATATTATTATTTCAGTTTTATTACATATCTTGAATGTGTGGTTAAATGGTTAAATAAAAGGAATTTGATTAAGAAATTATATATATATATATATATATATATATATATATATATATATATATATATATATATATACTGATTCACTGCCCCTCTCAGTATATTTCATGATTAACAATAAATTCTAAAGAACTTACATAAATACAAACTAAGCAAAAACATAACCATGTTCATTTTAAGCACTTAATTCCAAATGTTTGAACTTAGCCTAATTCATTTTAAAAACCAAAATTAAATGTTAGAAACCATTTAGGCATGAGAATTTGTGATCAATGTCTACCTTAACCTTGTAAAAACAAGAGAGTAACCACCTACTTTAAATCACTTTTGGTCGTTATCAAATGAAGTTTGGATTTAAGCTCTTGGGTTTGGATTTTATTGTACACTATGACCATCAGCAGTCATAGATAACCATCTATGGTTTCAAGAAACCATCACCAATCAGTCAATACATAATCATTGGTAGTCAAGAAAAATCATTAGTGGTTCATAAAGACCATCGGTGAATACTTGTAGAACTGTGGGCAAAACCAAAAAATATGAAACATGCTAGGTTAGGCTTGGTTAGTTAAAATTTGACAAAAACTTACAAGGCAAAGTTTATTTGATGGATTTAGATGATCTTGAGACTAATAAATTAAGGAATGAAATGACTAAAAGAATGAAAATGCAATCTTTAGGTCTATTTTTCCCTTGTAACTTGCTCATCGATGGTTACATAGAATCAGGGGTGGTTTGGTAGAATCATCAATAGTTACGGACTAACCATTGGTGATTTCACCTAACCATCGATGGTCACTATGTAGATTTGAGAAATATGAAAAAATGAATTTTGGCCAAAAAAAGGATAGAAAATCAATTTTACAGAGCTTCAAGCATCTAAATGAAGATTTAAAAGCTTCATAATTATCTCCTTGTTATGTGGGATGTGTCGGATCCCACCAAACATGAAATATATGATTAGGTAATTTTACTCAAGAGAGGAGGTCAATATGGTGTTAGTTCTAAAAACAATGAAATCAACACACTAAAAAAGCTAATATCTCTAGGCCTAGATCATGGGGGGAGCTTAGTGAATAAGCCAAATGAAGACAACTAAAATGCAAAGAAATGACAACTTTCCTTACCTTCCTTGATTAATCTAAGATTATGTGTTGATTGGCTTGCTTGAATTTTTCTCAAAAGGTCCTCATCAATTGATCCAAGTGGATCTCTCCATTTGTTAAAAAATTAAGTCTCCATATTTTGATTATAATGATTTCACAGCATAGATCTCATTGAGAGATTTTTGGTGCTTTTCATGGTTTGAAAAATAGACACCATATGCAAAAGATATGGTCCACTAAAGTTCTGATGCGATAGGGAAAAAATGTGGTATCGCAAGATGACATGGTGCAATGTGGACACACCAAGCAGTCCAATCAGGGGGTGATATGTGGCAGTCAATAGGAATAAAAAAAATTGGGTTTGTTTGATTTTCATTTTGAATTTTATTTTAATTTGTATTTAAATCACAAATTCCATAGAAACTAGCACTTACCACGCCAAACTATATTGCCAAGTCAAGCTCGAGATTACATGCTAGTTTGGAGACCAAAATGCATGCCACGTTTGAGTCCATACAGCTCGTGACTTATCTTCCATCTTACCAACTCCTATGATAAGTTGGAAATTGTGATTATTTTGGCACCTTAAGCCCACAAAAAAGGGCATCGACATTGTCTAAGGTGGATGCCAGCCTTTAAAAAGACTTGAAAGCTGTGTTATTTATCCAATGTGGGATAATGAGATAAGCCAAGCGCCCAACAAGGAGGCCAAAGATTTGAACCCTACACCTATCATGTAAAAAGGATATTCCTTGAACACTTGAGTTATATGATAGTAAATAATATAAAAGCTATGAACTTCTATTTGAATGTAACCATTCAGCCGATTGTGTATTGGAGAATTATAGCCTAGTTTATACTATTTGGTCATTTTGGAGCCCTTAGAGGTTGAACCAGAGCTCCAAGTAAACTAAAAACTTGTTTAGAATTTTGATACACTCTGTGTTGTATATTCATTTTCCCATTTGGTAGTTTTGGTGACATCATTCTGAGCTACAAAATTTGCCAATTTTGATTTGGAGAAGCCTTTGCTTGTGATTCAGGAAGGTGAAGGACGTACTGAGTCATCCAAGGTCTTTCAAAGGTCTAAAACACTATTTTTGTAGAGATTAGATCTATTTTTTTATTTTAAGTACTATTTTGGCTTGCAAATTTAGCAATATTAATGGATCAATTTGATAAGAACCTAGTGAGGTAGGAATTCCAAACCCCATAAATAATTTATGTGTTTTGATCTTTGAATTCATTTTTGCATTTTAGTTTCAGTTAATATTCATATTTTTAGTTAGAATGCAAAATTTAATCATTTGATCATTTACAGGGAAATTAGATAAAATCGGGTGTATAAAAAAATTGATGGTTTCAATGGAAAATTGAAGTGATCTTTCAATTCACTTTATTTCAGTTTTGAAACTTGATTTGAATCAGATTTTAATCAATTTTTAATCATTCCAAAATTTGATAAGTTGATAAATTTCCACTTCCAATTCAATTTAATTTTTGGAATTGAGAATTTCAAAGATTTGTTTAAATGTTTGAAATAGTAGAGAAGCTCTTACTTATGTTTACAGATCAAATTTTGGTATCAGAGTAGTTGATCAATGGGATTTAACATTTGGTTGTTGTTTTTGCTTCTATTTTAGCATTTGTTTCAATTTTTTTGATTCGACAGGTGCAAAGGGCAAGTTGTCAAATAGAGCCAAGCTTGATGAGCTTGAAGCATATAACCAATAGATCCAGGAAGAGAATGCATTCCTGAGAGCTCAATTGTACTCCTTGGATGAGGAGATTGCCCATTTGAAAATGGAGTTATGACCTAAGGATGAACTCGTGGAAAAACTATAGAATGGTGGACAAGTGAAGGAATTGCCTTCCACTGTAGATGTAGGCACTATGACAGATGAAAACATTGTAAGTGAATGTAAGTCATCAATTGATTTTCCTTCCCATGAAGAATCTATTAACAATGATTTTGGTAAATTTGAACAATATACAAAAGGAATAAGTTCAAAATTACTTTTTAAAATGGGATTTAATAGAAAAGGACTGGGAAAAGATGGTCAAGGTAATACTAACCCCATTCAGGTAGAGAATAAGCCTAATCATGTAGGGTTAGGATACAGATCTGGTATTTAGAATGAAACAAGTGAATGCTCTGAGAAAGTAGAAGCAAGATGTGCTATGGAGAAGTGTAAACCATCTTGGATGAAAGGTAAACTAAATTTTTTTCATCACACTTGAAATAATTTTGATTCTAATTCTACTAGACAACATAAATATTCTAATGTTCCTTTTGATTATGGTACACAAAATTTGTGGCACATTTATCCATGTAATTTTTATGGATTGTCTAATCATTATGTAGCCAAATTTTGGAAACGTAAATATTTGTTATGAAATATTTTGAAAGACTATTCTCATAGACAAAGCTCTAAAAGTAGCAATAAGAATATGTTTTCCAAAAGAGTGGACAAAAGGTTTTGTACTCATTGTAATAAAACTAGACATCAGGTTGAAAAGTGTTGGAGACTTCAACCATCACACCACCCTGGTAATGGTAAGATTAAGATGGTTTATAAACCTATCAATAAGTTAATTAATGAAGTTAAATCAACCCATACAAATGTTACTAAATCCACTAAAGAAATCTCACCAACTAATCAGGAAATCTGATTAAGAGGTTGGTAAACAATTTTTGACTTTCATGTTGTCATGATTAGTGGATTAATAATGAATAAAGGAAATATCCCATGCTTTGAATGTTGATATGGTTTATTGGAGTGGCCTATAGAGAAAAACCAAGGGACAGGTTTAACATACTTGGATTGTTTTCTCATGTTTGGGATTTTGAAACTTCATTTTTAAACCTTGACAATGATATATGTAGTTTATATGGACATGAGCAGTATGTCTATTTTGATAAATTTGCATTGTAGTTTATATGTTGTATTTTATATTGTGCAAATAGAGGCTTATAAGACCCTTTATGGGCACCGTTTGTAATTGTACTAATTATAAAAACTATTTGTAGCCATGCATGATATTTGCAAATTTTATAAGTCCCTTATTCATTTTGGGCATTTTATTATAACTGTCAATTGTGATTACAAATAGCATGTAAAATTATTACACTAAAAAATTGGTATGTAGTTGTACTTGGTGAACAATTTACAGTGATTAGTAGATGCACCATTTTTGAGATGCAACATTTGAGCAAGAAATTTGTTTCTATCCACAATGTGGTAATGGGTAGATATTTGTTTTTCACTGACATTTCAAGGATTCAGTTTGAATGTTGAATCATTACCATGATATGTTTTAGTGATGTTCTTTTAGAAGCATTTTAATGGAGACCACTCTTTTGGGGTCTAAAATTGCTTAATGGGGAGGTTTGATCTAGGTGGATCTCTCCATTTGTTAAAAAATTAAGTCTCCATATTTTGATTATAATGATTTCACAGCATATATCTCTTCGAGAGATTTATAGCACTTTCACAATTTGAAAAATGGAAATCATATGCAAAAGATATGGTCCACTAAAGTTCTGATGTGATAGGGAAAAAATGTGGTGTCGCAAGATGACGTGGTGCAATGTGGACACACCAAGTGGTCCAATCAGGGGGTGACACATGGTAGTCAACAAGAATCCAAAAATTTGGGTTTGGTTGATTTTAATCTTGCATTGTATTTTAATTTTTATTAAAATAAAAAAGTCTATAGAAACCAGCACTTGCCATTCCAAACTATATTGCTGAGTCAAGCTCAAGATTACATGCCAGTTTGGAGATCGAAATGCATGCCACGTCTGAGTCTGTACAGCTCGTGACTTATCTTACTTCTTACCAAGTCCTATGCTAAGATGGAAATTATGATAATTTTGGCACCTTAATCCCACCAAAATGGGTGTCAACATTATCTAAGGTGGACACCAGCCTTTAAAAAGACTTGAAAGCCGTGTTATTTATCCAATGTGGGATAATGAGATAAGCCAAGCGCCCAACAAGGAGGCCAAAGATTTAAACCCTGTAGCTATCATGAAAAAGGGATAGGCCTTGACCACTTGAGATATGGGATAGAAAACAATATAAAAGCTATGAACTTATATTTGAATGTAACTATTCAGTCGACTGTGTATTGGAGAGTTATAGCCCAGTTTACAGTATTTGGTCATTTTGGATCCCTTAGAGGCTGAACTAGAGCTCCAAGTAAACTACAAAATTATTTAGAATTGTAATAAAATATATTTTATATATTTATTTTCCCATTTTGGAGTTTTTGTGACATCATTTTGAGCTATGGAAGTTACCAATTTTGATTTGGAGAAGCCTCTGCTTGTGATTCAGGAAGGTGAAGGACGTGTTGAGTTAGCCAAGGTCTTTCAAAGGTCTGAAACACTATTTTTGTAGAGAGTAGATCTATTTTGTTGATTGTAATTATTATTTTGGCTTGAAAATTTAGCAAAATTAATGGATTGGTTCAATAAGAACCGAGGGATGTAGGAATTCTAAACCCTGTAAACAATTTCTGTGTTTTGATCTTTGAATTCATTTTTGCATTTCAGTTTTAGTTAATTTGTAGATTATAATTTTAGATTTTTTAATCATAATTCAAAATTTAATCATTTGATCATTTATAGGAAATTGGATAAAATCAGGTGTATAAAAAATTTGATGGTTTCAATGGAAAACTGAAGTGATCTTTCAATTCATGTTATTTCAGTTTTGAAACTTGTTTTGAATCAGATTTTAATCAGTTTTTAATCATTCCAACATTTGATAAGTTGAGAAATTTTTGCTTCCAATTAAATTAAATTTTTGGAATTGATAATTTAAAAGATATATTTAAATGTTTTAAAAAGTAGAGAAGCTCCTACTGATGTTTACGAATCATCAATGGGGCTTGACTATCTCTATCTCCTCTTAGTACCATGGTTGGCTTGGCTTGATTGATGGGTTGGCTTGATTTTGACATTATAACACTATGCACTTTCTTCATGAAATCTAATTCAGATTTATAACTCTAGTATGTTCCAAGCTCTCTAAATGAATATCTATAGGCTTACTTTTATAGGCTTTGAAATGACTTAAAATGGATTAAATCCTAATCTTGGTTGGCTTAGTTAACCCCACTAGGGTTAAAAGGGTCCAAAATCTCATGATTAACATGAATAGGTGTGCCTTGAGATATTTTACATTTGGATAACTCACAAAAGGTAATGATTAGCTTCTAATATGTTGTTTAGGATATTTATTAAAATTTCCTTTTTAATAATTGATTTATTTTCTCATGGATGAATTCAATTAGTATTAGGATTAATATTTTCAAGTTAATTAATATTTATCAGGAATTTGACCATTTGTGCAAGATTTTGATTTTATTCAATGTGCATTTACCTAATTTAATTGATTTATATGCCAAATTGATTTATTTTCATGGTTATGAAGAAAAATTTGAGACTCTTAAATAAATTATTAGGCTAGATGTTCGATGGTTGGTAATAATTTCTCTAAATTTGGGTATGGAGCCATTGGTGGTCAATTGTAGATGTCTACAGTCCCTACAACTCCTTCATCTTCTCCAAATCAGAATATTGGGAGGGTAACTTCAAGTGATTCAATACCCCAAAATTCAAACACTTATTTAACTTCAAGGAGTCAATAAAATGTGAGTACTCATGATTTTAACATTATGGATTCTTTGAAAAGTGCTAAGAAATCTCTCTTTCTTTGGTAAATGCTTCACTTGCCTAATACAAAAGAGCTCTTGCAATAGAAATTTTCCACAATTCATGTTAGCCCTCCATTATCAAGCCATGGTAATGGTGGTGTTTCCCTCAATAATGATCCTAAAAACATTGTGTAAACCTCTTCCAAATATGAAAATCCTCTACCCTTCTACCTCACTTTCATTTTTGGGGACAAGCTAGTTCACAACTGTATAATAAGTAATGGAGCTAACACTTTGATGATGCCCAAAGTTGTAGCTGATAAATTGGGCCTAAAATATGAACCATATATTAAAGGGGTACTTTAACTTGATGGGACACCTTCTAAGTTAGTAGGACTAGTCAAAGGATTGAGAATTTTTCTTCATGATTATCTTATATTCTTTATTCTCTAAGACATTGTAATGGTTGACTTGCCTACTCACTTTGCTATGTACCTCTCAAGGAACATCATAGCCAAGATAAGAGGCTACCTCTTAGTTGATTGGTCTTTCTTGGACTTAAATATAAGGTATGGAGTAAAGTTAACCATTATAACTCAACTAATAGCTAAATTTCACATTGAGTCCTATATAGAAGTAAGCTCCAATTTGAATTTGTCATCAATGATCATGAGGAGTTTGTTGTGAATGATAGGAAATACTATAAGATTGAAGGCATATCTGATCCATTTTTAGATGATTATGGTGTGGACACTTATGGACATGACCCATATACCTACTTTGAGTAAATTGACCTTGGCACCTACATCATCTATGAGGGAGCATATGAGAAATTTGAGGTAAACATTGAACATTATTTTTCACAAGATGGTGAGGGTAATTACCTTATCCACATGTATGATAATGATAGCTTTCAAATCATGATATAAAAATGTGATGAGAGTAACAATGTTTTTCTACCTATAAATGATGGATTCCTTGAACATAATATCCATGAGGAGGAAGATGATCTATGGGAAAGGTTCAATGCCATAAGTCAAAAGTTTGAGTAGTTGGGTAAGTCCACTTCTCCTCCTAAGAAGTGTATATATGATGGTAAGTTTGTTGATGAGCATAAAAAGTAGGTTATTGAGTGTCTTATCAAACATGAAGGAGAAGGTCTTGTTAAAAATTAATATAGGCGTCAAGTCATTATCATGAGTGATGCAATCATAGAGAAGTTTAAGGAACGTATGGCAGATGTTGGGAATAGTTTTCACATTGTGTGAATTTGGGTATTTATAGAGAGGTAAATATTAAGTTTGAGTATTTACAAGTTGGTATTTATGGAGAGGTAAATAGTAATTGGTAATAGTTAGTATTCAAAATATTGTTATAAACAATATTATGAATATAGGTTTGAATATATTATATTTAGATATATTATTTATATTGTTATAATAATATATCATAAATAGGAGTTTGCATAATTAGAGGGATTTGGGTGAGAATTTAGTTTAGAGATGTTATCCATAAATATAGGAATAATGTTTGTGTAATGTCTCATATTGATTATTAATCAAAAGTGAGTATGAAATAATATATTCAGTGGTTTTAGAAATATTTATGTATAATTAGCTCTGGTCTTTTCACATTTATTTATGTATAATTGAACCACACTTATCATTTGGTATCATAGCAGTGTCCATGATGAGATTCTATATATGATGATTGAGTTCATTTATCTACCTAATAAGAATCCATATGCTTCACACACCTCTAGCTTTTCACGTAGATCTATATTTATCCTTATAATTTTAGTGCATAAGCAAATTACCAATAGGTAGTTGGTTCAAATTAGATTCAATGATATTCACCATGCACAAGTCAATAGATGACTCCTAGACTTAAATGTAGAATATACAGTACAATGTGAATGTATAAGAATCTATAGATAGATTGCTCATACAATAGTAATTATTAACTAGCATATTTATTTGCTCATGTTATCACGGAGTTTTGTTTATTGATGCTTAGGGATGTATACATGTGCATAGTTATTCTTAATTAGACAAAGTTTATCTCAATAATTTTTGTGTAGAGTTATCAAGTCTATAGATCCTGATAGCATTATTTTATCTTGAGAAGACCTTTATTAGATCTGATCCTACATTCTATTTGAGATAGTTTGTGCTTAGGTCATTTTATGCCACTCTTTTACTCCTAAGGATTGTAATTATACGTATCAACTGATATTCTCAAACCATGATTCAATGTTCCATCCTCACACATTATTTACTTATCACACACCTTTGTACATGATCTATCAGTATATCTCCATACATTTTCTACTCAAATGTCATTTTAGTTTTTAAGTTTCTATTATATGCAATTAGAAATGCATCATTTCAATAAATCAATCTTGGATAAGATGGGATAGAGCAAACCTACACTTAAAATTAGGGAGCATATAGGTATCATGACCAATGTGAGGATCTATTAGACCTGATTAGGGGATCACTTGTCATAACACATCATGTGAGATAGGGTTCCAAAGCTTATAGTCTAACACAATCATATAAAAACCCTAAAAGATTCCTATGATTTAATATTTAACTAATATAATAATAAGAAAATTAAATCTAATCTAGTGCATATGAAATATTGTGGCACAAAGTGGAGGTTATAAATAAAATAAATAAACAACTAAATTAAACATGTACAGAAGACATATACTCACATCAATTTATACAGAATCCTAATACATGGAAAAGAAGAATAAAAATTCTCTATCTATGTAATTTTAAAAAGGAAGAATAAAGCTAGGAATACTTACCTTTGAAGATGAAACCATCGATCTTCAATCTCCCCCTTGGCCAAGGTGTTTTGCAAGATATTTTCATGGTATGTAAGGATAACTAAGATAAATCAGCTCTAGGCTACACAACCTATCCAAGCATCCAAAAGACTTATCCACAAGATGAGTTTAGAGCTCCAAATAAATTATTGAACCCTAAAGTTTTATTCCCCAACTATAATGGTCAATAAGTAGATGTTAATTCACACTTCTTCACTTAATTCTTTGCTCTTATGAAATGGTAAGGAATGACCTTGTATATATAGTAGTAACTTTCCATAAAAACATTCGAGAGCATCAAATGTGCTAGGTCAACCCATTTGACCTAGCACATTTTTTAGGTTAACTCTCTAGGTCTATGTTAGTTTGGCCAAGAGGCCAACAAACCAAAAGAAAGAAAAAGTCCCTAAACTGTTATAGGTCAATTTGGTTAACCTATCACAACTGACAGGTCAAAAGGGTGCTAAGGAAAGAAATGAAGGATAAAACATAGAAAATGATAGGAATATGTATAAATAAGAATAATAATCTTAGTTTTAATGGTTTTAAGAGGCTAGAGTGTGGATGGTAAGTGGAAAAAGGAATGACAATCTTATGAAGCACTGATGGTATGCCCACCCCTTTCTTAGTGCACCCCTTAAGACATGCAATCACAGAGATTGAGAATCGATAGGTTCCTAAAAGATAATTAGTGTCATTAATAAATAAAATTTAAAAATATTATGTGTATATATATGCCCCAACTAAAATTCATCACATGTCATGTAAGTACAACACAAGATGGTGCTTCAAAAGAAAACATGATAACACATTATGTTGATGCAAAGTATGGTGAAGTAAAAATAAAATAAAATAAATGAAATAATTGTATTTAAAAACACATACCCTTATCTTACCTTAGTACCATAGATAAAGAAGTAAGATGTAAGAAATGAAGGTGTCCAATGTAGAATACACTAGGTAAACTTGTAGAAGTTAGTACAAAAAATAGCCAAAAAAAGAAGAAGAAAAGCATACGATAGTGGAATACGTCATCAAGATTCTAAATGCATTTTACACTTTATAAAATGGATGGGTAGAAATAAATATAAAGTCAAAATAAGGAATTTTCTTGAAAATAAATGAAAGATTTGAGTTGCTAAAAAGTGGTTTTAAATAGGGAAAAGGAGAATTCATTTAGAATTTTGAATTGTGAAAGAGAGAAAAAAGAGATTTGAGACTAAAAAGGCTAGGATGGTGATGAAATGACATGATAGATGAGGAGGACACCTGGAGGTGGTAGTAGGTGTACTACATGTATCCAACTATGGATCTCAAACTAGTTTTGAAATTTGTATTGAATTAAGTGAATTTTTGATAAAATTTGTTTTTAATCATTTATATATGTCAAAATTGAGCAAACTTAGATTTTAAGGGTAGAAAATAGGAAGAAAAGAAATTTATTGGAAGGGTTTAGGAAGAAAGTGAGTAAAATGCACATTTTGGGGAAAATATACTGATCAACACACATAATGCACTAAGTCGACCAGGTTGACTTAGTAGGTTGAAATAAGGTAGAATTCATATGGTCAACCTAGTAGGTATGGGTCGACTTAGTGTAATCTATAAGCTAAAAAGCTATAATGGAGTGAGAAACTAGTCTATAAGGGCCATAACAAAAACTTAGTACCAAGAAGAGAAAAATAAGATGGATGACTTGGAATTTGAAGTCAACTATGATAAAAATAGGGAAATTTTGGTCAAAATAAGTTGACCAAGGAACTAGAATAAGCACAAAAAAGCATGTAAAAAGATGAAAGAGGACTAAAATGGCCAAAAATGACCAAAGGAGGGAAAGAGGGACCAATCAAGCTAAAAATAAGATAAAATGAATAAGGTAATAATAATTAGGCTTGTTTTTTTATATTAAAATTGTAAAAATGATGTGTAAAGAATGTATTGTGATTATAGATGATATGGAGGAACTAATACATCCTTTATTTTTTCTTGGTTGTAGAGATGATTAAGATTCTAGATATTGGTGGACGTGTCTTGGTTGTTATTTTTTTGATTAGATTTATAGATGGAGATTGAGCTAGACTGGTAACCATAGGTCTAGGAGGTATATCTGAGATGTGTATGATCCCCCTCAATGATGACCTATTATTCATATTCTTGGGATGCTAGGAATGATTGACTAACACCATTATATGGGGGGTAGATGGGGATGTGATAGAGGTGGGTATCAATTTAGAGGATATCTATGCCATCCTTGGGTTACCCATAGCAAGAGTACCAATGACCATATAGATACTAGATAGCTTAGAGGAAAGGAGAGCCTTAGCCATGTGGGCTATAGGATCAGAGATGATATTGAGAGGTGGAAATTTAATATGGATGACATGTATATATGGTATATTCTAGACCTTTGGAAGGTAGTGATAGGCCTTATGACATATCAGGTGCTCTATAATAAGTCAAATGGTAAGGTATCACTAGTCATGGTAGCCTTGAGTAAGACGATGCTAGAGGAGGGAGTATTATACAATATAGGCCCTATCATCTAGGTCTATCTCTTACATGATGTATTTGAGATGCTGGTAGAGGGTAAAATACTATGGGACTAATCATAGTACTGACAACATGGATATATGAGAGATCCCCCATTTATTGATTGGTTGGGTTACCCCATGTGGTTGATGATGGGTTAACTCGATTGCAAAGATGAAGTGAGGAATAGGTAGTATGGTCCATGCCCTACATGCCATCACTATAGTTGATGAGACATGAAGATATCATGTTGTAGCTGTATGGGCACATAATAGTTGTATAGGTGAGCTAGCACATAGTTGCACCAACACTAAAGAGGAAAGAGGTGATTAGACAATATACGTGGTGGAGAGAGAAACATCTAGTAGTATGAGTGCTAGGATAGATGGGCCTACCAAATCTAGTGACATTGATATTAATGCCCAACTAATGGGATTAATATTTGAGGGAGCCATGAGGGAAGAGGGGACTTAGACCACTGATAGTGAGGTTGACACTGAGGCCATGTCAGGGGTGACCATGGATTGGTTGGGCATGATGAGTGGTAGAAGAGGAGGTGAAAGAGGTAGAGATATTAGATGTACCACTACCAACCCTATAGTGAGATGAGCAGTGGTCACCGATAATATAGTAGCAATGGAGATAAGAGAGAGTAGAGATTATAGACATCCTAGATAACCCCATATATGAGATAGAGAATATTATAGAAATACCACTTAGATAGAGTTTGATATGGGCATGAGCTATGATAGTCAGGTTTGAGTTGAGGAGGCAACCTATCAAGGAGGTACTAAGAGGCCACACAAATGGGGAGATTTTACTAGGTGATAATGTTTATGATGATATCATAGGAGTTGAGACACATATAGGTATGAATATGGTTGAATTATTTATTAAGTTTTTATTTGGTATTAGATGGATATAGATAGTTATTATGAGATATGTTAGTGATCTAATATCCATTTGGTGTGATTTTATAGGTGTATATGAGGATGTGGAGGAGATATAGCGGTCCCAAGTGAGGGGAGTACTCCATGACATCTTAAATAAGACTCTACAGCCATATGACCCCATGACACTAGAGGATCTGAGTATACCATCAACCCTAACTTAGGTGAGTAGGTTTAAATTAGTTGGTGAGGTAGCAAGGTAGATATAGGTATAGAGAGAAAGGGTGCAACCACCAACAAAGATGGGTATAGGTTAGAGACATGATTGGTAGACCTTGGCAAAAAAAAGAGTTCCAAATTTGGATATAGTGACATAAATGATGTAGGCATATAAAGTGGTGTAGAATCAGCTGACATAGGCACATATAGTGACCCAAGATGATTTAGTATAAACAAAGGTGTAGATAGCATGCCTACAAGGATAGGTAGAGGGATTAAGATCTTATACTACCTCATTATATCATACCATTTAGAAGAGTTAGACTGAGGCCTCAGTAGGTAGCATGGCTAGGCCATGAGATAGACATGGTAGAGTCCAACCCTAGTGTTAAAGCTTTATATATGGTTGTATATGTTATATCAAACTCAAGGTATATATATATATATATATATATATATATATATATATATATATATATATATATATATATATATATATATATATATATATATATATATATATATATATATATATATATATCCACAACCTCAACCGTAATGAACAAACAAAACCATCATAAAAACAACATACACAACCAACACTAATAAGCTAAAATGATACATCATATATGCTTAACAATGAACTGAGCATGTGATCTTAAGTCCCAACCATGTATATGCTTAGTTTGTAGAAAAAGGAAGAAGGGAGAAAGGAGATCTAAAGGAGGACCATTGAAAGGAAATAAGAAAGATTTCTCATGAACTAATCACATGGTAATAGGAGATAGTAGCCAAAGGGGAGAGGGTAAATGTAACCAATTCACCATGACAACTATCTATGAAAAATAATGATAAGAAATAAAACAATCATAAAGGTAGAATAAAAAAGTTTTGAGAAAAACTCTAAAGGAAAATAAAGAAATGATAAGGGAAATATAGCAATGATAAAGAAAAGATAAGTATATGTGAAATGTAATATAATAACATAAGCTAACTATAGTACAACAAGAAGGAAAAACATGATATAAGATAAGAAAGAATTTGACACAGTGTCAAATGATATAATCAGAATAGAAATAATATTGGATCACATGTCTAATCTAGATATAAATGATAAATCACCATGAATATGCTCATAAATAATGGTAAATTTATCCACACATATTATCCAATACATCAAATAATTATTTATGAAGCTATAATTAAATTGCTGCTAAGGTCTCATCAATATTTAGTGAATACTAGGAAAATACTTCTTTTTTGATCTCCTCAAATAAAAAAGTAGTAATTATTAAAGGATCATGTTGAGGAGAAAAGATAGGAAAAGGCTATTCAAGATAATTTATGTAAATAGAATCTATAGGAAAAGAAGGAATCATAGGTGGATAAGGATCCACAAGTGAAGGACTCATGGGTGGAGAAGGATCCATAGGTAAGGGAAGGTCCATAGGTGAAGTAATCATATGTGGAGGCACAAAACGTGGTGAAGGGACCACAAGAGGTGATGGAACCACTAGAGGTGGAGCCATGGGAGAAGAAGAAGGAGCCTTTTTTGTGGGAATGACCTATGGGAGGAATGGTATAAGGTCCAAGGATGGCTACAAGGTGATCTTTAATATGTTATTGAAGAATTTGGAAATGATCAATGTGATGCATGCCACATAGGTGCCATAGATAATATACCTCATGACATTAGGTAAATATTTAGGAAGTAGCTTTGGGGGAGTTATGACTTTATTTGATGATGGGAAAGATGGACGTAATGTATTAAGATATTGTCCCAACTTGTGACAATGGGTAGAAGAGTGATTATCTATATCATGGAAGCAACATATATGTTTGTGAGTGGATTTAGGAGCACTCACAAAAGGAGGTGAACCAAGAGTGGAAGTAGCTAAAGAGGACTCATTAGCACATTTGGTGGGCAAAGGAACCATCTTAGGTAGCAAAATCAAACCATCATCAATGAAGGGTGATGATGGGGAAGGAATGGAACTAGGCTCAATAGGAAGAAAACTATGATGAGAAGAAGGAAGAGGCTTAGCAACAATAGGATAGTAAATAGGTTCAAGTAGAGTGGAAAAATGAACATGCTTAACTATAGCTCGCCTTACTAAAGGAGGGGCAGGATTTATAAAAGGTCTAAGGAGGACTACCCTAAGTGTGGAAAAGTGATAAAGTTTAGTCATATCATGATCCATAAACATGGTCCTGAGTGGTTCCTTGGAAACTAGAGGTATCAATGTCATCTATACCATATGATAAAGAGGAAAAATACAAGAACTAGAAACTATAAAGGAAAGAGAATGATGAGATGAATGAAAAAATAAAGTAATGAAGAGTGATAATGAACAATCTTGGCATCACATGCCTATATAAGACCACCTAAAAGAGGATTATCTAAATAATATCCATCATCATAATATAGAGTATGGAGATAAATGACAGAGGTCAAGATGACCATGTCATCAGAGGAAACTTGGTGAATAGAGTGCCTAGTCTTGGTTAAGACTATGAGAATGTCATCACAATGAGGCTTGCAAGAATGAGGTTAAAAGGAAGTAGGAAGCTACAAGATGAGATGAGGTGAGAGATCAAAATTTTTTATCTTTAATTTAATCTCATTAGGATCATCATTATCATAGTCTAAAAGGTTGGGAGGAATGTTACCAATGAGCTTAAGATGCCCATTATAACCTCTGGTTGAGTTGATAGGAAAGTTGAGATGCTACAACTCATATAATGGAACACTAGGTAAAGGTTCAAAATTAGGAATCTTAAAGACACCATGATATTGGAGTTGTTCAAAATTCTAAGGGTTAGTATCTCCTTGAATCTTGTAAATGACTCCATTATGAGGAAATTGTATGTATTGGCAAGTGGAAGATGTGATAGCTTGCATACGATGAGTCCATAGACTATCCAAATAAGATGTTATACACAAGAGAAAAGTTGAAGATCATCAAATTCACATGAAGGTGATAGGTGGGATGGTAATATGAAGCCACACACACCCTAAGGGAGGTATTTTCATTCTATCATATCCTTTGCCTGTGATACATGTAGACTTGAGATTACATTTGAAATAACCAAGAGTCTTGATGAAATCAAGGGAGGTGACATAAGTGCCAAAAACCTCATTGATCAAGGCTCACTTAACTTGGATATCATTGATTTAAACACTAATAAATAATGGAGGATCATCTATGTGAAGTAGAATCTCATCCAGAATCATAGATGTGATAGGAATTGTAAAGAAAGAGAAGTGTCTGTAGTTTCATCAATGTTAAGGGACATCTCTTCACATTATTGTAAGATATTATCCTAATATCTAGATACATTAGCCTATCATCCTATTAGAGGATGGAAAGTGATATTCATCTTGAATAAGAGTTGCATGAGGTGGTTTTTATGATTTGGAGATGTACTCATGAGTTCAAAAAAAGGTATTTGGGATGGAATATTAGTAAGTTACACAATGGGACCCCAATCATCATAAGTCATAAGGAGATTATTAGATATAGGTGCATAATGATTAAGAAGGTATTCAAAAGGTAGATCAAAAGAATATTAAAACTTATATTGATGAGAGTGAGAAGGCTTTAAATCATTTGTTGATGAAGAAGTATTTGGTTTAGATTGATCTTGAAATTTGGAAGAAGTGCTAGTAGAAATTGGATTGTAATTAGTATTGGAAGATGATGGGAGAGAAGTATAAATAGAATGAGATGTGTCATCCAAGGGAGAATCATAAATCAGATCATCAAAATAAATAAGATCTTCTTACCCCAACTCAATTAGATGAGTTGGAGAATAATCTTGGATGACATGATATGTCTTATGGTAAGGAAGAGTGTAGATAGGTTATGAATCAATGAAAGCAACCACTCTTTGCATATTGGTCATGATAGCGACATTATCTTTGGAATTTGGTTCAATAATACTTTATACGTTATTAGTGGAAGAAGTGGGTTTGTCTTGACCTTCTTGGATTGGTTGATGATTAGGTAAGGGGTCTTTATAGATAGCTAAATGAGATTTTTCTTGATTTAAGGCTTAAATTTTATCATGTGACTTATAGTCTTTGAAGGCAATCTCATAAGCTTGTTGATGGTTATGAATAATGGAATCATGATCAAAATTTGGGCCAAGAATAAATTCCATGGCTAGATTTTGGATATATCTACAAATCTCATGAGAGTGACCCCATCTATCATGAAACCAACAAAACTTTATTAGGATCATACAATGATTTCATAGGTTGAGTACAGTCAAGATATCATGGAAGAAGCTTGGGTATATTTCTAAGCAATTTGGCTGAGGATAAAAGATTATGAACATTAATGTTATTTTTTGAGAAATGAGGATTAGTGTATTGTTGAGAAGGAGCTGGTTCTGAATAAGTGGTAGGAATGACAACTTGAACATTTTGAATGGTGTCATATGAATTAGTAACACAATAATTGGTAACATTATGGTTTTTGTTCTTTAATAATAGGTAAGGGCCTATGGAAGGTTGGGTTAGCTCAAATTGATACATGTGGAAATCTTGTCTTTTGGATTGATCAATAGCTTCCTCCAAGGTACATAGAGAAAGGGTATGGACTCGATATTGTAATTTAGGAAATAAAGAATTTGTAAAGAGATGAAATAGATTCTCATTCACCATATTATGTTCATATTTATTTTACAAAGTATTGCATTACTTAAAAAAGGCTAAAGCAGTTTAATTTTCATTTTCTTTGCAATTGATGAAATGTGCCAAAGTGTTCTCAGGAAGATCACTAGTTTGAAATTCTTAAAATAAAGCATTTACTAAATCCTCCAAACTAGTGATAAAGTGTGTTCTAAGTTGATTGTACCAATCCAAGGCATGACCCATGAGGGTTTTGGCTAAGATTGTGGTAGCAATAAAGGTATTTAACTTGACCCAATCCTTTTAAATATTTACAAATGTCTTAAGGTGAAGGGTAGGATTGGTTGATCCATTGTAAGAAATTGTAGGTGTTATACCTCCAATGTCAATGTTAGCAATTTGGGTGGTAAAAGGTTCATTTTGTAAATGATTGATGACTTTATTTACTAATGGAGGTTGAGGAATGAGATTACCTTGATAATACTAAAGAGGAAGAGAAGGAACACTTTGGTTATATGTGCCCCAAGTCATTAGTTGAGGATTGGATTGAAGATTAAAAAGGTGGTTTTGCATTTGGATCATTTGATTCATATTATGATCTTGGAATGCATTCATTTAATTAAGTGTTTGAAATAAAATTTGATGTGTTTGATTAACATTAGAATCATTAGAATTGGTATTTATGTTGTTGTTAGTGGCTTGGGTAGCACTATTAGTGTTTATATGAGCTTGAGAAGAGCTATGATAATTTTAGGCACTAGTGGCAAAATTTGCAAATGGTTTAGAGAAAGAAGCACTAGAAGCATTAGTGCCTTTGGTAAAAAATGATGAACTAGTGGAAGGATTAAGGATAGTGGATATTATGAGAGGCCCATTAGATGTAGAACTTACCATGTTAGTTGAGATACTAGGCATGGAGGTGGAATAAATTAAAGAAGAAGATGTCATAGCATAAGAAGTCAAGATTGAAGGAAGGGATTGAGAAGCAAAGAAATTGGTACCCCTAAATCTAGTTGATAAAGTGGGAGTAGGAGAATGAGGCTCTTTAACTTGATGGATAATCATGAAGCTATAGATGGTGGAAGGATCCTTCCCTCTATGTTGAGGGAATTTCATGATAAAGGAAAGTATTTCAGGAGTATACTCTAACTCAAGTTGATCCTCTAAGAGAAGAGGAGGGTTTTACTACAAAGGGGTATGAGGAGGGGTCCCATAGTCCATCGTGTAGGTTGTAATATGAACATTACTAGAATTTATAAAAGGATTCCTACTTTGTCTATGGGAGACCCTATGAGGATTGGTAAAATTTCATCATGTTTGTTGACTAAACTTCAATGTACTAGGTATCTAAGAGTGACCCAATTTAATTAATAGTGATTGGAAAAAAAGGTAAAGATGTTATAAATAGTACTAGGTCGCCCAGGTTAACCTAACATAGTATACAGGGGCTAAAAAAGATACTAGGTTGATGGGGTCAACCTAGCACAATAGGCAGGGAAGAAAAGAAAGTTGATAACAAGCTATGAATTGAAGCAAGATAATTACAAGTAAGAAATTAGTAAGAACTAAAAAAGAAACAAATAATCAATTAAATTGACATTGGCCAATAGAATTGATGCACACAATGAAAATTCTTGTACTAACACTAGATAATGTAAGTTTTTACATAAATAATTGATCAAAGAGTAAGAAAACAAATTGAAAGTAAATCTATCTACTTAGTTAACCTAGAATGTTGATTAGATTATTAAGAATGATTTTAAGTATAAAGAGGGATTGACTATAAGTAAGGTACTAGGTAAAAATATAAGGATAGTTTTAGGTAAGTTTAGGATGAAAAGGAATATAATGGTAATGATACAAGCTTGGTATTGGGGCTTGCCCCCTCACTTCACACACCACAAAAATAAGGGTAATGGGTGTTTAGCCAAAATATACCATTAACTAAGCTTTATACATGAATAGAGAATCAAGATGATTTCCTCCTTAGTGATAAAATCCAAGTAGATTGGCCTAGGTAGTTAAATTCTTAAATTCTTTTTGACATTTATGTTTATGTTTAATTGCAACTAAGTGATTAATTGAAGATCCCCTAATTAGACTATGTGAGTTATTCTAAGCATGAAAACAACTAAAAAAAGATGTGATTAACACATATGTCTTATTACAATTTTGAAACAAGATATATTTGAGAAATTATATGGAAAATAATATATAATAGGGTCAAACCTATACTGTGAAAGTCTAAAAATTAACAAAGTCGATCAGGTCGACCTAGTTATTTCAAAAAACACAAAACATAGAACTAGGTCCACAGGGTCGACCTAATTGACTGTGAAGGGGAAAATTTAAAGACTAGAAACTATGAAAGGAAAATACAAAAAAATAAAGATATAGAGGAATAAAAACTGACCTAAGTGGTTTAGAGATGAAAAGGAGAAGATTGCTGATCAAAAACCTTTGAGAAAACTATCCAAAACCTTGTTTCGCTAAATTTTGTCTATTTCAAGTCTAAAGGAAAATAGAAAAGAATGATAGGCATAAGTGATTATAATGAATCTGGATTGGTTTTCACACGATATCTAAATGTTGTGAGAACTCCTTTTTGGCTAGGGAGGACTACCTATAAGTAAGAAAGAACTACCACAAGATGTTTGTTAGTAGATAAATGAGTGGGTTGCCAAGCTACATGCTTGTTCTAGGAGGTTGACAAAGAGAATAATCAGGTGTTATTAGTCCTCAAGAGCTTAGTTCTTGATCATGATTGACTTATGCAAGATGAGAGTAATATAGGATGTCAAAAGTTGAATACCTAGAGCTTGAATGCAAGTAAGAATGAATTTTCTTGATTTTTACTAACCTAAACTTTAGGTTGGAGTTTGGCTTATATCACCGACATCAGTGATCCCATCGATGTCAACCATGGGTTGATCGATGTCAGCAGCCCTATAATAGGTAAATCTTACTATTTTTGGCTTGTTTTCTATTTCTCTTCATGTTAAGTGTGGCACCCATTATAAAATGGTAAAAATAAGAGGTTGAGAAGGATGTAGTTGATTAAGAATTTAGTTTTTAAGTGAGAATAAGTCTTGGGTAGTTAGGATGAGGAGACTAGGTCTTGAGGTGACTCATCAGGTGAGAATTAGTCATAGGGTGAGGTGGCTAGGTAAGGTGGTAAAAAGAGGTTTTTAATTAACTTAATTGAGCATTATAAATTAATTAAATGTGTGATGGGTAAAAACATGGGTTAGGGAGGTTAATTTTTATTATTGAAAAATGGGCTAAAAGGGGTTTTGACATAGGGAGTTACACACATGTGTGTGATATAATTTTCATGTCTACATTCATCCCTTTGGTCTTGAAATTTGTACTGACAAGTTTTCAAGACAAAAATAGGAGTTAGATGCTCCAAGTAATGGATGAGGTATCCCCCTTCAAAATAGGAATCGATGGAGGAGAAACTAGAATTGGGTACTGGTTTGATAAAAAGGTAATTGGGTGAGTTGTGGAGAATTAAGTATCACTTCATATGCATATACTATGATGAGATATAGTTGATAAAATCAATAACATGCAAGGTTGAGGATGACTCAGATAGAAATAACCAAAGCATAACTTGTAAGTGATAGCTAATAGATTGAAACAATCAAAGTTGTAGCTCTAATATTTGATGTGTCCCAGGTATTTGAGGTAGGAAGTACCCCTGGGAAACATAAAAGAGTTGAAGGTGATAGGATGAGCTTGTTTGTCATCCCAAAAACCTAATAGACATGCATGTGTACAATAACCAACTATAGTAAAATAGCATAAGCAATCAAAACAAGTAATGCAAGGTTGGTGTAAAAGGGTCAATGAGAGAGGAGATATTCATGATCTCCAATGGAATTTGTCATGGTTGGGGAGATATATATGATCTTCAGTTTCACTAGAGTATGGATAAAGTCTAAAAAGTTAGGGTTGTTACCTTTTTGTTTTTTTAGAGAAAACATTAATACAATGGTGTGGATGTCAATGATATTGATGATATCAATAATAAATAGTTTTGACATCATCACAATAAGGCAATATTTCTAATGTTAGTAAGCATAAGCACCAACATAGGTGGATTAGGTCAAGAATGTCAACATCAAAAGATGACTAAACCCAACAAAAAGGGGTTTGGTGGCTGACCAAACTCATTTGCAACTTTGTGATTAAGAGAAAAAATAAAGTTGTGAGAGTGATTGAGATGGTAGATCAAGGAGGGGACCTAGTAGGAGGTGCACCACCATAAGATCCAACTGTGCCAGCTAGGAAGAGATGGAGAGATGAAGTAAGAGTCTATGCTAGTTATAAAATTTGATTTGGTTATTTGGAGTTTTTAGGCTAATTTAGAGGTGGGGGTATAGAAAACATTAGTAGAGGGGTAGAAAATAGGGTAGGGTAGTTTTAGGATAGGTTTGGGGGAATTTAGGGTAGGTTTTTAGGTGAAATTTATAGTTTTGAGTTGGGGTCACTTGGTCTTAGGGCCAAACTAGTCACCAACATCGGTGAGGTTTACCAATATCGACTGATACAACATCAAGGTCGAAAGGTGTCTATCAATGTCAGCTGACACTTAGGCCTATAAATCATCAATTTTGACATTAATGCTAACATCGATGAATATGAAAAATTATTAAATTAGGATAAAGGGTTAGTTTGGATCCCTAGTGGAAGTTGTCAACTAGCCTAATGGTTGAGCTAGCCTCAAAAGATCCCATGTCAATTGAGTGCTACCTATATAGCCCAGTTTAGGGCCTCAAGTCAATGTAGTTCTCCTAGAGCCTAGGAAAAAGATATAAGTTACAATTAAAAGGTGTGTTAGGGGATTTAGGTAAAAAGGTAAGTTGAAATACGTCAAGAGGTTTAGGGATTAAAAGATAGGGCATAGTGTCAAGTGTTAAGGATATAGGCCATGAGTCATAGAATTGTGATTGGCATGTAGGCCTAGGGTGGAGAGAGAGAAGAGGTAAGAAATCCTAGGGTAGAGAGAGAGAGGAGGTGAATCCTAGGGTAGAGAGAAAAGAGTAGGGTAATTAGTTAGGTGGGTCTATGGTAGAGCTAACCTTAGAAGACCCCATGTTGATTGAGTGTTACCTATATAGATTATTTTATGGCCTTAGACCAATGTAGTTCTCCTAGAGAGAAAGGAAAATGGTATTGATAGAGTATATTAAAAGGTATTTGACTTGAGTTTTTTGTGTATGGATACATGCAAGGATGGATCTGACATTAAGGGATCATCTATCAAGGATATCAACATGTATAAGGAGGGATGTCACTCTAGATGAGTGGGAGCACATGATAGTGGTGTGGTTAAGAGGAGTGTAATGTTATTATCAAGTTGCTCAAGATGTGGGCCTTATGATAACATTGATTGAGATGTGGGATCACACCACCAGCACCTTCCATCTATCAACCAGAGAGTTGACAGTGACTTAAGAGGATGTCTATAGGATTTTATGGCTACCACTCTAGGGTGAGGAGATCTTCACATGCTCGAGAGAGAAGTATGATATCTGTTGACCCAATTTTGCCCCTCAGGCAAAATCTCAGTCACCTTCTACACTTGACTTACATGGCCAGTCATTTCAGGTTGCAAGGTCCATCTTCAGGGTTCAACAGCTAAGTTTCAGATCATTGGTTCATCGGCCTCATTTGTTGACATTCACAGTAGCAAAAGGTAGAGTCTTCAAATGTTCACATAAGAAGAGAGGAAAAGAGCTAGGGAATTTAACACTAAGGCGAAAGAAGGGTAGACAAAATGCAGAGGGCGGAAAAATCACCACCCACAACACTGGCGGGTAAAAAGAGACCGCCTACACACATGCAAAGGGCAGAAAAAATGCCACGTGAAGCAGCTAGTGGAGAAAAAGAGGCCATTAACATCAGCCGACATCAGCAAAACTACCGTGGTCGGCAGATTACATCGGTCAATGTCGGCAAAACTACCATAGTCAACATCTTATCAGCTGACGTCGGCAGAAGTCCCACATGCAGTACACACAGTGACCAGAAAATTTGCCACCCACAATAGCAGGTGGCAAAAAACACCTTCAGAGCATAGGAAAAAGCCCACCCAGCCGCCAGAGGAGAAGACTAGCATGCAAAACGAGGCAACAAGCATGGTTTTGGTAGACTTGTGATGTCATCTACAGTGTTTTCTCTCTTCCCAATGGAGACTCAAGCTGCCACTTGACTCCTCTTGACTCTTTCCCTATAAATGGGCAGACTTGTTCATTTATCAAGATCTTCTCACACTTTTGTAAAGAGCACTGCTCTCCAAATTTTCCACCTGAATCAATAAAAGATAGTTTTTACCTCTATTTGGATGGATTGTGCAGAGTATGCCTTGAATGTTAATATGTGTCCAGTCATTGTCTCTTGATGCTCTCACAGGTTCAACACCAGTAAACATGTGATTTAAAAAGTGCCACTGTCTACTGCTGCTAGGAGTAGAGTTCTGTTTTGGAGGTATAGAACAGGTGAGGTCACTTATAGTGTGTATTTCTCAACACCTCGATGAGTCCCTGTTTCCTATGCTTTCCATAAGAACCTCCTTGTCATCCTAGAGACCTGGTCTTTTCTGCCAAATCTGAGTGTATGTATGTTTTGTTTGGTCCTGAGTGTGGATGTGGGAAGGTCACTTTCATTTTTGGTGTATCACCTCTTTTAGAGTAGGCTATATGTTTTCATGCATTTTATCTCTCTCTTTTCATCCCCCCTAGTATATCTATATATCTATATTTTTTCACTACCTGAAACAAACAAGATACATCAGAGGGAACTAGCCCATATCTAGAGACTCTCCTCTTCTGCTTCGCCATCCCACAGGTAAGAGAGGAGTTTCCATGTTGCGGGGAGAGGGCAAGAATCCATTTTCCTACCAACTGGGTGCACTTTCTAGCGTCAATAGTTTTGGCACACCCGGTGGGACTCCAAGTTTTTAATCAGAAAAGTTGTAGGGTTACTTGCTGATCCTGTTACAGTAGAGGAACCACCAATACAACACCGTACGTGTCAACAATTTTGGCACGCCTAGTGGGACTATATTTTATCAATTTTTTTTTAATGCAGTAAAGTTTTAGGATTGATGCTGGTCCTGTTACAACAAATCAAGTTTCTTCAGCATCTGGTGACTCTAAGTAAATCCACTGGTTAAGTAGCCTGGTGCCATCAGAAATCATCCACTTCTTGTATGTATACTTATTTTGCACCAAATCATGGATCTTGTTTTCCTTCATATGAACATAATCAGACTTCAGATATTCAGAGAATCCCCTCAAGTAGCTCTCCTAGTTACCCTGCAACTATAAGGGAGGTGGCATTGGAATTTGAGAGACAGACAATGGAAATCAACAGGCTGGAAGAGTAGTACAAATATCAGCAAGAGCTGATGTATAAAGAGGAGTGCTTATTTAGGCAAGCGCAGGCCGTACAATCCATGAAGGAAGAGGTGCCAAAATGGAGAAATCCATCTTTTCAAGGCAGCCAACCTTGCGTGCCCCCTCCTACCCTGAAGAAAACCCCCTCTTTTACACCAAATCCATTTTATCAAATTGCAATTGCTCACTCCAACTCATCAAATATAGTTGCTCCCAATCCCATGCGCTTGGCTTTCCAACACCAAGTGACATCAGAGTAACCCCCCATGGAGATCAATATTTTCAACTCCTTAGATTAGGAATCTTCCATTGAGAATAGTACCAGCCAGCACGTCCCTCTTCTAGAGGCTCCTCCAATGCACCAATAGTGTTTTCCTTGCATTCCTCAGCCTCCCCAAGTTTTCTAGCATGATGTGCAAATTCTAAGTTGGAGGAAAGAATGTCAAGGACCAACTCAAAGCTTTGAAGAGGATCATGCTAGCCACCTCCAAGAAAGACTCTTCTAGGAAAACCTAGCTAGACAAATTGAAGACTTAGAGGCTAGGATGAAACTGCTTCTTGAAAAAGAGATAAAATTTTTAGACCTTATGGAAGAGCCTCAGGGCCTTTTGGAAAACAAACTTGCTGCCTGTTCACAGGAGAAAAATTTGAATTTAGAGATCCTGAATTGGGGGAAGACAGTGGAATCATGGGGCAGCAAAGAGGAAGAAGAAAAGCAAGTTTTTTCTCAAAACCTTGAAGAAGCTGAAGCTATGCCTGCCTATGATGATACTGGCAGCCTCCAGGAAAAGCTTTTACAAGAGGATCTGAGTAGGAAAATAGCAGATTTGGAATTCAGAGAGAGTTTCCTTAGCCAATGTGTGATGGACGGTTCAAACCAAATAGTGCATTCTATGTCTAAACACACCCCACTTACACATTTCCAAGAGAGTTATCAGGCCACCCATGATATTGATGAAGTGTTGACCAAGTGGAGGGAGGAGAATCATTCGATTCTAGCTCAAGGGCTGCCCCCTCTCCCACATGTTTTCTCCACTTTGTCCCTTCTCGAGGAAGACCCTATTTTGCAAGAGGTAGGAGAGGAACAAAAGATCCAATCTGCAGTCCTTCAGGAGGTTGTCATGAGCGACAACGAAGAAGAAATCGTCATTGATGCCCCTTGTGAAGACCTTATCAGTAGTGGAGAAGATTCAGGCCTTGCGTATATGCAGATGTTCCAGCAATTTGAAGAGGAATGAATGCATGGTAAGCTCTCTCCTCCTCTATTTGATGAACTCCCTTGTTGTTTTGATGAGATCGACTACATTGAAGAACCTGAGTTAGAGGAGGATCAGGAGAATATTCTTGAAAATCTAGAGAGCCTGATCAGCAAAGAGGAAAAAGAGAAGTCTATCTTTGTGGAGGAATACCTTGAAGAACTAAAATTTAAATAGATAAGTGAAGTCTTGTGGGATGAGCAATCATTTTGTGAGCCCCTTTTAGACATCACCACATTCTCCCTTCTTCAAGAAGGCCAAGAGGAAACAGAGGATGAGTCTGACAAAGTTTTTAGCGAGGCAGAAGGGAACGGGTCAGATCATGATACATTACAGAAGAATTATGCAGATTAGAAGGCTTACGGTGATGAGCAGACAACAATTGATTTCTTGGTGATGAGCACCAATATTAGGGACCAATATTTAATAGGCCTCTAGGGACAATCAAAATACGTATATATTGGAGACATGTTTGATTTTGATCCCCTTGATTTCCAGCCAACTCAGGTGACAGGCAGGAAGAACAAGTCACTAAATCTCTTTTTCTTTTAGCTACTTGCCTGCCACAATAAGTCTCTTCACCAGGAAGGGGAATTAAGAAATTTTCCTTTCGATCCAGGAGGGAGGCAAACATTCTTAGTTAGTTGTATATAATAGTTTGCTTTCAGTTGTTTTTCTCCTATTTTCCCTAAGTGCAGTTGCATAGTTAGTTATTTTTAGCTTTGTGTGTTTCTCTTTGTTTGGGGGTAAATTCTGTGTATTTGATTCTAAGATTATCAAAGCTGTTGTGAACTCTCTTCAAAGTCACCATCTGACTCTGCACCTAATGGATATGCAAGGCAACTAGGTTCTAAGCATAGCAGGCACGCTTACCCTGTGAGTCGCCAATTTGTTGACCCAATTTTGCCCCTCAGGCAAAATCTCAATCACCTTCTACACCTACTTTACATGGCCAGTCATTTTGGGTTGCAAGGTCCATCTTCAGGGTTCAACAGCTCCATTTCAGAGCATTGGTTCATCGGCCTCATTCATTGACGTTCATGGTAGCGAAAGGCAGAGTCTTCAAATGTTCACACAAGAAGAGAGGAAAAGAGCTGGGGCATTTAACACTAAGGTGAAAGAAGGGTAGACAAAATTCAGAGGGAAAAAAAATTGCCACCCACAACACTGGCAGGTAAAAAGAGACCGCCTAAACACATGTAGAGGGTGGCAAACTCACCGCATGAAGCAGTCAACAGAGAAAAAGAGGCCATTAACATCAGCTGATGTCAGCAAAACTGCCACGGTCGACAGATTACATCAGCCAACATCAGCAAAATTGCCATGATCAACATCTTATCAGCTGACGTCGATAGAAGTCCCACATGCAGTACACATAGTGAGCGACAAATTTGCCGCCCATAATAGTAGGTGGCAAAAAACACCTGCAAAGTATAGGAAAAAGCCCACCTAGCTGCCAGAAGAGAAGACTAGCACGCAAAATGAGGCAATAAGCATGGTCTTGGCAGACTTGTGATGTCATCTACAGTGTTTTCTCTCTTCCCAATGGAGACTCAAGCTGCCACTTGACTCCTCTTGACTCTTTCCCTATAAATGGGCAGACTTGTTCATTTATCAAGATCTTCTCACACTTTTGTAAAGATCACTGCTCTCCAAATTTTCCACCTGAATCAATAAAAGATAGTTTTTACCTCTATTTGGATGGATTGTGTAGAGTATGCCTTGAATGTTAATTTGTGTCCAGTCATTGTCTCTTGATGCTCTCACAGGTTCAACACCAGCAAACCTGTGATCTATAAAGTGCCACTATCTACTACTGCTAGGAGTAGAGATCTGTTTTGGAGGTATAGAATAGGTGAGGTCACTTACAGTGTGTATTTCTCAGCACCTCGATGAGTCCCTGTTTCCTATGCTTTCCATAAGAACCTCCCTGTCATCCCAGAGACCTGGTCTTTTCTGCCAAATCTGAGTGTATGTATGTTTTGTTTGGTCCTGAGTGTGGATGTGGGAAGGTCACTTTCATTTTTGGTGTATCACATCTTTTAGAGTAGGTTGTTTGTTTTCATGCATTTTCTCTCTCTCTTTTCATCCCCCCCAGTATATCTATATATCTATATTTTTGCACTACCTGAAACAAACAAGATACATCAAAGGGAACTAGCCCATATCTAGAGACTCTCCTCTTCTGCTTCGCCATCCCATAGGTGAGAGAGGAGTTTCCATGTTGCGGGGAGAGGGCAGGAATCCATTTTCCTGCCAACTGGGTGCACTTTCTAGCATCAACAATATCCACAAAATGGCATTGTATGGTGAGCATGTGATTGTGGTGACTTATCATTCTACAAGTTTTGCCTATAAGCCATTGTATATGGCTGATGAGGAGTAGCATCGATTAAGCATCCTAATGATGATCGAGATCATGGTGTATACATTACCAAATGTAGATGGTGGTAGATTTTTTATTGCATTGATAAGTGTGTATGCATAGATGGTTGAATAGTGGACTATTTTTGCATGGGGTCTAGTATTTTTAGCATAGTTATATAGAGAGCTATGGGGTTTGAGACTATGACAGTGATACAATTTGTGTGTCGGCCATCTACTACACTATTGGGCATATGAGCACATTCTGGTGATATGACCTTTGGGATTACCTACCATGATCCTAGCTAGCTTTAGGTTTGGTTTTATATAGTGGAGAGAGGGCATGGTATAGACCTGAATAGATGGTATAGTGCATGACATTGCCTATTATAGGTGCATGATTGAGGGTTTGATCCCTGTAGATATTTTGTGGAGACCCTACCTAACACACCCAATTTTCAAAGGATAGGCATAATAAATTGTTGATTTATAAATCTCATTAAGGGTTAGGGGAAGATGATATGGTGAGTTAGAGATGGTTCTTGTGACATGGGTCAAGAGGTAGTTTAATTTACTTCAAGATATTCTACTTTCCTTCCCTTGATATAGGAGGGATGACATAGAATCACCCCTACCATTACCATAGGAGATAGATGGACCAAATTTTGAGGAGCTACCAATAGGGCCAAGTGTTGGAGACTCAGTGTATAAAATGGTGTATACAGCTTGGTGAGTAGGTTTATATCCCATGGTGGAGGTTAGGAGGCCACCACCAGATTTACAAGGGTTGGTGAGATAGAGGGATGTAGTGGTACATGTAGAAGATGTAGTAGTACAAGCTAGAGATACATCATAGGCATAGGTATTAGCCTTACAAGGGTAGGTGGTGATGTTATAGGGCCATGTTGGGGTATTATAAGGCTAGGTTATAGCACTACATGGCCAAGTTAGAGTCTTACAGGGTTAGGTGACTATAGTGATAGCAAGGAGGGATAGTCTGAGAGTAGTAGGTTAGGTTACTCCTCCTTCTCCACCATAGGGGCTAGTACAGGCTAGGCCATTAATAGGTGATATGGGACCACCATAGACCATGTATCTAGTGAGGTATATGACCACCCTAGATGAGATTACATATTATGAGAGGGCCATCAGGGAGTTTTCACAGATTCAAAGATATTCAAAGTTTAGAGAGTAGGATAGATCTATATCACGTGTCATGGATCTATCTCATGTAGATGTAGATGGGAAGAGAGTGGTGATGACACTACTTCCTCATAACCATGCAGAGATCCTTAAGGACCCTGAGTGTTAGATTTTTCCATTTTTTATTATATTTGTTATATGTACACTAGCCTATAAGCTGAAGATGTGAGATGCATATTTTGAGAGAGAGATGATATTATGATGATGTAGTTATGGACATGTATTATGATCACACACACACACATGTGATGTTAATTTATTGTGATTTTGAGATGTATGTATTATGATAATAGATGATGATATTTAGATGATAATCTTATGCTATGTTAATTTAATGTTAATGCTAATCATATTAGTTGAGTTAGACTAGACTTTCCCATATATGTGATGGTATATGCATAGTTGGTTTGTTAGTTTCCTCTTATCATTTTTCCATACTTTGTGATGTTGTATGCTTAAAATGAATAAATTGGTTATGTTAGTTTATTTCAACATTTATCCATATTTTTGATGGTCTATGCATAAAATAAATTGAGTGCGATTTGATAGTGCTGGTATGACATTGTTTTTCATCTCGATAGAGAGATCGACATGTGGTTTGGATGGGAAAATAAAGAGGTAGAATGCTCGAGTAGTGGCAAAGACCGTAATCAAAACATATATAGGCTTAATAAAATGAGCCTCTTTCATGCCTTATATCTTTAAACCATTATGTTTGTTAGAGAAGCATCGTGTTTACCTTATATTAAGTGAGCTTCACAATCCCTTGAAAGAGTATGAGGGAAAAAAGGGTAAAATGAGGGAAAATGTTTGAGTAGAATAACCTACAAAGTGGGGATGATATTCCCCCTTTTATCAGTAATCTAAGAGCTACTATAGGCAAGTCTATGAATTAAATATTTTTTTGTGTAAGCTGATCAATGCGGGAAGCCTATAGTTCGATTTTGTATGGTTTAAGGTCAGATAAAGCTGATCAATGTGAGAAGCTCTTTTTATTTGTATTTCCCTTTGTGAACAAATCTTGGCTTAGCCATCCTTTAAGGGATTGGTCTAAACATTTGTTTTTAATTTTAAATAGTTTTCCTTCAAGGGAGAGGTCTATTGATAGTAGAAAATGGAAGTTACGTAGATGTCCTTTAAGGGAACAATCTACATTGAGAAGCATGACCTTAGAGTTTATAACCTGTCACATATCCCATTTATTTATTTTTTTGTTTTTTTGCTTTTATCATGGACAAGACTATAGAGGCTTAGAATTTTTCCACTTTGAGGGAAAAACCATACCACTATGTAAGTTAACAAAGTATATAGGCATAAGGGTGAAAAGGAATAAAAATGAATGTAATAGGGATGCTCAAGGGATGAGCTCAAGTTAAACACCAGGTAAAGTGATGCTTGTTTAACAAAAGACTGGTCGTAGGTGTAAGGTATTTAAAGGCTCAAGTTTTGGTCTTCCTTCAAGACAAGACAAGTGATAAGTTCCTGAGCCATACTTGTTAGTTATGATATAAGGTCCAAGCCAATTAGGAGCAAACTTACCCCATTTTCTTTTCTCCATGTTCATCACATGTTGGTTTTCTTTTAAGATGAGATCTCCTATATTGAAATCTTGTTTTTTGAGGTTTTTGTTATAAGTGTGTTTGATACATTTTTAATATATTTGGAGGTGGTTGAGGGCTATGAGATGACACTCATCAAGAAATTCAAGTTGAGCCAAATGTTCTTAGTGAAAGTCATCATTAGTAAGTATGTCTTGTAGAGAAATGCAAAGAGAAGGAATCTAGACTTCAAGAGGCAAAATAGCCTCTGTCCCATATACCAAAGAAAAAGGTGTAACACTTATAGGAGTTCAAATGCTAGTGTGGTAATCCCATAAAACAAAAGGAATGTGTGTGTGCCAATCCTTCCCCATATCATTGACCACCTTCATGAGAATTTTGGTTAATGTTTTATTAGAAGCTTCTACCTGTCCATTTACTTGTGGATAGTATGGTGATGAGAAGCTTAATTTGATTCCAAATGTATCACAAAGAATTTGAAAAGTCTTATTTTTGAAATATTTTTTATTATCTATTATATTTTTATGAGGGACACCAAAATTATAGATGATGTGATGGTTGATGAAGTCAATAATTTTGTCCAATTTAGTGGAGATGAGAGGGATGGCCTTGATCCACTTGGTGATGTGTGCAATGGCAGTAATGATAGAATGATGATGGAGGAATGAATGAGGGTTAATCTCCATAGTTAGATCTAAGCCCCATTGGGAGAAGGGCCAAAAGTCTTTGGTGACTTGTAATGCATGACTTGGAATGTGAAGAATGTTAGCGTGTTGTTGACATTTGATGTAATGTTGAACGTAATCAACACAATCTTGATGAAGTGTGGGCCAATAATAGCTAAGTCAAAGGATATGCTTGGCAACTACATGACCATTGAAATACCCACCATAAATCCTATCATGGACTTCTTTAATGGTGAAGGTATTCTTAGTACTAGTGAGGCATTTAAGAAAAAGACCATCAAAACCTCATTTGTAGAGAAGTCTCCCTATCATAGTGTAATAATTAGCATGTTTTATGAAGGCACATCTCCTATTATTAGAGAGATCAGAAGGGGTAATAGAGAAGGAAAGATAATCCATGAGTTGATTGTACCATAAGTCAGGTGGGTTAGATGTTACATTTATGATAAAGAGGTTGTTAGTTGATACATAGGAGGGTAATGCTAAGTGATGCACAGTGACATAAATTGTCAAGGAAGAGGATGAAGAGGGTATGTATGAAGAAAGTGAAGCCATCATGTCAGCAAACTTGTTTGTAGATCGATGAACAATTTTTAAGAGATAAGAGTCAAATGATTCTAATACTATATCTACATGATGTTTATAACATTGTAGAATTTTGTTTTTGCATAGGTAGGAACCATTAACCTAGTTAACCACTAGCTAAGAATCACCAAAAAAAGTTATGGATTTGATACCCAAGAAGAGAGCTATTTGAAGTCTTAAAATCAAAGCCTTATATTTAGCCATATTGTTAGTGCATTCAAAATCTAGTTTAAATGATAAAGGCATAGGCTCACCATCTATAGGAATACGAATGACCCTGACACCCCCACTGTATTGACATTTAGATCCATCAAAGAACATCATCATTTGATAAGAGATGTCATTGGTGGAGAGTGTTGCAATGGATTCATCAGGGAATTTAAGGTCTGAAGGTTGATTGGTAGGTAAAGGGGTAGCAACTAACTAATAAGTGATTATTTTCCCCTTAATAGACTTTTGTTAAATGAACTCTAATTCAAATTTGGAAAGAAGAATGAGCCATCAAGCTACACATTGGTTGTGATATGGCTTGGAATGCATGTATTTGAGGGGATCAGTATGGGTGATGATGTAAGTTTTATGATTAAATAGATAATGGTAAAGCTTGAAGGAGAAAAAGACCAACACAAGGTAAAGTGTTTTGGTATGGCTATATCAAGTCTCATAATCAATAAGTGTGTGGTTTATGTAGTAAACTGCCTACTCTCAATGTTGGTCATCTTGATGTGCAATTATAACACCTAGAGAATGGTCTATTGTGGGGATATATAGGTAGAAAGGTTGATTTTCCTTAGGTGGAATAAGAATCGATGGGGAAAGGAGATATTTCTTAAATGCATCAAAAGCTTCCTGGCAATATGTATTCCAATGGAAGGAGAAATCCTTTTTGAATAGATGGTGAAAAGGTTGGAAACAATCTAACAACTAGGAAATGAAGTGGTGAATTGACTAAAGTTTACCTTATAAGCTATGGATTTGTTTGATATTAGTAAGTGGAGGCATCTCTAAGATTGGTCTAACCTTAGTAGGATTGACCTTAATGACACAAAGAGAAATAATAAAAACTGAAAGTTTATCAAAAATAACTCCAAATACATATTTCTTTGGGTTCAATTGAACATTATATTGGAGGAGATGAGTAAATATGGTTTTGATAATTTTCAAGTGATCTTGAGAAAGTTTAAACTTGCCAAGTAAGTCATATGTGTAATATTCCATGATTTTATGTAGGACATCATGAAAGATGTAGGTCATATCCTATTGGTAAGTCACACCAATGTTATTTAAACTAAAAGGCATGACTTAATAAAAAAAGTCCCCCATGGGTTAGTCAAGGTTATCTTATGCTGATCCTCAGGAGTGACCAGGATTTGATTATATCCAAAGAATCTATCCATAAGTGATAACATCTCATGGTTGGATGTTACATCAATTTGGTTAATACTTGGTAATAGAAAGTCATCTTTTGGATAAGAAAACTTTAAATCATGATAGTCAATGGAAATGCAGATTCCCCCGATCACTTTTATGATAGGAATAATATTGTAAATCCATTATAGGTAGTCAATGGGTTGGATAAAGTTAATAGGAGGCATTGGAGCTCTTCTTTGACAAGGAGATCAATATGAGGATACATCTTGTGAATCTTCTACTTAACAGGTTTAGCATCTTGATTGGTGACAATGTTATGGGTGATGATAGAGGGGTCAATAACAGGTAAGCCATTATAAGACCAAGCAAATGATTTTCTATGGTCATTAATAAATGTGGCATAATCAAATTGTTTAGAGGAATCTAAAAATTGTCCAATCTTGAAGACATGAGGGTTATCATGAGAAGGCATATTGATGTTAATGGTTGATTCATTTAACATAGCTTGTGTTTTAGATGGGATAGATAATTGGATATAGGAATCATCTGCACCCATATATGTGAGAATTATGTCATCATCTTGATGTTGGAAAGTGTTAATAGTGGGAGAGTCTTCATCAATTATTTTAGGATGAATGAGCGGAAGGGACCTTGTTTCCTTACCCTAGTGATAGGTGAGAGGCCCCAAATGGATGGCATTTATTGAAAAAAAATAGGAGGTATAGATACCTCTAATTCGGTAGGTGATGGCGGAGAAGAAGGTGGAGAAGGAGAGACCAGTTCTTTAATAATTAGTACATGGGAAGTCTTAATGAGTTTAGTTAGTTCATCATATCCCACTCCATGTCTCTTTTTGGCATTTTCAATGGTTTGGCTAGTGGGATATTCAATAGGCATATGGACACCTTGTTCATAATGACCCAAACCAAATCCTTTCTAGGCACACCAATAGAGATAGGTGTGAGTGAATGTAGGTTTACTCAAGAAAGAGAATTCACAGGTAAATGATTGTGGTGAAGAAGATGGATTACTGACAGTGAGAGCCTAGTCAATTCCCCCATATGTGAAATTAGTTTGAAGGTTAGGGAGCCCATAAGGGATGACCATCCCACTGTAGGGATCATAATTTGGGTGCATGTGAAGTCTTCCATAATCTTGTGGAGTATATAACATGTCAAGCATCAACAAATGATATTCTTTGAGTGATAAATGTTGAAAATTCTCCTCTATGAGATCCTTGTCAAGAATTTGTGTTGCTAATATCTGTGTAATCACGGGAGTGGAGCTTGTGGAAGATTTAGAGGTATCCTGTAGGGAAGATGATGTTTTCAATGGAATGAGAACATTGGGAATATAAGTCATGTTACATGTTTTAAATAGAGGTGGGTCAATAGGTATAACATGTACCTGTCCATCATGTTCAAACTTGATGTAGTAGTGCAAAGTTGAGGGTACACATGCCATAACACATATCCAAAGTCATATAAGTAGTATGTTATATTATAACTCTCCTTCCATAACATATAATAGCTCAATAATAGTTTAGGGACCTACATGGATATATAAGACAACATTGCCCATCGTAGTAGTTATGGTATCATTAAAGGAGTAGAGTATCACATCAGTTTAAGACATGCAATTATCAAGAAGGGATAGATATTTTTAGGCATGGGTGGAAATAATATAATACTATCTCCCCCATTGATCATGACTCTCTTTACGTGATTTTGATTAATATATGTAATAATAAGAAGGGTAGAATCTTGATCTTTAAGGTGTTGAAGTGGAAGTTTTGAATCACTAAAAGAAATCAGGGAGTTGGAATCAAGGGAGCTAACCAAAGCTACAAGAGGTTGGGGATCATCTGATCATACCTAAATTTATTACAAGTCACTAATGAAATATTGATGGTTTTGGGATGACTTTTAGATTAACTCATATAAAGACATTTTCACAGGAGTTTGGTGAAGTTGTTTTACCATTGAACTTTGAATAACATCCAAAGATATTGTTTTAGGAATGCCCAAGATGGAAATATTAGGATTAGAAGGAGGAGTGTCTTTGGTGAAGGGATGAGGCCAATGAGCAATGACCTTTTCCTTATCTTTATCTTTTTATTTTTATAACTGTGTGGCCACATTAACTATGTTGATTTGAAATGTAGGTGAAGGAGGTGGTAAAGGGGTTACAACCACATCTTTGGGTTTGAATTTAGGTGGAATAGTAGGAGGCACTATGAATTCCAAAGGTAAAATAATAGGAATGTTAATGATAATATCATTTAAGATATTTTTGACATCAAAGTGTTGTTGAATGACTACTATGAGGGCCTTACAACTCTCAGTATCGTGTCCAGGTAAATGATGATATAAACACACATTTGTATCATTAAACCAAGATGGATTAATTCTAAGAGGACTATAAGGATTAATGGGAGGAAGATTTATTATGGAAGATTATAATAACTAACGTAGGAAAAATCTCTAAGAGCCTAAAAGTGTGCTCGCACTTGTTGTGCTAATAGGAGTGGACACCTTCTTGTGTTTCAGTGTTTAAAAGGTAATTTTACATGGTATTTTGTTTGGTGATGGTAAATTTATGTGTTTTATTGTTACTTTATTAGTGTTAGATGTGAAAGGCATACCAAATGGAAAAAGTAGGAGTGGAGGTAACTTAACCTTTTATTTTACTTGGGTTGGTAATATTCTAACTTAAGTAGAGGGGTGTGGTCCCAAAATGGTTGGTAAAGTTGAGAGCTGAAGAAGGGATCAACATGATCTATGAATCTTAATATTTTTTTGTAATTTAGGCTAAAAAACTTCAACTTATGGTTGAGGAGTTAAATCTAATTTCACCTATGGATGAATTAAATTAGAGACATGGCATATGCCTAAGGGTCTAATCTTCTTTAATGTAGTAGATTCTTGTGAGGGTGAAGGTTCTGACATAAATGGTTAAACTTCAGGTGATTTTGGTGAAGAATCTATAGCTTTGTCAAAGATATTGGGGTAAAGGGTAGTGAGAGTGTTGGTAGTAAAGGTTGAAATTCATTATATTGGGTAAGGAGTTTTAAGCTGGTCCCAAAATACCACATGATCTAGCTTTGTGGAGTTAAGAAATTATAGACTTTTCACTAAATGTGAGAAGGGTTTAGATTAAGTTGGCATAGGAATTATGGTTGTGTATTTAGAAGGTTGAGGTATTTGGGAAAGAGAGAAATTATTATTTTTTTCTAATTTAGGCCAAAGATGAGAAAGAATCGCAATGGGGTCCTCTTCGACAGAGATGAGAGAAGAGATGTGGTCTACCATGGGTGGAGGAGAGGTAGGTGAAGAAGGTTCCTCAAGAGGTTAAATCATAGGTATTATGGCTCCCTCAACATTTGGGTGAGGTATAGGTAATGTATGATCCTCCATAGGTAAAATAAGGGGTAAGAGTGGTATAATTAGAGTAGGCAAAATAGGTCTCTCATCTATTATGGAAGTAGATAATACTGACTCCTCTAACTGCAAAGGTGGAGTGGATGGGGTACTACTCTCTATAGGTGGAGGAGAGGTAGGTGAAGAATTTTCCTCAAGAGGGTATAATATAGTAATGATGTTCCATTTAACATGTGGTTGAGAAATGGGTAAGGTGTGGTCTTCAAGTGGTAAGAGGATAGGTAATATTGGTGCAAAAGGAATTGGCATTACAGGATCCTCAGGTGGAAAAAGAAGTGGTAAAGGATGCTTTTCCTCATGAGGGAGTGGAATGGGTGAAATAGGTTCTAGCTAAAGAGGAATAATGGGCAAAACAAATGCCACTAAATGTGGAGAGGAGTAAATGAAATGGGTGTCTGCTTTTGAGGGGAAGGTTAAACTAGAGGTAAAGGAAAGACCATATTAACCGTATGGATATTATGATCATCTAAGTTAGTTTTGGTTTGAACAATATTTTGATTGGGTGAATGGTTAGGAAAAGGGTGTTTGAACACATACATACTTTGATTAGGGGGTGCATTAGGATTATCCTAGATGAGATCACTGCTATCAAGCATATCTTGGACAATGTTCTTGAATATCTTACAGTTATTAGAGTTGTGGCCTTTAACTTGATGGTAATTGAAAAAATCATCTTCCTTATACCAAGTTAGGATATGACGAGAAGGGTCAAATTTTATAAGAGGTTTGATTTGAGGAAGGGTTATGACACCTTGTTTTAATAGTTTCTCCAAAATGGATGTATATGACTCTTCAATGGGAGTGTATTGTCTTTGTTCATACCATTGTTGGAATTGCTTAGTCAAATTTTTGGAAGTCGAAGAATTTGATTGGTTTGTGGTTATGGAAGAAGTTGACCTAATGACCACCCCATTGGTGAAACATTTAGGTTTGTGGTTAGAAGGATAGGTTTTAGAAGAGGAGTCATTTAATTTGGAATTAGGATTCTTACCATGAAACTTGACTTTGCCTTCATCTATAGTGTAAACCTCGAGTTTTTGTGCCATTATAAAGGCCTCATAAAAAGTGTAGAAAGTTTATACCCAGAGTGTGGATGAGATGTGCTTAGCTTAGGCCCTTGAGAAGAGCTCAATAATCTTAGGTTGGGGTAAGGAGAAAGAGAGTTGATTGATCAAGCTTCTCCAATGAGTGACAAAATCTATAATAGATTCATCCTTAAATTGTCTAATAGAATAAAGGTCTATTATAGAAACCTTTTTAGAAATGTTAATAGAGAAATGGTCTAGGAATATTTGTGTGAGTTGGGTAAATGAGAAAAGGGAGTTTTTAGGTATAGAGCTATACCAATCCAAGGTAGCACCTAAAAGGGACATAGGGAAAGTGTGAAGTAGTAATGCATCATAATGACCTATTAAATAACAAGCATGTCTAAATGCTTATAAGTGCTATTTTGCATCCTATTTACTCTAGAAATAAGTAAATTTAGGGATTTCCCATTAGCTTGGATAAGGGAGAATAGGCATAGAAGGATGGATGAGTTCATTACATATTTGATCATAAGATAACACATTCTTTGAACTAGAAATAAATGTCTCTAGATTAGACATCTTTTCCATCAACATCTTAATGAGGTCTAGAGGGGGATTAGTTTGGGGGATACCTCCTAAATTATAGGAACTTGATAGGAAGTAGAGGGAGTGTATGACATAGCTTGCTAAGGTTATGTTTTGGAAACATAAGGATAATGAGTCATAGGCTGGGGTGTGGAAAGAAAAGGGGCTTATCCCATTGGGTTAGAGACTATTTTTTGGTTGGTTATTATTAAAATTTGGATTATTGGCATGGTTAGATTGGATGAAGGGTGAGTCATAACTTAGGTAATTATAGGTGAGAGGGTAGATGGAATAGGTACCACTAAATTTTGAAATGGGGTAAGACTTGAATGAACTAGTTGTGGTTATGAAAGTAGGGAAGTCACACCAAAGTTTAGGTGGGATTGGGAAGTTGGCAATCCTAAATTTTGGACATCATTTATAGTTGTGTTACTCATAAAAGTGGTGGTTTGGGTAACCATGGGTAAAATAGTGGAGGAAACTAAAATTAAGGTTGTCTCCATTAGAGAGGTTGGTATACCATAGATTGGGTCACCCAAAGAATTATAGGTTTGGCTCATAGCAAGGTAATGCTGAAGGGCTACCACATTATGATAAAAAACATTAGAAAAATCTTGATCTCCCTCAATCACAATGGGAATTTGGTTGGGGATGGAAGTATGCTCTGTATCTGAAGTATGTTCTATGACAAAATCAAAAGTGAGAGTGGAAAGTGGAAGTGGTTTCCAACTTACGTAATCGACAAGAATTTTGGCTTGAGCTCACATCAATACCATGCAAGAAGAAGTATAAATAGTATTACTACCCTATATCAATGATAGAATAAGGAAAAACTAGGTTTGAGTGTAGGTAAGTGGGCTATTTCATCTTGTTGTTTTGAGCAGATGAAAATTACATAGTCATTGATGTCGATCGCTTGACTGATGTTAGTAGGAAAAGTTTATCGATGCTAATGGAATAACTGATGTTGGTAGGTAAAATCTATCGATGCCAGTAGAATTAACCAATGTTGGTCACTATGATATCCTAGGAGTTGGAGAATCTAATGTTTTAAAAAACCAAAAGTTGAAACTAGGTAAAATTATCGATGCAAGAAGTCTATGTAAGAAGGAAGAACACTCAAAAATCTTGAAATAATAAGTTATACAAACTAAGTATTAAAAATAATATTGATTTTGTGAATCAATAGGAAAACATCCTTATGAACTCCAAAATATACAAGGCAATAGAAAAATAACATACAACTAGCAACTATTAAGTCTTAGACTTTAATTTTTAGTCTCGTGTTGGCTTATGCCTTAATTAGATAGTGAAAAGAGAATTTGGTTATCAAAGGTACTAAAAAGCAATTTAGAGCTAGTTCTAGGTTAGTTTTAGTGCTTAAGAGGAAATCTATTGTAGACCAAGTATGTGGCTTATTATAGGAGCTTGCTCTTTGAACTTTATGAACCTAGAGCCAAGCTAGGCAACTTAGCCAAAATATACCTTCTATCTAGAGTTTATACTCCAGCAGAGAATAGAGTGGGTTCTCCCCTTGGTGGTGAAATCCAAGTAGGATAGTCAAGTAGGGTAAGGTAATCTACCAAGTGTGAAATCCCAATAGGCCTTTTCTCAGGTGAGTTTAGATGTTTATTTGAATGTGATTTGGTTGTGTAACATTGGTGCACTATAATTTATTCAAAATGCTTATAATTAATTAGGTGAGTTAATATGCAACAAGCAAATAATGAAATGCACTAAGTTTTAAATCCAAAATCTAAAATGTTTAGATTTAAATGAAAATAAAGATGAAATAGGAGTAGAGAATGAAATTCATTATCCTAATGTGCATACAAGAATAAGTAAAGAAGATATTCTTTTTAACTTGTAAAAAAATGATAAATTACTTTTATAGGCAAAGAGAAAAGAGAGAAAATTTTAGTTTAATGCTTTTAAACAGAAAATAAAATGTTAAATTTTTCATTTTAAGAGAGAAGAGAAGGATAAAGTGAAAGAAATGAAATTTTCACTATAATTAACCTATATGAAGGTATAAAACAAGAAATGAACCCATGGAGAACTCTAGGGTCCCATCGAGCGTGCCAGAAATGTTTCACTAAATTTTGTTTATTTCAAGTCTAAAGGAAAATAAAAAAGAATGATAGGGATAAGTGATTAGAATGAAATCAAATTGGTTTTCACATCATATCTAGATGTTGTGAGCACTCCTCTTTGGCTAGGGAGGATTACCTACAAGTAAAAAAACACTACCACAACATGTTTATTAGTAGATAAATGAATGGGATACCAAGCTACGCACTTGTTTTAAGAAGTATGAAGATTCTTTAGAGATGACAATCCACTTTTGAGAGACAAAAGAGTAATAAATAACTAAAATAGAGGTAAAGAGAGAGAGAGAGAGAAAAAGAAATAATCTTACCATTATTCATAACCCAAGTGTAGCAAGGAGTGATAAGGTGTATGTAGTGTATTCTATTTGTATTTTAGAAGTTGTTTGGGTAGGTTTTGAAAATGTTAGGGAATACAAAATCATCGACATTGATAGGGGAATGACTGATATCAGTTATACTATTGAGATTAGTGGTGAAGGTGACTAATGTCAGTTAGGTTACCGAGGTCAGTAGGGGCATTAATTACCTAGGAGCTTGCAGAAGGTTTTTTTGGGTCTAAGAAATGGTTCTGATCATGTCTGGGAGGTTGGAGAGAGTTATGAGAGAGAGAGAGTATGGTTTGGGTAGAGGTTTGGTGTGTCAGGTCAAGGGGAAACAAGTAAGGAAGCTTTGTAACTCCCTCACAAGGGTTTGATCAGGAGTTAGTAAAGTAATGAACAATAGATATGAAGTGATAGAAAAGCAAATACTTAAAATACATACAAAATAAGTGATGTACTTACTTTTAGTGGTCACTAAATGATAAGTGCTAGATTGATGGTTGTTATCAATTAATCCAAACCTAAATTCCTAAATAGAGAGAAAAAATGGGTGTTTTTAGTCCTCAAGAGCTTAGTTCCTAATCATGATTGACTTAAACAAAATGACAGTAAGCCAGGATGTCAAAAGTTGAATGCCTAGAGCTTGAATGCAAGTAAGAATGAATTTTCTTGATTTTTTCTGCCCTAAACTTTAGGTTGGAGTTTGGCTTATATCACTGATGTTGGTGATCCCACTAATGTCGATCATGAGTTGACTAATGTCAGTGGCCCTAGAATAGGTAAAGCTTACTATTTTTGGCCTATTTTCTATTACTCTTCATGCCAAGTGTGGCACTCATTATAAAATGATAAAAATAAGAGGTTAAGAAGGAGGTAGTTGATTAAGAATTTAGTTTTGAAGTAATAATAAGTCTTGGGTAGTTAGAACGAGGAGACCAAGTATTGAGGTGACTCATCAGGTGAGAATTAGTCATAGGTTGAGGTGGCCAGGTAAGGTGGAAAAAAGGGGTTTTTAATTAACTTAATTAAGTATTGTAAATTAATTAGATGTGTGAGGGGTAAAAGCATGGGTTAGGGAGGTTAATTATTATTATTAAAAAATGGGCTAAAAGGGGTTTTGACACAAGGAGTTACACACGTGTGTGACATAATTTTGGTGTTTACAAATCTATAAACTAGGTCAAGCTAGTCAACGAATAAATATAGGAACCTACTAAAAAAGTACTAAAAATGCACTAAGTTGACTTGGTCAACCTAGTAGGTTAAATAAGAAGTCTAAAACTATGAAAAACTTGTACTAGGTAGATTTGGTTGATCCAATTACCTAAACAAAATGTTTCAAGTTCTAAAACCTATACTGGGTCAACCTAGTTGATCCAGTTACCTATTCCTATAAACTTGCACATCGACATAAAAAAACTAGATCGACATGGTCAATCTAGTATAGTAAAGATATGATACAAATAATGATGAATAGAAATGAAATAAGTGAAATAAATCCTTTAAGGGTTTGATTCATGTTGAGTTCATGAGAATGTATGTAATTATAAATTAATCATGTCCATAAATCAATCCTAGATCAGATGGGATAAATAACACCTACACTTTCTATTGGGGAGCATAAAATTATTAAGTGGGAGCATGACTAATGTGAGTATCTACTAGACCCAATTATGGGATCACTTGTCACAACACACCATGTGAGATAGGGTTCCAAATACTATAGTCTAACATAATTACATAAAAACCCTGAAAGAGTCCTATGATTTAATATTTCACTAATCTAATAACAAGAAAAGTAAATATAATCTATTGTGCACTAAATCTTATGGTATAATGCGGGGGTTAGAAAAAAATAAATAAACAACTAAAATAAACACATATAAAAGACATATACTCATGTCAATGTATATAAAATCCTAATACATGGAAGAAAAGAATATAAATTCTCTATCTATCTATTCTCATAAAGGAGGAAAAAAGTTAGGAATACTTACCTTTGAAGATGAACCTGTTGAGCCTCAATCTCTCCCTTGGACAAGGTACTTTTCAAGAGATTATCATGGTATGTAAGGATAACTAAGATAAATTAGCTCTATAATACATACCCTATTCAATAATTCAAAAGAATTATCCACAAGATGGGATCGGTGCTCCAAAGAAAGTATTGAACCCTAAAGCTTTATTCCCCAAGTAGAATTGTTAATAGGTAGATGTTTATTCACACTTCTTCACTTAATCATTAAATCTTATGAAATGGTAAGGAATGACATTCTATATATAGTATTAACTGCCTTATAAACATTTGGGAACATTAGCTATGCTAGGTTTAATTGGTTGACCTAGCACATTTTTAGGGCTAACTCTCTAGGTCTATGCTAGGTCAGCCAAGAGGCCAACAAACCAAAAGAGAGAAAAAGTCCCTAAACTTTTCTAGGTCAACCTAGTTAACCTAAAATAATAAATAGGTCAAAAGGGTTATAAGTTAATAAATGAAGGATAAAACATAGAAAATTATAGGAATAGGTAGAACTAAGAAGAATAAGCTTGGGTTCAATGGTTTTAAGAGGCTAGAGTGTAGATGGCAAGTAGAAAAAAGAACAAAAATATTATAAAGCATAGATGGTCTACCCACCCCTTTCCCAGTGTACCCATTAAGGCACACACTCAGAGAGATTGAGACTTGATAGGTTCTTTGAAGATACAAAGTTTCAGTAATTAATAAAAGTTAAAAAATATTATGTATCTACATCTACTACAACAAATTTTAGTCATTGATTGAAAATATTGATCATATTATGATCACCCCCCATTCGGCTCTTCACAACCACATAAAATATTCTAGAAACAATTATCATTTGTGCAATTAATTATATTTAAGCCTTTTAGGTTATAAAGTTTGTTGTATACATGAGTTAATTTGAATGTCTTTTCTTAAGTAGAGGTCCATTTTTTACCATGTATAGAAATTTCAAAAGTGTCAAAATTCTTTTGATATTTTAATGTTTTATTTTTAGTTCATAATCCTAAAATTTCAAAATTATTAGTCATTTTTTTAAGTTCATAGTTATTTTTAAAGTCATTGAGTCCTATTTAGGTGATTGTTAGGAAAAAATTTCATATTGTTTGTACAGACTCATTATCGGTGAAAACCAACATCCTATTTTGATCATTATGAGTAAAAGATAAAACAAAAAGAAGCCAGAACAACATGAAAATAACTTCAAAATATACATATTTAAGGTACTAAAGTAGGCACACCTAAATATTGATATTTATAGTAAAGGTATGCATATAATAAATTCTTTTATTAATGATATCTTTAATAAATTAGCTCATGAGGCATCCAAGCTTGCTTGTCACAAAAAAAAGTTAGTTATTATGTCTAGGGAAATCTAGATAGTTATACATCATGTTTTGCCACAAGAACTTGTTAAACATGTTATTTCTTAAGGCACCAAGTTTTTTATTGGTTTCACCAGTTCTTGAGTAAGCAACTTCTTCTATTGGAGGATGGAGGATACATAGAGGAAGGGGGTTATTTTAGTGACCTCTCATTAGTCATCAATGATGGGGCTATACCAATGATGTGGTGACATTTTGTGTGGTGTGTTTTTTATTTTCCATTGTATTTTTTTCAAAATAAGAATAGTTGTATTTTCTCACTTGTGAATAATATTTCCATGTAACCGTTTTTGTATATTTATCTTGGAGAATATTGATCTAAAAAGAATTTTAGAAATCATGATGAAAGGTTATTGTTAAACCTATGAAAACCATTTTTTAAGGTTAGTGGTGAACCCAAGAAAACTATTTTGTAAGGTTAGTGGTGAACTTAAGAAAACCATGTTAGAAGTAGTGGTAAACCTAAGAAAACCATTTTTTAAGGTTAGTACTGAATCTAAGAAAACCATTTTGTAAGGTTATTGTTGAACCTAATAAAACCATTTTGGAAGGTTATTGGTAAACTTGGAAAACCAATTACAAATGAGTGTGAAGGAAGAAATGTGTGATGGCACATATATGTAGAGAAAATCATGAGCACACAGAGGTGGCACACTATTAAAAAAAAGATATATATTGTACCATATAAAAACTATGGGGGAGAATGTTTGGATTAGTTTTCGCATTGTGTGAAATTGAGTATTTACAGAGAGGTAAATAGTAAGTTTGAGTATTTATAGGTTGATATTTATTGAGAGGTAAATAGTAATTGGTAATAGTTAGTACTCAAAATATTTTTATAAATAATATTATGAATATAGGTTTGAATATATTATATTGAAATATATCATTTATTTTGTTACAACAATTTATCATTAATAGGAGTTTGCATAAATAGAAGGATTTGGGTGAGAATTTAGTGGAGAGTGTTATCCATAAATATAAGAATAATGTTCCTATATATTTGTGTAATGTCATGTATTGTTTATTAATCATAAGTGAGTATGAAATAATATATTCAATGGTTTTAGAAATATTTTTATGTATTCAGCTCTAGTCTTTCCATGTTTATTTATGCATAACTAAACCAAACTTATTAATAGAAAATTTCATGTTTGAGTAGTCAATAACTCAACCTGAGATTGAATCACTTCCAGATGTGATAGAGCAACAAGAGAGCACTCTTGATGTCCTATACATCGAGTGCATCATGACAATGAAGAGAATGAAGTTGAGGTAGTCTTGATCACTCTCAATTTGTAATTTGAAGAGTACTAATTAAATATGATAGAGTTGAGACAAGCTATTAGTTCAAATAATATCCTTGGAAGGTAGAATAAAACATATTTGAAAGCTCCACGTAGTATACTTGTAGGTAGAAGATGATCCAAGGATGGTAAGTCTTTTGACCATCAACATGAGTAAGTGTTTTGTTGATAAACATGTTATACATGATATATTTCTCTCACAGAGCAGAAAGGATGTAAGAAGAACCATATTTGACCCTAGTTGAATCATGGTGAGTTGTTCTTAACCTCATGTTTGAGGTCTTGTAAATATAAGGATATATGTGTCTTTGCTTTTATTATGTGTTTTATAAGTGTTCTTAAGAACACGTGTGGTGTATTATCTTGTGTGTGTTTATTTTTTTTGTTTGGTGTGGTTTCAAAGTTAATTGAGTGTTAAATCAGTATATAGGTGACTCCATATCCTAACGGATAGGATTAGGCTACTGGTCTTTGGCATAGCTGGCTTACCACCCCTAGAAAAACTCTAAGATTGTCAACTATTTTCACCATAAATCAAAATAGGTCAACCCCTTATAGTTGAAAACTTAGATAGGGGTTTAGTAGGGTCAAAAAGTGTTCCATGCTCTTATATAGGGGTATTATAATGTGTCTTTAGCCTTGGTCATAGTCATTTTTATTCCTTGGTTATATGTCATATAAGGTCATTTCTGGGTCATTTATGAAGCTTGTGCAATTTTCTTAGAAGGACAAGTGTCCTAAAGTGTACTTAAAAATTCCATTTTTTAGTGGAAGTTAGAGATAATATTTCATAATTGACAAAATGTAAGACTTTTAGACACTTAAAACTTTCCACCAATGGCTTATGACTGGACTTCAGACTGATTCTTACCAACCATTGTAAATTAAGCCTAAAAATAACTAAACATCCCAAATTCACTTATGCATCATTCATCAAAGTTCCTAATCTCATTGATACATCCATAATTGAGGTATCCTACCATAAGAAATAAAATATCTAAAGGTTTTGTCTCTAATCAACCTATGGCATTCACAACATGCAATTTGGCTTATATACCTATTAAATGGGTCAAGTGCACACATAAAATCAAATATTGAAAATGCTAAAAAGCCTAATCAAAATTAATTAAAATGCTAAACCAATTTAAATGCCTGGTTGAATTATCCATGTGCAGTTAATTAAATTATTAAAAAGGAAATTAAAAAATGCAAATATCTTAGCTTTTCATGAATACTTTTTGTGAGTTGTCAAGCCTTTGTAAATATCTCAAAATATCTCACCCATGCCTATTCATTACAAATCATTAATTTTTGACACCTTTTAACTATAATGGGGTTAATTAACTCATTTAGGTAAGGTTTGAACCCATTACATGTTTAAAATACTCTTTAACTCACCTTGAGTTTGGTTTAGTTCCTTAAGCCTATAAATACAAACATGTGCCTCTTCATTTGGAGAGATTGGATAGAGTAAAGTTATAATACAAGTTTTTTAGAAAGATTAAAATCAATAGTGTTATAATTCCAAAATAATAAGATAAAAGCCACTTTAAGCCACATCAAGCCATCCAAAAATGGTTCCAGGAGAGAAGGAGATAGCCAAAATCCATTGCCAAAGACTCTTTGAGCACAAGCTAAGCAAGCCATCAATAAATCACTTGAAGCTCTCAAGGAAGCTAAGGGATTTGTCATTATTTGAATTTTAGTTGTGCTTTTATATGTATTTTGTTCACTATGTTCCCCCTAATATCTAGGCTTAGAGATGCTAGCATGTTAGTATGTTAATTTTATTTGTTTTGTGAAACTAAGACTTGATCTAACCTCCTCTCTATTGTCAAATTCCTATGATCACAAATAGAATACCTGATGGGACCCAAACACATCCCACATGGCAAGGAAACCAAGATGCAACTCATAAATATTCAAATGAATGTTTGAATATCTTCAAAATTAGAGTTTTAGCTTTGTTTTTCTCATATTTTTTATTTTCATGCTAAATTAGATCTACACAGAGACCAACATCGGTCAGTCATAATCAGCATTGGTTCTACCTAACCATCATCAGTTCTACCTAATTATGCTTGGTTTTGGGTAACCATCATTAATAAAGTCTCAGGGTGAAACTTGTCTTACAAAACTTGCATTTTGAATCTATTTAGCATTCCTCCTAGTTATTTTTTGGTTTCATTGACCTTTATACTCTTTGTTTAATCATTATGTTGCAAGTTTTGAGGATTTTTTATCATATTTTGAGATAACTAATGTTTCTTTACCTTGTTTCAATTTTACCTTTGAGTTTAAATTCAATTAATTTTGGTCCTTATTGACTGGTATCAGTTATTACCAATCAACATAGGTTCCCTGGTAACTATCATCGGTCATAGGTGACCGATATCAATATATGTGTTTTAAAAATAGGAAACTTGAGAGATATAATCCTGAATCTTATTTGCTCATCCTTGATTGTGCTTCAAACTAGGAGGAAAATATCTAACCCTTGAAGGTATAAGGTTGGAATAGAACATAAATTTTCAAGTTTAGACTCATGAACATTTCATTTTGGGTGTTTAAAATGAATTTAGCTAAATCTTGAACATTTGGTTTTAAGTGATTAAAATGAGCATGGGTGTTTTTGCTTAGCTTATGTTGTCAAAGTTCTTAAAAGTTTTGAAAATAAGCCAAAGGGCCAAAGAAATTCATCAAAACATGTCATTTGGTGCATAAAAGTGGGAAAAGATCAAATTTAAATGTGTTTTAATCTCACTCACATTGTCTTTTGGTGTTTTAAAAGAATGTAGTTCATTTTTTTATGCCTTTGATGTTTTTAGAATTTTTTGAAAGTTTTAATTAATGCTAAGGGGGTAAAAAACTTCCCAACACATTTCATTTTTGGTTCCTTAAAATGAACTTTAAATCACTTATTTTGTGATTTAAAAAATGTTCATTTTATGCCATGTTTTTTTGAAACTTGTTTGTTTATTTGTTCAAAATGAAGAGTGCGTGTATGCTCTCCCCCCCCATATAGGGAACTTAGGTGATCAAAATCTCATTTTCACTTACAAATTTGTGCTTATTCCAAGGCATGGAAAGAATGTTGTCTCGGCTCTCCCCAAAACCTGTATGGTTTGGGTGATGTAAAAGCAACATCTAAAGTCTTTCCACTTAGTCATTTATTTCATGTAATTTGGCTTGTGAAGGGGAGTTCATAGCTTCTTCAAAAGTTATTTAGGGAATTTTTAACCTAGGATTTTATCTCTCAACATTATGTCAACCCCATTCCATGTTAGGGTATACAAATCAGGGTATACATATTATGAGAGCTAGGGGGTTGAGCGACTAACTTTTTACTTCATAATGAAAACTCAATTAAGTATGGTTAACCAAGGGATTCCACTAAGCAGTCCATGGATGGAATCCCTATGTAAATGAATAGGACCTTGAATAATAAGTTAAATGGTATGAACTAAATTGATGTGAGGTATATCTAGCATTATCCATGCTTGGGACCAATCTAAACATTTAAAAACTATAGTTTTAGTCAACCTTATTTGTCAGTTATAGGATCTAGAACATTAAATTTAGATGTTATGTCATTTAATCCTTTAATTTCTTGGTCTTTTGAGTCTAAAATCATTTTTTTATTATGTCATTTTATATTGAGTTTTGTTTATACACCACTCCTTTGTTTGAGGAAGCATTTTGATGGACATTTTATTACACACCTTTGCCTTAAAAACTTTTACCAAACTTGTTTGTGTGTGTCACTTGATTGAAATGGGTAATGTTACGTTTCCCAAATCATTTCAAGATTTTGTGATTTTGAGTCTTGAAATAACTATTTGTTACATCTTTAAAGAGTGATAACACCATTATGCTACTCAAATTTATTTCATAGACTTGTTTTCCTTGTGTCAAATTCCATTTTTTAGAACCAATGCCATGTATATATTTTGAATATTTATCTTATGACATTATGCCATTCAATTTTTTAAATCTTATTGTTTGTTTGAAGATGCCTAGTTTCTTAAGTTGAGTTTTTAATTAACCTTTCTAAATTCAAATTCAAACATTGATTGATTTATTTTTATGCATTGTCTAATTAGGGCTTAGACACTTATCTTTCTATTGGGTTGTGTAACTTAGGCTAATTAATTACCCAACTTTTAAAACTATTACTTGGATCTTTGCCTAGTGTTATTATGCCATTAAATTTTGTCTAGTTTGTTTGTTTAAAGGAGACTAGTTTTCATTATTGTTTGTTCCTTTTATTTGGGAGAAATAGCATATCTCTCCATATGCCTTATGCCAATTGACCAAGTTTATGTTTGATTCCATATGCCTAGTCTATGCCAAAGTGTTCCAAGTTTGTTAGATTAAATAAGCATTTATTTTAAGTCTAGATTTTGACACCGTGTTTGCCTAAAAGTCTTAGCACATGCCTTATTTGAGTCTAGCTTTTGACATTATTTTTGGCCAAAAGACCTATCAACCTTTATTTTTCCTAGATTATACCTATTTAGAACACTTTGTACCTAGAGTTTGGCATGCCAATTTTTATTCAACCACTTGACCTTTTATGTGTGAGACATTTGATATTAGACATAAAATGTTAGATTGATTTATACCAAGATTTAACACACACCATTTTGGAGATACAACACCCTGAGAGCCAGTTAGACAAAGTTTGAACCTTTTATCCTTTGGACATTATTTTTAAGAGTTTATAAAACTCTAAGAATTTTTGTAGAGCTTTCATTATTGATGTGGATATGTCTAGCTACAATTATTTTAAAGTAAAGTATGATCTAAGTTATAATAGAATGGATGTACCAATTGAATTTATTCGAGACCCCTATGGTGAAGAAGTGGTTTGTAAGATAAACCCATATCCTCCTTACAATCCTTAATATGGGGAATAAAGATAAGTACCAAATTTGGTGATACCTTTTTTTAGTAGGTTTACATATGATACCTTCCTTTTAGTGACCACGCAATCCTTCACCTATACCTATAACCTTCCATTAAACTTCACAAGCCACCAATCTCCAATGCATCCAAAGAATACCATTTCCATTCTAGGACCTCATAATTTGGCTTGTGTGAGCAATAAAGCTCCATGATTCCCTACCATTACCATTTTAGGACCTCATCCTTTGGCGTGTACAATTAACCAAGCTTTATAATGCCATACCATTAGCATTCTAGGACTTCATCATTTGGATTATGTGAGAAATCAAGCTCCATGATGCCATACCATTTCTATACCAAGACCTCATCCTCTATCTTATGTGAGAAATCAAGATCCATGATGCCCTACTATTTATATACTAGGACTTCATCCTTTGGCTTGTGTGAGTAACCAATCTTCATGACACCCTATCATTTCTATACCAAGACCTCATCTTTTGGCTTGTGTGAGCAACCAAGCTTTGCAATGCCCCATGATTTTTATTCCAAGACCTCATCCCTTATATTTTCTAAGAAAAAAAAAATTCACAATTCCCTACCATTACCATTCCAGGCCATTCTAAATATAATAGATCATTATTCCAACCAAATTATTCAATCATAACTTGATGGGTCATAGTTATTGTCCTAGGCTAGGAACCAAAATCTGTTAAGCCTACCATTATCCTACCACTATAAATTTTTAATCCATTTCCAACCATTACCCACATTGGAAAAACACCACCAATTATCTAACCCCAACCAAGCCAATTGGTACCTCTCGAACTAAGTCAATCATTAGAAGATCAAGATATATTCAAAACTAGTATTTTACAACTACTTTTAAACCAAGGCTAAGAGAACCAACCAAGCCATGATGTTTTTATTAAACCAACCATTTATGATAAGTCAACCTATGATGAATCACGTTTTAATCCTATACTTATTATCGAGGAGTCTCACTCTAAAAAGCTAATCTTTACTGAGTCACTTATTAATGATTATAATCACCTTTGGGAAAATCATTATCTTGACCATATGCATATTTTTCAAGATCCTCCCTTTGACAAGATAGTCTCTAAGGAGTTATTTCTTGATGTTTTTCTGATTTTTAATGAGTCTCAATTTGAAAAACTAGTCTCTATGGAGCCCATTATGTCATCATAGGCTATTACTTGTCCAAAACCAAACATTCAACAAGACATCATTATAGTAGTGTCCACACCAGATGAAGATTCAATATTGAGGTTAAGTTATATTGTTGAATAGACATCAGATTTAGCATCAGAGGAAGAAATAACAACATTCTCAAAATTGGATTTAGAGTCCCTTGAGTTGAAAATAGATTCTAAAATAGAATATGTTAGTGGTTGTTACAACATTAGTTATGCATGATTCACAGATCAATTTGAATATATGTATGATTATTATATAGTTTTTTAGAATGATTAATTTAGATTCAACATAAATTCTCCTAGTATATTCTACAAATATTGTGTTCTCTTTCAATTCCATTACTATTCCACATGCCATTTCCACCAACTAACCTACCCAGTTTATTGACATTCCACCTCCCACAAGTGTCAATTAGGACCAACATAATCACACCTTGTTAAACTACATCCATGGTGACATATCAATTAAAGAACATTAGAAAGGATAAGACCACATTCATGTAGAATAAGAATTATCTCCTATTTAAACCTTTTCATAGGTGCTAAGGGACAATCAAAGTTCAAACTCAACATCTTCTAGTGAAATCTTTTTAGAGGAACTAGAATAAAATCAAAGTCAAAATTCAATATTCCTTAGTGAAACCTTCTCAAAGGTGTTATGGGATAATAAAGACAAATTCATTGGTTAAAACCTCATCAAGGCACCAATAGATGAACATAATAGTCCTTCACTACTTGATGAAGATATGATCTAAAACACAGAAGCTTTGATTGAAAGATAATTCAAGAAATAAGAAAAACACAATTGAAATAATTCTATCTCTAATAAGAGATGTTTTATTGATCAAATTTGTAGACCCAAACATATGCCTATCTCTGAGAAGAGATGTCTAATTTCCATTTTGAGTTACATATTCATTTATACACATTTTGAAGGTACGAGGAGGATGTGGAAGGTCACCAATATCGAGGAAGATTAAGTGGTTTTAATTCCATGATTTATAATAATATAGAATTATAGGAATTACTATTTTTATAAACTTACTATTTTTATATTGCACTACTAAAATTAAAATTTGGGTCACTTCTATTTGGTTTTTAGGGGTAAAAACCCACCAAGCAAAGTTTGTCACATATAACAGTGTTTCACTCATTATTATATTTATAACAGTTTAAATAGGGAGTTAAACAATGCTATGGTACAAAAGTTATGGCTCCTAGAAGTTCTACCACCAATTAGGGTAGAACTGTCACCTGAATTATTGCCTAAAATATTGCTCAGATCAAGACATTATCAAAAATCAAATCAGTATAAATTCCAATCTACAACATAATTATATGGTAGCTAATCTTAGGCTAAAATAAAAAAAATATGGTGATCTTATTGTGAAAATATTCAAAAGTCTTTGGTCCTACCATGTCTAAAGTTCTATCGAATCTAGAATCAACAACATTATGTGTGCCTAAAAGTATTGATCTTCACTTGATTCTTGGCCATTATACATTCCATTATAATCCACCTATACATTAATAAATCAAACCCATCATCCAATATTTATCCCTATCTATGATCCTTGGTCACACTTTCCTTTGTAGGGGCTACAAAGATACCTTATCTTGACATTTTAAAGAAACATAATCAATGACCAACAAAGACCACAACAACATCATTTATGTCTAAATATGTAGTAGGTTCTTAACAAAGCAACTATTAAAAAAAGGTGTGGGATATCAATTTACATGATTAATTATTATGGTTGTGTCATATGCTGATCAAGATGTACATCTTTATATAAATAAGAACAACTTAATCATTTACCGTGCCAAAATCATAAAAACCATACCTTTTCCATTGGTTAGAATCATAAAACCATACATGTACCTTGGACAAAAACATTTACCTTTCCATTTTCATTTTCCATTCCTCTTACTATTATTTCATACCCTACCATTTACCTTCTCACTTGGGGGTAACCCTTTTACCATTTTATCCAATCTTCATACCATCATCATCTTTATACCATACCCCATACCATTTTACCATGTTATCCCTATTAGACCAAAGACATTTTTAGCCATCCTACACAACCCCTTTTGATCTTGGTTCCTTTGGTTTTTCCCATATATTTTATGATGGTATTACAATCTAGTTTTAGTAGTTTTACAATTTTGTGTTTAAATGATAGTCTGTGAAACAATGTGATAGTTAATCTGGTAAGTTATCTTTCATCCACATTATATGAAATGTTCCTAATTATAACTACCTTTGGGAAAATCAAAGTACCACTATCATGTTACTAATTATAATCACTTATAGGAAAATTATTAGAACAAACCTATGCCATTGTTTCCTAATTATAACCACATATGGGAAAATTAGGAACAACACCTTTTACCATGCATTTCCACATCACCTTACCATTACTATTCTCATTTACCTAGCCATTTGCCTAAATTTTTAGAACTTATTATGACCTAGTCGGTTCTCCTCATCTTTTATGTGGGTGGAACTAATATGACTTGAGGTCCTATTGGGACTATGTAGGTTGTGTTTGACTCACATTAAGGTCAGCTTAGTCCCCCTTTTCCATATGATATCATCATTTTTTGAGAAACCTAATCCAATTCTCTTACCATTTTTTGAGTGGTATCTTGTTAATCTCTAATGAGTTTAGATACCCCTAAATTTTAGAAACATTCAAACAATTTCAAAATCCAAAAATATTTATCCTGTTTAAGCCTAGTTAGTCATCCTCGATCTACCATAATAGGGAAAATACATTGTTAAGATGTTTTCTTTTGCTTTTAATTTTATTCTTTTTGTGTGTTTATTTACTTAGTTATCAATTGTTTTTTTTCTTGTCTATTTTTTTTCTTTTAGTATTGTGCCTTAACTCAATTTATGTGTTCATTGGATGATTCCTTGCACATTATTCTTGAATCCATCCATATTCAAGTGTCAAAATTGTAATCATGGTTTTTATCGTTGGTACATTATTTTCCATTAAGTATTAGATTTTGGGTTATTCCATATGAATATTTCATCCAAGTTCTCATGATGTTCTATCATGATTTCTACCATCACATGCTATAGCAAAAATTAGCTCCAGGAGTCTACATGATAATAAAGTAAAGATATATCTCCTTGGCACCAAAAACATTCCTGGTATAATCCAAATCATATCTTAAATAGAGTAATTAATTAATTAAATAATTTTAAACTTTTATAGTTTAGACAAGCATCTCCCTACTCATAGGTTGCCCAAATTCATCTTTCTCCTCTATGCCATTTACCATCATCTTCCATATCATGTTTACCACTATCAAAGTATAATGATTATAACCACCTTTAGGCAAGTAATTGTATACCATCCCACTTACATTACCAATGATTCTAACTACCTTTGGTCAAATCATTGTGTTTCCATCCATTTGAAGGTTGATGATTATAATCACCTTTTGGCAAATCATTCTCTTTCTTCTACCCAAATGGGGCCCATTTTTATAATGATAATTCTTATAACTTCCTTTGGGTAAAACCATTATATTTATACGCCCAAATAGGACATGTTTTTATCCTACCAATGATTGTAACTACTTGTGGGCAAATCATTATTTTCCCTTTTGATGATTATAACTACCATTGGGAAAGTCATCCTCTTGTTACCATAAGCCTTTTTTAATGATTATAACTACCTTTGGGAAAATAATTACCCTTTTTATCCCACCTATGTCGATGATTATAACTACCTATGGGAATTGTCTTCTCTAACTAGGGTAGATCTATATGCTTCTAATTATAACCGTCTCTGGGCAAATCAATATTTTTCACCCCATTTCATCTTTTTTGGTCAAATCATTCTTCCTTTTGAGGGACCAATTTCCAACCCCTTTGCCAATTTATCCCTTGAGGGGGCACGTATAGTTCATCCATTGCCACTAAATTCATAAGCATACAAGACCTTTTCATTCTTTGAGAAGATGTTACTATGCCTACAATTTGTAATCCTTCCCAAATAGAGATAAACTATAGACACCTAAAACTAGCCACCAATGGCCTTCGACTAGACTTCAAATCAATTTTTACCAACCATTACAAATTAAGACTAAAAATCATTAAATATCCAAAAAAAAATTGTGCATCATTATTCAATCTCAATCATCTTAATGATTATAACTGTATATGGGTAAATCATAATTACCTTTGGGAAAATTAGTGTCTCAACCTTTGTTACTAATTATAACCACATTTGGGAAAATCAATAATTTTTAAATTTATGCATGCAAGCATTTTATTGATTGTATTAATCTCACCCATGGGTTAATTTCATTCTTCCTCTTGATTATTTTCAAGGGACCATCCATCAAACATATATGATGGCCACTCCCTTGAGGGGGCATCATTATAGGCTTCCCAAACATTGTTTGGATATTTTTATTCAATCATTATCTTCTTTTTAGCTTGTTTCATTATTTGAGAAGATGTTACTATGCTTACAACTTGAAATGCCTTCCCAAATAAGGGAAAACTATAGACACCTAAAATTGACCAGAAATGGCCTATGACCAAAATTTAGATTGATTCTTACCAACCATTGCAAATTAAGCCTAAGAATTAGTGAATGTCTCAAATTTTCTTGTGCATCATTCGTCAAAGCTCTAAATCTCATTAAGACATCCCTAATTGGGGTATCCTACTGTAAGAAACAAAAACCTCTCAAAAATTCATCTCTAATCAACCTAAGACATCACAACACATAATTTGGCTTATAGACCTATAAGTGGGGCAAGTGAACACATAAAATAAAATATTAAAAATGCTAAAAATCCTAATCAAAATTATTTAAAATTATAAACCAAGTTAAATGCCTAGTTGAATTATCTATGTGAAATTAATGAAATTCAAAAATAAAAACATCTTATCTTTTTATGATTACCTTTTTTGAGTTGTCAAGCCTTTGTAAATATCTCAAAATATCTCACCCATGCCTATTCATTTCAAATCATTAATTCTTGACACCTTTTAACTCTACTAGGGTTAATTAACTCTCTTAGGTTAGGTTTAAACCCATTCCATGTTTAAACTACACTTTAACTCACTTTGAGTTAGGGTTAGCTCCTAATCCTATAAATAAAAGCATTTGCCTCTTCATTTGGAGAGCTTGGATATAGTAAATTTATAATGTGGGTTTTTTTAGCAAGATTGAAAGCAATAGTGTTATAATGCCAAAATCCATTTCAATCCACATCAAGCATAAGCCAAGCCACATCAAGCCAAGAAATATTGTTTCTAAGGAGAGAAGTAGATATAAAAACTCCATTGACAAAGACTCTTTGAGAACAAGCCAATCAAGCCCTAAATAAATTATTTGGAGCTCTCAATGAAGGTAAAGCATTTCTCATTTTTTGTATTTTAGTTATGCTTTCATATGTATTTTGTTCACTATGATCCCCCTCAGATCTAGGATTATTATGTTATCATGTTAATTTTTTTATTTCATTTGTTTTTTGAAACTAACACTTGATCTTACCTCCTTTTTATTTTCAAATTCCTATGATCACAAGAGTAACATGAGAACAAGAAGACCGATGGTTGTTTAGGCAATTTTTAGTTATGGTATGGTCTATACAATAGATTTATAATGTGTCTAAGGATTAATAATATCTCTTAAGCTCCCTTAAACTCAATTCCACACTTTTTCAACCTTGAAATTCTAAAAAAATGGGAAAAAACAATTCTATTTCTCCATCTCTTTCTTTTGCATATAGAAATGGTCAACCAACTTTGGTTTAATATGGATAGTAGGAGATGAATTGGGTAAAATTATTATAAGGGGTGATATTAATATTTTTCAACTCCAATGTCATGAAAATTGTTCCAATTTTGGTGTATTAAGCTTTATAAACCAATGCTAAGAAGTCTATTACTATTTTCTACCTACTCATCCCAATAGCCTTCAAGTTTCTCTTCTATTTGGGTTGGTATGTACAAACCAAGTATTTAAATTTAATCTTAGGAGAATTAAAATTATTATCACATGACTCTAAAATAGTTTTTAATGTGTGGAATTAAAAATATATGTATAACATCTCATGTTGCTAGTGAGGGACACCATCACAGTCTACAAACAAGTTTCATCAGTTACAAGGGGTTTTCTCTCTTGTAGTGGTTTGAAATCAAAGGTGCATTAGTATTTCATAATTCTCATGGTCATGGTGATTATATTTATTTTCAAATTATATTCTCAAGATAATCACTTGGTGAAACACAATCAAGAAACATGTACACAGTCAACCTTCTTATAACATTCACTTGCAGTAAAATGAAGATAACCCCTTGACCAATCATGCTAATGAAAAAATGAGGTTTTCAGCATGATGATAAGTTTTACAGGGTGAAATAAACATGTTTGAACTATTTGAATAGTTTTAATATTATTTTTGATAACCAATTATTAACACATTACCTTGTATCCTACATGTGCACCTACAATGGTCTGACTATGACTCCAACATAGGTCTAAATAGAGTTGAATGAAGGCATTTGGACTTGTTTGAAACCACTTTAAGGTATAAAAACATGGATAGTGTCATATAAAAAATTGTGGAATCTTAAGGTGGTAGGTAGAATTGAAATTCATGCCCATAATCAAGAAAGTTACTAAAAGGACACATTACCTTAAAATTTCTAAAATAGGTATTTTTCCTTACTTTTGATCCTTCCATAGTAAACTATCTGAGGTATAGACAAGTTTGGTGGTTTCCATCATGAAGCATAGGAATAAGGGTAATGATTTTACATGATAGGTTAGTTTTTTGATAAAAATAAGTTAACATAGAAACACCTACATCTAAATCATTCTCTCACTGCAGAATGTCAGTATGCTCTATAGTATTTTGAGTTCAAATGGCCCTATAAAACCATGTGACATAATGGAAGTATAACCTACAGACAATTTATTCCATTTGGATATAAATGAATCCATGAACTTCATAATATCCAAATATAAATTGAGGTGTTGATTTTTATGTTTTAATAGAGATGACCACCTACAGGATTTCCAATTCTAAAACATAACTTGTAGTTGTGTTTGGTACTTTGAAAGACTAGCCATGAAGTTTGAAGGATAAATGTCCTATTCATAAATGAATATGGTATGTGATAAATTATAATGGCTTAGTGACCCTAAGAAACTTAAAATAGAGTAAGATAAGTGTCTTAAGGTACATTATCACCTACAGGAGATTCAATACTCAAAACGTCACCTACAACAATATTCTAGTGTTCTGAGGAGAGTTTGTTGGTGTAAGGTGTACTAAAATATATAAATGACTTAGTTAGTATAATTTGGAAGACATATAAGGTCCATAATAATGTATATTTATTTCAAATTACTAAGAGTGTTAGGTCACTCTCACATGGTGCCTAAGACTAGAAGTTACAGTCTGTAGAACCTTCAGTCTAGTACACTAACTTGTGTAAACATGGAAACCATGATACTAAGAGATGAATGGTAGTAAGATTATAAATTATATTATTATTTGAATATTAATTTTAAGGTGATAATTTTTTCAATGAGATGTTGAGGATACTATTATCATCTCTCAAGTGGCTGCATACACGTTATAGTATTAAAAAGTCCAATGACCTAGTGTGCTCTCATAAGTATTATGCAAAAATATTTTTATTAGGGAAGTTGTAGAGTTTTAAGACTAAGTGAATATGTTTATTTCAATTTAAATATGAATATATCACACTCCAAATAATATTTAGAGGTAAATTTGAGAAAATGGTTTCAGATAGTATATATAGTCAGTCCTGAGTGCTAGTTTGGAGTGATTAGAAGAGTTGAGGATGTGAGAGAGATGATATAAATTATGGAATTGGTAAATAATATATTTATGATATATTTTATCCTATTAAATTCCCATTTTCTTAATAAAATAGGGGATATTCCCTTTATTTTATTTCAGATAGAAGGCATTCCCAGACAGTAAAGTTTGCAAGCTTGGGAAGCAAGTGATAAGGGGATGAGTTGTAAAGTGTTAAAACATTTAAAAATGGTATGGGGAGTTTTTTAATCATAAAAACATATAAAATACCTCATATTCATAACAAATTAGTTAGATTTGGTTATGAGTAACTAAAGCACAATCAAGTTTATTGGGCCTAGACTAGGCCTAAGCCCTACAGGGGTTTATGTTCACTTCTAAGGCAAGAGGAAAATTATAATGAATTAGGTAAAATTTTGGGGAAGGAATGATATTTTTTTTATCTATTTTTATATAGAGGAAATCACAAGAAAGTATTTTTTGTCTAAAAAACACCTTAGGGTATGCAGAATAAAATCTCAAGCTCGATAGGCCATCTTTGAAAGCTCACACTTGTACATACATGTTGCATTGTGACCCAAAGAGTTGGGGATATTTGAGGAAGGTATTGATCTTGATTTTATTGGATATTTTTCATAGGTTCAACATTTAGTTTTTATGAACAAATGCTAATAGTCAAAACATGCTAAAACCCTCCTAAACCCTTATCAAAGACTCAATTCGAAAGATAAAAATGAGAATGCATTTATATGAGGTATTTTTATCTAAAAATGGTTTTGAATTTTTAGGATACTCTATGAGGATCTAAACCATCTAGTTGGTTTTTACCTTACTTTTAGGGATAGGGTAGAAATATGCTTTCTTGTAGGTTTTTGTGTGTTTTGTAGGTGCAGAGAAAAGTTGAAGAATGAGAGCCATTTGGAGAGGTAAATTAGGACATATTATAACAAAATATTTATATTTATCACCTCATAAAATAACATAAACACTTTTTATAAATCATTTAATTCAAGTAGTCTATGGTAGACAATGGAAATGGAGAGTGACTGCCAAATGATAAGGTAAGAAGTTTAATTGGGGGTCTTTTTAGGGTTTGATTCATGGAATGAAAGGAAAGGGGAGTAAAAATAAGTTTAATATCACCCCTTACATGGATTTTATGGAGGAAATAAAATACCTTTGGGTGAAAAATGTGAAGATAAACCTATAAGGCTAGTAATCGTGATTGCAGATGGTGAGAACAAGTGTCTAGAAGTAGGCCATGAATTAGGGACACATTTGATGACTTTTAAAGCTTGTGTATAACCCATCATTGATATTTTATATGTTTCAACTCTCCCTATTCATATATTTATAAATCAAAATATTCTTCATGATGAGGGTAATTTTAAGAAGGCATTTGAAAGGTCCTAGACTAAGTTTGGAGAGTTATCATGCTTCAAGTGGACATTGGTCCAAGAGACCTTACATAAATTTATTATCCACTTCATTCCTATATAATGTAACTAATTTTAATGCCTTGAAATTTGGTATTGTTACCCTTAATCTCCAATTTCTTCTCTCTCTTCTCATATTCTATAAATGCAAGCCATTTTGGCTCTTGTATTGAAATTCAACACATGGTATGGTGAAGCCCTACTAGTTTCGTATTGTAATTTTCCTTTAAAATAAGATATGAAATATAGTTTTGAGTTAATAAACTATATTTTCAAAGTATGTGAAGATATGTATAGTGAATAGTCAAGTGATTGATATCCATCCTTTCTTTCTCTCAATCCTTCTATGTTTGATGTAAGTTGTTCCACTCTAGCAGGTCACATGAAGTGTTTTCAAGAGTATGGGTCTAATTTTTAGTGTAAAATTATCCTTAGTGTCTTAAAATTATCTTTTGTCCACTTACCTTGATTATTTTTCATGTATATCACCTCCATGATTGAAATACTAATGTTAGAGTATTCTAGGACTTTGAAGCTAGTGTTGTAGGCCATGTCTCTTAGTGCAAGAGTATGGTAATCAAGTGGATATATTTTGGTGTATTATGCCCTTATATTAGTTAAATTTAATGTCTACTTCTACCTCTTTTCACATAATCAATTATTTAGTGTAGGTGATAAGCACTTAAGGATCAATCTAGGGAGTTAGCCCTAAAATCTAGAGGTCTACCTCTATCATAGGCAACCCTTAAGCCTAGAGGTATTAAAATGTTTCCCAAATATTATTGCTTTAGTATTTCTTTTTTCAATTTTATCTAATTAGCTACTAAAAATAAAATAAACATAGGGTTTTAAAGATTACCTAGAGACGTAGACCGGTTGCACCACTGATCAAGCTTGTGGGAACTCCTCTTTAGCTAGGGAGAAATGACCTGTAAATGACAATAACTCATAAAAAAATGATTAATAAAAATATGAATGGGCTGCTTGGTAAGAAACCAATCCCAAGAAGTGATCTACTTCCTAAGGTGGATGTTAGCCCATGTTTAACACTCAAGTTTATAAATAAACATGAAATTATAAATATATATAAGGATAAGATGCAAATAGATAACAACAAAAATGTTTAATCTATAATAGTTTTAATGCGATCAAAGAAATCATCCAAAAATTTAGTAGCTATATCAACATCCTCTTGAATCATAACCAATTATTCATTAATGCTTTCTTGATTAGGTGTGAAAACCATAGTACAAAGACCTAATTCGAATGTAATGTTGCTTTGATCAGTGAATAAATGTTGTGGGACAATGAGGAGATCAAATATGCTAACAATATCATGTGCTAATCTAGGAAGAGGCATCTACATATGAAAGACATATTTTTAAAAAATAGCATGTAAGATTTTATATGTTTTTAGGGTTGTGAATGTTATGAAAATAGACTTCAAGGTTATTTTCATAGTTTAGCAGGGATCGATGATGATCCTATAGGATTGACATCGATTCAGATGAATTGACATCGATTCTGAGTAAAATTCTAAAATATGAAAATAGGTGATAATAATGACTTGTAAAATTGATAAAATGATGAAAAATGAATGGAAATGTTAACATAGAGGTGAAGAAGATAACAAGCTTTAAATATGAATGAATTAACATAAAATACTAACCTTGAATGGCTTGAAAACATGTAAAAAATAAGACTATAAAAGTATGATAAAAAAACCTTTGAAATCCATTGATATTTTCATGAATAGAGGTTCCACAAGGTGGCAAAGTATTGATAATGTTCATATGTAGGTTATAGGAAAAAACCAATAGAGGTTCAAAGTCAAAAAGCATTATGCATGTCTCTCGAGATGAGGAGGTTCACTATATATTTATAAATCAATGTTGTTCTAGACTAATCAATGTCAACCATGAAGAATCAATGTTGATTTACCCAAAATAGGTAGAGGTGATCTTTAGGCCATCTAAAAGGGTTGTTTATAGGGTAAATGTGGGTTTAACTGACCTCTAAGTTGTTAGGTTATTTAAGCCATAGGATGGGTTTGTTAGGATGTTAGGAGGGTTTTTGTTTCTATGAATGTATGGTTAGGGGTAGTAAAATAGGGTTAATTACCATTTCACTATAGTAATTAACTCTATTAACTCATGTTGTAAAGGTAAATGGGTGAGGTTAATGTAATTATTTAAAATAATTCTGAATGGGACCATTATGTAAGAGATGAAGGATAAACATGATGATGCACCACATTAATACATAATGGTGTATAAAAATAGCATCTATATTTGCCCCTTTTTATGGAGCAATATGTAATAGAGTGTCATGAGACAAAAACTATGAGGTGCATAATGACCCAAGTTTATTGTGAGGAGGTATCCCCCCTCAAACTAGGCATCGAGAAGTGAGATGGAATGGATGACAGGTTTTAAAAAGATGGAAGGTAAAAATAAATGTGGATGAGTGTAAATGGACAAGTGGAAGATAGTAATGGACAAACAAAAGTATGAATGGCTCAAAGAAGTTCTAAGGTTGGACTTAATGGGATAAAAAATGATGTAGGTAGTAATGCCAAAAAGCCCTGATTAAGTAAAAAAATGCTAGAGTTAAAACATGTAGGCTTAATAAAAGGCTAGAAAGAGAACAAAATATAAGAATGGTCAACCATCACATTGAGTGTGTGTATGGTGTATGAATTACCTATAGATGAATGTTCTCAGGATAAAAGATACCCTCAATATCTTATAATGTAAAGATGCCAAAAAAGGGGTATGCCTTAAAGAGACTGATGAATTAACAAAGGGTCAAAATACTCAAATCTTATGGGTAATATGACATAAAAATGGGATACTGGTAGAAAAATAAATAAGATAAGGCTTGGGAGCTAGACTAAGAGCATGTGAAATGGTCTATAAGTACAAAAAATTCAAACAAGCCAAGACAATTGACATCGATCCATAAGGGATCAATGTTGATTTACGGGATTGACATCGATTGGAGTAATCAACATCAATCATAGGAAAGGATATAAATAGGCATCTGATATGGCATAAGTCTCATTTAGCTATTTATGTGAACAAGTATTTGAGAGCAAAATTTGAATTTTTACACCTTTTAAGCTTACATGAGAGATGATGGAGGTGAGTGGGAGTGGATTATGACAATGATGACTTCACTATGAGGTAGGAAAAATATACTTTTGGAAAAATTTATTAGTTTAGCTATTTTATTGTTTTTTTCTTAATAAATTTGTTTTTTTGTTATTTAGGAGATTTTTTGTTTTGAAAAGTTTGTGGGTGGGGAGGGAGGGTAGGTTGTGATATTTTTTTTATATTTTAGGAATGTACGGCCTAGGGGAGGATTCTTTTGGGGGAGGGAATTGATGTCAATCTATATGGATCGACATTCCCCATGTGGATTGACCATGATCTATAAGGATTAACATCGATTATGTAAATTAGCATCAATCCTTATAAGATTGATAGAAATTAGGAAAGTTAGGCTCTTGATTAACCAAAAAGATGTTTTTGATAGGCATGAAAACTATTGATGATGAGGGATATTATCCCTCCACTATTGACATAGTTATGAAAGTTTATAAGCAATAAAGACTAGGCCTATATTGATGCTATTGGATTTGGAGGGATCCACCATCATCATTGTATCTAATGGGACATTGGCATGATGGTGGCTTTGATAGAGTGGTGGGATTATACAATCAACATGTTTTGGCTATTGACTAGTGAGATGTCATCACCAATTAGGACATCCATCAAATTCTATGAGTTTTGATCTAGGGAGCCCTTTTTTATACTATGGATGAGGCTGGGTGAGTGATATCATTAGCTTGATTATATGGTGAGGATGCTCTAGATATCAAATTATTTGTTAGGGGTTCTCATTCTAGCCCTTGTATGACCAAGACCCTATGGAGAGACTAATGCCAACTATGATGATGTTGGTACTAACCTATTATGTTTTGCCTAATTCTATGGGATGATGACTACCATGGAGATTTAATGGTGTCATAATAGACATGGTGGAGTTTAGGACTATTTTTCTTGGGTACCCACACTATTGGGGTAGATTTATAGGGAGTTATGGGGATGGTGCACTAAGAATAGATCAAGACTCGACATCACTTTTGTATTACATTACTGGGAATATGAACACATTCATGTGATTTTCCCCATACAAACCCCATATATCAGTTGCAAAGACATGATTTATAGTGTAAGATTCCTTTGATGGAAGGAAGACCTAGTGGTTCCATACATAGATAGGGGAGTGCATGATCTAGCATATTATAGACAAGTTTTAAATGAATTATAGATAAGAGACATTATCTAGAGGCTATGTGTACACTTCTTAGCATGGCATGGTTCAATTATGGAGATAGGGGATGTTACTCAAGAGTTATGGGTATACGGATGATGGCTAGAGCATTTGGAGCTATTCTATTTTGATAAGGTCTATCATCAATTTGGGTTACTATAATATATACCATTAGCCCCATGAACATATAGGTAGGATGATATAGAGCTTGATTGGCCTACTTTAGATACTATAATGGTCTTGATGGGGCCATAAAAGGAGCTCATGGCTACTGACCTAGATGATATTAGTTATATGGATGATTATGTAGTGTGGTTTGTGGTAGAGATGGGGAGGAGATAGGATAGAGCAGTGAGAGGTTGGGTAGGATGCCCCTAATGCACCCATAGGAGATGTACCATTGTAGGATTCCCTAAACCTAATCATATAGATGTGGTTATAGTTATTGCTAAGAGGGATACATTGAGGGATGAGTTACAAGAGGCTCAAATAGCCTACAATACCTTACAATATCAGATTGCCACACTATAGGGTGATCTAGATAACATGAGAGGTCAGTGTGACCAAGACATATAGGAGTGGGATAGATACTGAGTAGAGGTAGAGTAGATGAGGTTAAATTTTGTAGAGATACTAGCTCCAGATATTTCAAGATCTAGTATTACTCCTATAGATATGGTACCACTCTAGTGGTATAAGGATTTACTTGCTGAGATGTCTTATTATGAAAGGAGAGTATCAAGGTAGTTGCCAAATGTTCCTTGATTTGCTTCATATGTGGCTAGCTACAGTAGATCCTAGAGGACTCTTAGGGGTACTGCCAGTAGAGGGAGTGTAATGATTCAAGGAGGGGATGATGAGGGAGGTGATAACATTCACCTCAACAAGATTGAGTTCATAGAGTAGATCACATTGTATGGGTTGAGAGCCCCATTTTATTTGTGTTATGATATTTGTATAGACATTTGATATACATATATATATATATATATATATATATATTCAAACATTATTTATGGATGGAGCATGTGTATTTATTTATGGATTTAATGATGTCTATGGATAGGTTATGTTTTTATTGATGATGTGATGTGATGGATTATAGATTAGATGTTTTATATTTTAATTTTGATCATTACTATCATATATGATATGGATGCTTTATGGATTATAGATTTTACATGTTATTTTGATTTCAAATGTTATATCATGAGATGGGTTTTTACTAATGGATTATGATTATGGATTATGTTGCTTTTTGATATAGACCATTATTAATCTTGTGTATGATTATGGTTTCTTAGATGATTGAATATAAATAAATTATGGATTATGGATTTATGCTTAATGATGATTATGGCTTATAGATAGATTTTAATAATTTATTGCTATAGATTTATGGACTTTTAGTGATTATTTTTGGATTTTCTAAGTATTGATTTGGACCATAACCAAAAGATAACCTCTCATACACATGGCCTATGCATCCTTAGCTAGATGATAATAGATTTTGACACAACCTTAGTTAGCTATAACTTTGACCTTGGTCATTTATTAGGATTATATTACTTTTTTGGGATGGGGGATGGATTGCTTTAGAGATAACCTTCTTCACACCATATTTTAAAATTAGGATTTATCTTTCAGGGATCATTTTTATGCCAATGGGTAGACTAACCAATACGAGAAGCCTATAATTAGAAATATGATCAATATAGGAAGCTTTCTGGGGATATTAATTTTGATGATTTATTTTATTGCTTTGTTATTTTTTAAGGCTTTAAGGTGGCATAATTTTAAAACTGATCAATGTAGGAAGTTTTCTACTTGATAGCCATCCTTCAAGGGAGTGGTCTACATTCTAATATTTTTAAATAGTTGTCCTTCAAGGGATCAGTCTTTTATTTTCCTTTATATTAGATTATATATATCCTTTGAGGGATCAGTTTATTTATTTATCCCATTTTGATACTTTTTATTTTTACTACTTACTTGATTTTTGGATCCCAAAGATAGTAATGCAAATTGGCAAAAAAAGATACATTAGGATAGTTTCTATGAGTTCATTACATGAGGTCATTGTGTTATCTAGAGAATTGATGACCTTTAAGAAATAAGGAAAATAATGATTTGGGGTTTCTCCCATTACATGTGAAAATTATCCATGAGAGAATGCTATGAATAGAGTTGGGGTATTCATATTCAAGGTTGAGGCTATAGAGACTACTAAATAACCACATAACTCTTATATAATTATTTGGTATTTTAGGATAGGAAGATATGATAATATTTAAGATAAGATAACCAAGATGAGCCAAGGTCTATTAATTATAGAAAGGATGCAAATTCAATACATTAAGAGGTTTTCATTCTGGTTTACCATTAAAAGAGGTTAGATGATATGCCTCAGATCTGTACTTATGGGTTATGATATTTGGTCCAAGCTATTTAGGAGAAAATTTACCCCTTTTACTTCATTCCATATTAGTGACATGTTGGTTTTATTTAAGTAAAATGTCTCCAATGTTAAATTCTCATTCTCTTATATGTTGATTATATGCTCATTTTAGTTGTTATTGATATATATGAAGGTGATCAAGGGCTATTGTATGATGATCATCTAATAATTAAAGTTGGGATAAATACTCTTGATGAAAATCCTCATAAAAAATTATGTACTTAAGGGAGATATGAAGAGAGGGATTTTTTACTTCTAAAGGAATTATAGCTTTTGTATCATAGACTAGGGAAAAAGGAGTAGCACTTGTAGGGGTTTGAATACTAGTTTGATATGCCCACAAGGAAAAATGAATATGAAGATGCCAATCCTTCCCAAATTTATTGATGACTTTGGTTAGGATTTTGACTAGGGTTTTATTAGATGCTTCTTCTTGACTATTGGCCTAAGGATAGTAATGTGAGGAAAAACTTAATTTGATTTTAAATGAGTCATATAGTGCTTGGACTTTATTATTCTTGAAATCTTTTCCATTATCTATTATTATTTTATATGTTATTAAAAAATGACAAATAATGTGATGGTTGATAAACTCCACAATATTTTCTACCTTGGTCGAGATAAGCAACATAGCTTCCACCCAGTTGGTGAAGTATTCTATAGCAGTAATGATGAAGCTATGACAATGAGAGTACTTAGGGTTGATTTTACCTATAAGATCAATCCCCTATTGGGATAATAGATATAATTCCTTTAATACCTACAACGTTTTACTAGGGACATGAAATAAGTTTACATACTATTGACATTTTACACACCTCTTAACATATGCACAACAATCTTGATTTAAAGTGGGCTAATAGTGACCTAGACGTAAGCTTTTTTTATTGATTGGATGGACACTAAAGTGTCCACCACATGACCCATTATGTACTTCCTAGATAGATAAATTATCTTAATGTTTTTGGAGACAATGCTCATAGAGAACACCCCCTAGTATAGTATAGCAGGTAACTTTTTGTTGAAAGACATGCCTAACACCTTTAGATATATGGAGAGGAGATAGTATTGTAGACAAATAATTAAATATTTATGCATACCATGTCTCCTTCAAGTTTTCCTTGATATTATTGATATATGAAAGATTATTTCTCATGTAGGAAGGCTAGTTAACAAGATGGATAAGGAAAAATAGCTTAGAATACTGAGATGAAGTTGGGATAAAAGAGGCAAGAGATGTCATAGTATCAACACACTTATTAGTTAATCTAGGAGTAATTTGGATAGTGTAACATTTGAAAATGGATAGGATTTGATCATCTAAGGTCTTATATCTTTGGAGGACATCATTCTTACATTGATATATACCAGTAGTTTGATTGACTACTAGATGAGAATCACCATAGATATTAAGGGATCTGACTCCTAGTGTAAGGGTAGTTTGTAGGCCTATAATAAGCACTTTATATTCAACCATGTTGTTGGTGTAATTTAAGTATAATTTAAAATATAAAGGCATGGGAATACCTTGAGAAGGGATTATTATAATTTCTATGCCACTTTATTATTCAAATTTGGATCCATCAAAGAATAGAGTCATTTGATATTTTGGGACTAATTGGGAAGTGGATGCAATAGATTCATCAGGAAATTCATAATTGATTTATAGGTTGTCAATAAGAGTTGATTTTTCCAATTGATCAATAATGATATATCCTTTAACAAACTTTTGATGGAGAAATTCTAAATCAAACTCAGCTAGAAGCATGATCCATCTAGCCATTCATTAATTTTTATAAGGCTTAGAATACATGAACTTAAGGGGGTCAGTAGTCATAATTACGTACATCTTGTGGTTAAGTAGGTAATGAAAAAGCTTAGAGGCTATAAAAACCAATGATAGACATTATTTTTTGGTTTGTAGATAACATGTTTTGTATTCTATGAGGGCATGACTTATATAATAATCATCTTGATCTTTGTGTTGCTTGTCTTAATGGCCATAACACCTAGAGCATGATTAGTAGCTAAGATATAAAGGAAGAAAGGTTGCCCCTCCTTAGGTGGAGTGAGGAATAGAGGTGATATAAGATAGTATCTGAGTGCATTAAAGTCTTCTTGATAATTAGTATCCCATACAAAGTGAATATCCTTCTTTAATAAATGGTGGAAATATTAACACTAATCAAAGATTTGGGATATAAAATGATGGACAAACTGGAGCTTGCCTTGTTAACTATGAATTTTCTTAAGGTTGGATGGAAGAGGAATTTATATAATGGCCTTGATTTTAACAAGATCCACTTTTATTCCTCAAATAAAAATAATGAATCCTAGAAGTTTACCCATCAAGACACCAAAAATTCATTTTTTTGGATTTAAATGCACATGATACTGGAGTACATGATCAAAGATAACCTTAAGTATGGATAAGTGATCCTCATAGAATTTTGACTTCTCAAGGAGGTCATCTACATAGTATTTAACAATTTTGTGGATTATTTCATGAAATATATAAGTTGTGGCCTAGTGATAAGTGTCTCCTATATTATTTAGGCCAAAGGGCATAACATGGTAGTAGAAGGTCCCCCAAGGAGTAATAAATATAGTTTTATGTTAATCTTCTGGTGCATTAAGTATTTGATTGTAACCAAAAAAACCATCCATAAGGGATAACATTTCATGGCCAGATGTCAAGTCCACTAAATGGTTGATGTTAGGGAGAGTGAAATCATCTTTTGGGTAAGAAAAATTTAAATCATAAAAGTCAGTACAGATGTAAATTCTCCCTATAGGCTTAGTGAGTAGAATAATGTTGGACATACATTAATGATAATCAATGGGTTGAATAAAGTTAGTAGATAAGAAGCAATGTAACTCCTCTTTTACTAGGAGTGCAACATGGGGATGCATTTTATGGAGCTTTTGTTTTACTAATTTAACATCAAGAAAGGTGATGATATTATGGATAATAATTTTGGCATCAATACCAAGCATATCACTATCAAACTAGGAAAATGCCTTGCTATGGTCTGATACAAAAGTGGTAAAATCCTAATTTTCCTAAGGATCTGAGGCTTTACTAACTTTAACAATCTTTGGGTTTCTTGAGACCCTATATTAATATTAGTAGTGGATTCATTTAATAATCTAGATGTTTTAGATGAAATTGAATTACATAGATAAGAGTTTTTAGTGCCCAGATGAGTCAAGATTGACTCATCATCTTGACACTAAAAAATAGGGATGGTGAGCATATCATATCCTATTAACTTAGGATATATTAAAGGGATAATTTATGTCTTGCCACTATGGTGAAAGATGAGGGGTTATATGGAGATTGAATTGACTAAAAAAAAGTCATAAGGGATGGATACAGTGTCACTAGTTGAAGAAGAGGTATCAGATGATGAATATTGCTCTTCTTCTAAAAATGGTAGAATATTGGGTTTAAGAGAGGGTTTAGGATCTTTCTCAAAGTCTAAGCCATGCTTTTCATATGGTTTTTTGAAAGCTCCTAATGCAATGTCAGGAGGACCCTGCTCATATCTACCCATGCTAAAGCCCTTCCAAGTATAATAATAAAGGTAGGTTTATGTGAATTAGGGTTATTAGGAAATGATAAATTGGATGTAAAGGGTTTAGCATAGGTGTTGTTGTCAGGCCCTAGGGCAGTTTGATTGATTCCACCATATATCAAGTGGGTATGTAAGAATAGTGGCCCAAATGGGATGAGCTCACCTAGGTTGGGTAGATACATGTGTTATTTTTTGAGATGACCATATTCCCTAGGAGTGGGTAATGCGTTAAAGGTTAATATCTAGTATTCCCCTATTGAAAGGTATTGCATCATAGAATTAATGAACTGTTGAGCTAGTAGTTTTAAAGTAAGAGTAGTCTTACTAGTTGAGGCTTGATTAGAGGATGAAGATGGGATTGTGTTAGGTGAGGGTATTATGACATCACTTGGTCAAAAAGTGCAATTTAATGATTTAAAGGGATGAGGATCAATGGGGATGATGTAGATCTAGCCTTCATGTTCAAACTTAATGCACTAATGGATGGTGGAGGGGATACATTACATCACATAAACCATAGACATCCTAATAAAATGTTATATTATAATTTACCTTCTATGATATAGAAGAGTTCATGGAGGGTGTGAGGACCTATGCAAATGTGAAGGATAACCATCCATATTGTGGGTACTACTATGTCATTGAATGCATGAAGAATTACTAGGGATTGGGAAATAATGGTTTCTAGTAGTTATAACTATTGGAAGGCTCGTGAAGAAATAATATTGATATTATCCCCATTATCAATCATAACTCTTTTAGTATGAGTTTGATTTATTTGAGCTATGATGAAAAGTGGGGGATCTTGATCTTCAAGTGATAAAGGAATGACCTTAGAATCAGTGAAACTAATAGTCAACACCATTTAGAGGGCCCTTATAAATTTTTATTATGGTTGAGGCTCTTCTGGATAGACTTCAATAGCCTAGAGATATTCTATCATTTCTTGTTGATGGTTTGGAGATTTTTTGATAAGTTCCTATAATGACATTTTTATAGGCATTTGGTGGAGTTATTCTAATATGGATATTTGTACCAACTCCTTGGCTTTGACTGGGGTAGTTAATATAATAAAGAATTTAGGATTTTGTCTAGATGGTTTAGGTGTATTAGGAGTAGAGGCTCATGTAATTGAAAGCTTATCTTTATTGGGATTTTGATTTTAAGAGCAGGTGGCTGCATGGACAACATCAATATGTAATAATGGGGGATCTAAAGAAGCCATTGACTCTTCATCACTTAAAAGATCAACAAGATTATGGATAGGTGAAATATTTGGGATGGTGACCTTTGCTTAGGAGTCTTACCATTTAGATCATCAATTAATAAGTCATCATCTTGGACTAGCTGTTGGATCACAGCCTTAAGGGCATTATAATTTTTCATGTCATGTCTAGCCATTCTATGATATGCACATATCTCTTGACTCTTATACCAAGAAAGTATTTATAGGTGAGGGTTAATGGGTCATATAGGTTTTAATGTGATGAGGGATGTATCCATTTTTTTTTAATATTATAGTGTAAGATCCTTTCAAAGGGTCATTTTATGGTCTTATAATAGGTTGTACCATCTCTTTTAATAAAACATTGATCGTTTAGTTTTGACATTTAGATTTCATGGTAGGGATGACCTTAAGCACATTTTATTTAATTTTCTATAATGTGCCTTTATCAAAAGATGGTGGATATCAAGATAAAGGCATGGTTAATAATAAAGAGAGACTTTGTATTTTCCCACGCATTTGAATAGAAGAACCAATGATAGGGACAACCACTTTGGAATATGGATGAGGACCTAAAATAGATGATGGAGATGATATAAAAGGGTTTGTCCCTTTTTTCTTTCATGTGTTGAGAATAGAGGGGGCATTCAGACTAAGTTTTTTGTCTTTTGATGTTTGAAAAAGATAGACCTTGACTTGAGGATAAACTAAGGCTTTCTTTGGGGGAATACCAAGATAATTATCCTAGCTATCAATGATAGAAGTTTTACCCTTTCCTTTATTATTTTTGGGGTAAGGAAGTGTTGTGATATAGGTTGATTTTGAAGGGTCTTAGTATTGAGTGAATTGATAAGATCCTACTATATTACGATCTTGGTGCATATTATGAATAGGTTTGCCAGGGACCAAAGGGGTGGAATGTTTGACTCTATAAGTATCAGGATGTTTATCTATGACATCTCAAGGAGGGGTTTCATTTTAATTTTTAGGAGATTTAGTTTAGGAAGATTAAGGGGATGGATCACATGAATGATCCCATGTAATGAGATTAGGGAGCTCTATAGAGGTTTTGGGAGTTGTCTCAATAATTTCAAGTTGGATTACATTGAAATCATCTCCTATGAGGAGATCCAAGACTGGAAATTACTTTGAAGTTTCTTTAGGCATTAATTGATCATATATTGTATCAATCATATGTGTAGTCTGATTTTGTGTTTTTTCAGGGTTAGCTTAGACTGTGTTTAATGTGGATGGATGGTTTGGAAATGGTTATCTGAAAATATTTAAATATTGGCTGGGAGGAGCATTTGGATTGTCCAAATGAAGGTCCCCCTTTTTAATGAGGTCTTGTACCAATAATTTAAAGGATTGGCATCATTCTATGTCATGTCTTATTACCATGTGATAGGCAAAAAATTCATCCTCTTTATACTAAACGGGTCTAGGATGCATATCATCAAGTGGTCTAATTAGAGGGAGTTTAATAACATTTAATTATAGGATTTTATCCAATATATAAGTGTAAGGTTCTCCTAAAGGGGTATATTTCTTAGGGTGAAAATGAGTAAGGCCCCTAGGTGGATATGTTTAAGAAGTGTATGGTGTTGATTGATTAGGTTTTAGAGGGGAAGAAGTTTTTAGAATAATATCATTTTCTTCCCTTTTTGGTTTAGGATTATTGTTATTACTTTTTAAGGGGTCTGGTTTGAAGTTTTTATTAAGTAACTTAACTTTTCCCTTTTCAATGCCAAAAATTTTGAGTTTACATGCCATGGTAAAGGCTTCATCAAAAATTTTAAAGGTTTGAATTTGTAACATGGATGAGATATGTTTTTCACAAGAGCATGAAAACAATTCAATTAATTTAAGCTGCAATAAGGGAAAGGTTAACTGGTTTATTAGGATATGCCAATGAGCTACAAAGTTTGATATGGATTCATCTTCAAATTGTCAAATGGCGTATAAATATATGATACTCAATTTTAGAGCAATGTTGATCAAGAAGTGTTATAAGAAAATTTGGGCCAGTTACCCAAAGGAAAAGAGTGAATGCTAAGGGATGGAGCTGTACCAATCTAATGTAGCTCCTATTAGTGACATGAGAAATGTCCTAAGTAGTAATGCATCATCATGTCCTATAAGGTAACATGCATGTCAAAAGGCTCTAAAATGCTATTGGGGATCTTCCTTATTCTAAAACATAGTAAATTTGGGAATTTCCCATTGTGAGGGATATGATTAGATAGGAATAGATGGGTGGATAAGCTCATTAAAAATTTGCTCATATGTGAGCATAGTATTATGTACAGAGGTGGAGGCTTCCAAATTATCCATATTATTCATAAAAAAATTTATGAGGTCAATTTGGGTATTAATTTGAGGCACATTCCTTATGATATTTTTCTGAAGAGGTTGATAACTTTGAAAGGGGATAGATAGGGGTTATGAGGAAGGATATCCAACCGTATTTGACATAATGGGTTGGGATGTCAACACATACTATGGGACTTGTAGTAGAATATTTTTCTAGGTGGAAGATTGGAAGTAAGTGGTCCCCAATGATTACAATGGAGCCATATATTGAGTAACCACAAAGACATATTATTGGGGAGGTTGTGTTGGAGGGATTTGTTGCATTGGAGGGATTTCTTGTATATATGGGATTTTTTGCATATGTGGTATTTGATACATATGTGGGATTTGTTGTATATGTTTCAGAGCTTGATAACTGTATGTTATACTCATTTTGATAGGTGGGAGACTTACATGGATTGACATTACTAATGTTTGGGGAGGAATAATAGATATAGGCTGAGTGGTATAAGAACTTTGATCCTAAGTAATGGAGGTTGAAGAATTGGTAGATACTATGGGTGGTTGGTTTTCTAAAGGTTGAGTCTCTTGAGTATTAAAACCAAATGGAATAGATCTTGTGGAAAAGGATACCATGGCTATGGTAAATCCTTCAATTTTCTTAGTTCCCATGAAAGGCATCCCATATAAATATTGATAATCTTGGGTATGGGGGGAAGGAGGAATGTATATTACTTGATTACTAAGGTAGTAATTGAGAGAAATAGGGTTATTATCCAATATTTATGTAAATCAAGGATCTCCTTGAGAATAAAAGTGTGGGAATACATGATTCTCAAAGGACTTAGTGGTAGAAGAGGAACTAGGTGAAAGTTCCATAAGAGAGGACATGACACCCACATTGGATTCTTTCTTTGAATATTGTCTATTTTAAACAATGAGATAGAAAAGAAAAGCAAAAACAAAATGACAATTTATTTTTGAGTTATCTTTTTCTTAATTTTGGATGAAATATGTATAAACTAAATTTGTTCCAAATTTTTTTTATCTCTCTTTTTTTAACTTTAAGATGTGAAAAAAAAGGATAATGAGGGTCTTAAGAAATGGTAATCTAAGGATGGTTTTGAGTATTTTATTTTAGCACTCAAATGAAATGTGTGTTGGTATCAGTACATGGTTTGGTACTTGGGGCTTTCTCCCCTCACATCATAATCCCATAGCCAGTGTGGGTGCTTAGCCAAGATATATTTATAGTCTAGAGATTATACTTAGTCAGAGAATTGATTTGGTCCTCCCCTTGTGGTGAAATCCAAGTGGGATCATTGGGAAAAAGGTTATCATGAGGTGATGAAATCCCTATTAATTTTATTATATCAAGTGTTTAGATGAGTTTTTTTTTATTATGATTTGGCTTATGTTTGAAATAGTGATGACTATGATGAATTTACTACTTAGATTATTCTATGTGAATTTACTTGAGCATGAAAAAATGAGTGAATTTATTTTATCCTATATAAAATAAAATGAAAAATTAATGTTCTTTTGGATGAATTCATAGAAAGAAAGGGAATGAAATAAAATTAAAAAAATTTGAATTTTAAAATGAAAGATGAAACTTGGAGGTCCCATCGGGCGTGCCATAATGTTTAGTATTTTTTTTTTCTTTTTCAATGAGATCTAATTAGCTACTAAAAACAAAGTAAATACAAGGTTTTAAAGATTACTTGGAGATGTAGACCAATTTTACATCATTGATCAAGCTTGTGGGAACTCCTCTTTGGTTGGGGAGGAATGACCTACAAATCACACTAACTCACAAAAAAGTGTTTAATATAAAGATGAATGGGCTTCCTAGTAAGAAACTAGTCCCAAGAAGTGATTTGCTTCCTTAGGTGGATGTCAGCCCATGTTTAACACTAAATTTTATAAATAAACATGAAATTACAAAGATATATAAGGATAGGATCAAAATAGATAACAACAAATATGTCTAATCTACAACAAGATCAATACGATCAAAGTAATTATCCAAAAATTTAGTAGCTATATCAACTTCCTCTTGAATTATAACCAATTATTCATTAATGCTTTGTTGATTAGGTGTGAAAACCATAATATAAATACCTAATTTGAATTCAATGTCACTTTGATTAGTGAATAAAGGTTGTGGGATAATGGGGAAATCAAATATGCTAACAATATCATGTGCTAATCTAGGCATAGTCATCTACATGTGAAAGACATATTTTTAGAAAATAACATGCAGGATTAAATAGGTTTTTAGGATTATGAATGTTATGAAAATAAATTGAAAGGATACTTTAATAGCTTATCAAGGATCGATGATGATCCTATAGGATTGACATTGATTCAGATGGATCAATGTTGATTCTGAGTAAAATGCTAAACTATGAAAATAAGTGATCATAACGACTTTTAAAATTGATAAAATGATGAAAATTGAATGGAAATGTTGACACAAAGGTATAGAAGATAAACATATTTAAATATTAATGAATTAATGTAAAATACTAAACTTGAATGGCTTAAAAACATGAAAATAAAGAAGAATATAAAAGTATACCCAAAAACCTTTGAAATCCATTGATAATTGCATGAACAGAGGTTCCACAAGGTGGTAAAGTGTTGACAATGTCCGTACATAGGTTCCAAGAAAAAAATAGTAGAGGTTCAAAGTGAAAAAGTATTGTGCATGTCTCTCGAGCCAAGGAGTCTTTCAATATATTTATGGATCAATGTCATTCCAGGCTGATTGACGTCGATCATGGAGAATCAATGTCAATTTGTCCAAAATTTGACTATCACCTAAAATCTTATAACTGGTCTACTGCATCACATCACACATAACCCAATCATAGAAAGAGATAAAATTTGAAAAAATAAATGATTCACAACTCAACTGAAAATGCCTACACATGGCATGAGTAAGATAATCTGCAACTGGCAATAGCTTGATCACAACATACCAAAATTGTCTGCCCATGTCACATCCTATAAAGTGGTGAACTATCAATAAAGTAAAATAATCCCCAATGTAACTGCATAACAAGTTTTTTAATGCCGAAAACATACAATAAATGTTGTAGACATGTTGCAATACAATGCCCTGGTATGGGACTTATATGCTAAGCAAATGCAAATAACATAAAGTGTATATTGCCTAACATCGAAACATGCCCATAGGGTCTTAACAATGCATCTATACATCCATGTGCCAAAAATAGATACATTCTAAAAATAGCAGTCAAATAAGTGTTGTAAGGAATTAACTCAACCTACAACATACATTCTACTATTATATCCAAATGATCAAATGAGTTCAAGTCCTCTAGACAACTCACACAACATAAATAAGAGATTCAAAACATAGAGCTATTCAACATGAGAATTGAAATACTTCGAATGATGAACCTATCTCGAAGTGTTCTCACAAACTCTACTAATGCATCATCAAAGCTTGTTCTTTCCCTTAATATAATTCTTAACAATGCTTTGAAAAACAACTGCATTTTAAATCCACTTAATCAAATTTTTTTGCCTAGTTAACTTGATTTCCTTAGTGGATTCCTTAACATCATTTTGGATTGATTTAACTTCATTAACCTTATTAACAAGTTGATAAATCATCTTAGTTTTACCATTTCTAGAACGAGAATATGATTGAAGTTTAAAACAATTATCAATCTGATGTCCACTCTTATGGCAATGAGTGTAAACAATCTTCTTAGGTGAGGTCTCCCTTTTACCTCTTCTCACTTTGCCATGACAAGAATGGTTTTGAACACCTACAATCTGCTTAAGCAAAGCATGCCTCTTCCAACAAAATGCAACACTATGGTTATGCATTCCACAAAAAGTGCATGGAAATGATTGCATCATCTTCTAAATGTTAAATCCAAATTTCTTAAACATAACAAGTGGATCAAAAGATTTAGTGCTAACTCTAGTGTAGGAACTAGGAGGTGGAATCTCAATACCTCTTCTACCTTCCTTCTTACACTTTACATGCTCTACTAGTGGCCTCAGTCCTTTACTATTAGAAGCTTGTCTTACTTTAGCCATGGAGGAAGTTTCTCCAATTTCCACCTACTCACTAATGTAACCCAAACTTGCATGAAGAGATCTATGCTCTACTTGTATTGGGTTAGTAACTCCTTGGTCATCTCGACCAAGACCTCTTCTAGTAAATCCCATTTTCATCAACAATTTGGATCTTATACCCTTTGTGTGTTGTTCAAAACTACCAAAAGCATCATTACTTGAATCTGAATCTGAATGGAAAGAAGTAGATGAATTACGTGGCGAATAACTTATAGTGCATTCAGTTATAGTCTTTGCATCTAAAGTAGAAGGTATGGCCTTCTTTGGTTCACCAAACTGTAATTTGATCAAGACCTCATCCTTAGATTCAAGCTCTGATTTCAAACTTGCAATCTCCTCATCCAAGGAGTACAATCAAGCTCTTAGAAAAGCATTCTCATCCTGAATCTGTGTATTGATGGCTTCAAGCTCTTCCATCTTGGATTTATGTGACAACTTGCCTATGGTTTCATGCAAACACACTGATTCCACAACTACACACTGCAATCTAATCAAGTGATATGGATAACCAATAAACTAAAAGCAATTGTCAAATCACAATCAGAAGCTAACCTAGCTTTCTAACTGCTCTGATACCAAAATTTGATCTGTAAACACCACTGACAAACTCAAAGTGAAATTTTAAAAGTATGGATTCTAAATTTCTCAAACTTAACAAATTCTCAAAAATACTCAAAAGAACTTGCAAATTGTTTGGCAAAGTATTCACGGTTATTGAATTGGATTAAATTGTTAAAAGACTAATATCTTCCCTTCACCAATAAAACCAGATTTTGTTTTAAAAAATAAATGTCGTAAATTGTCAATTTTTCAAATATTGCATGATTTCTTGATTAATTAAAAATAATAATATTAAAAAATAAAACATGCAATAAATGACAAATTATCACATGAAATTGATAATGAAGTTCATCTTTTATTACCTACGTCTTCGGGTCTACCCAATAATGAGGACCATTTCTATTAAATTTGTGCAAAAAATGTCTTATAAATATCTTGAAACATTACACAACTTCCCTTAGGCCTGATCTCTGTCCAAGAATTCCACCTAGCTGATATACTCAAGCTCAGCCACACAGATTTCTTCCTCAATCTTCAACCCCTTCTGAATGTGCTTTGGTCCCTTCACTTCAATTATTGGTTTATCCAAAATAAAAATAATAACATTCTCTTTTAATTAAAAATAATAATTGAAAGGCTTACCCTGTGTATAGAGGTCATAAATTGGATTAATATCTGCTTGCTAAAGCCATCTCCAAGCTTCTATCTAGCTCTCGACCTCTTAAAAATTATTACACAGTCCCTGTGAAGCATGACTTCAAATAAAAATTCATGGCTTTTAAAACATTTCAAAACCCATGGCTCATGTGGTCAAAGTATATCTCTTTTACATGATAGGTGCCAGGTTTAAGTCATTGGCCTACCTATTTGGGCGCTTGAACTATCTCTTTAGTCCCACATTTGGGAGTTTACAGATGTTTACATGCCTTTTAAGGCTTGTTGGCCACCATATTAAATGCCAACATCCCTTTTTAGGCACTTAGGGTTATCACAATCACCTAACTTAGGCCACCGTTGAAGATACCACGTGGTCTTGGTGTGGTAAATTTAAACCATTTTGTTTACAAAATGGAAAATAATTATCCCACATAATAAGGCATTTGCCACATCCTTGGTTTGCATGAGGTTCTCAATCTTCAATATCTGAGCTTGACTCAGCCTTCGTGAAACATGATATATTCTCCCGTTTCTCATATCATGTGGTGTGCCAAGTTGGCTTATTTCTCCCATGTGGCTGGGGCATTACAAAACATTTCTATGGACTTGCTGGACTTGGCATTACAAAGCATTTCTATGGACTTACCATTTTAAAATTTCTATGGACTTTGCACAAATCTACAGACTATGTAATACAATATTTTCTATAGACTTTGCACAAATCTATGAACTCCATTCATTTCCATGTGTCTCCACCTCGTTGGTTCACTTGGCATGTCCTCATTGTCCACGTCATCTTGCGACACCACATTTTTCCCTATTGTAAGAAAACTTCAACATACCATATCTTTTGCATATGGTGTCCATTTTGCAAACCACAAAAAGCATCAGAAAGCTCTCGATGAGATCTACACTGTGAAATTGGTTTCATCACAAATTGGAAACTTTTTCCAAACTAAACTCTAGATCAATGGGTGGAGATGATCTTTAAGCCATTCAAAAGGGTTTTTTATGGGGTACGAATAGGTTGAACTAACTTCTAAGTTGTTAGGTTGTTTAAACCATGGGATGGGTTTGTTAGGAGGTTGGGAAGGTTTTTGTTTTTTAATTTTTTTATGAATTTATGGTTAGGGGTAGTAAAAAAGGTTTAATTACCATTTGACTATAGTAATTCACTCTATTAACTAGTGTGGTAAAGGTAAATGGGTGAAGTTAATGTAATTGTTTCAAATAATTATGAATGGGACCATTACATTAGAGATGAAGGATATATGTGATGACACACCATGCTAATGCAAAAAGGTATATAAAACTAACATCTACAATTATATTAGGTTTGAACAACCTCTTCTAGGGTGCAATATTTGGTGACAATAGTGTCTAAATTTACCTCCAATTTATTCTAATGATAGACAAAGTGAAATTATTAGAGTTAAGTAGATGTAATCCTAGGTGTATATCGACACTTTGTCTTACATTGTGTAGGTTGATTTTGAAAGATTCCTTAATGTAAGAAACCTAAAACAATGCCACTAAAAGTAATATTTGCTCATATTAACATTTAAAAATTTGAAATTTGTTATTTATAATTTGAAAAGAGATCAAGTGGAGAAAATTGACCTATAACTTTGGAGATGGAAAAATGCATGCCCCCTTATTGGGACATATAGACAAGTGAAGAACCATAGTGAATTTAGAATGATCAATTCTCAATTTGAAAACCTTTAAATTCTCTTGAGTTGGAAATATTTATATGTTCCAACTCTCATTTGAGTGTGTATAGAGTAATCTATAAAATAAGGGGTGGAACCATGAACTGTGGCCTAATACATATTTAAAAGGAGATACCATAGACATTGAGTTTCTATATACTCTAACAATCTCCACTTTCCATTGAGATGAATTACACCACTACAAATGGATCTAGATTCTATCTTTAACTTTGGAACTTGAAACTTGGGAATTTCAAAATTCCATAATAGAAACATGAGCATGAATAAATATCATGCCCCCTATATTTGTATTGTATTAAAATTCTCATTTTAATTTTAAACTTTTGAAACTTTTAAACTTTTACCTCTTTTTGAATCATTTTGAAACTTTTGTCACTTTGCAACTTATAATTTTTTTTTAACTTTTTTATTTTTTTATTTTTCAACTATAGAATGAGTGCACATGCATGCCACATGCTCCCATAATCTTAAAATGTTGAATTGTATTTCCATTTGAAAATTGTGTATTTTTCATAAAACTAAGATTTTTCTCTTGAGGCTTTAATGTTCCAAGCAAACCCATTATGATTCCCTCTTTTTAAGATGAGATATGTAGCTTTTAATTCACTTATCTCAAAATAAATCATATGTGAAATATATATCACTTTGAATATTTGGAGATGATTTCATCTATAGTATTGAATTTGCATTTTAAATGTGTTAGAAAGATATATCATTTAAACATATAAGTAATGTATGCATAATATACATCATGGCACTAGAGTATAAATATAGTATATAATTAATGCATGATAAGAATCATGACACCATAGTAAATATATAGAATTCATGATATGAATTATGACACCATAGTAACAAGAAACTATTTATAAAAATGTCATGCAATGTCATGTAATTATAAAAACATGTCATGCATAGGGCCTATGAGGCCACATACAAGGGACATGTAAAAGATCACATAAAAAACAAGGCTAAGGCCCAAATGAAATGAAGTGATAATTCCATAAAATAAAAAAGTTGAGTATACAAGGCCAAGGGCCACACACAAAATAAGCAAGTTTAACCTTTCATGTAGTAAAGTACAAATGCAAATCAAAGCATGTAGAAAATAAAACTACTATAGATATAACATATGTATGAATTTAATTATTATCAATTAACATATTTAATTTAATACATAGTCATTATTGAGATTGTAATAGGTGGCATATTCTCATTCACTTAGGCCCTATCAATTGTAAATACATTATAAAAAATCTAAGTTTCTCAATGGCCATGAATCCTCCACGTGTCATCATCTTGAAAATTAAGGCCCTGATAATACAAAGTACACTACCAAATGTTCTAAGTATTTGGATCCCCAAGAGCCATATATGTTGAGGAATATCACCAACCTATAAGTTTTTAATCAAAATTATATATCCATAACTCTCTTTTCTCTCGATTATTGAGAGACATCCATATGTCATTATCTCAGAATCCTATAACTGGTCAAGAGGAAGGTATAAAATTAAATTATAATAATTTCTATAGGATCCTAATATTTTAACACATAAAACCATCTCATGCACAAGGATCCTTCCAAAAATGTAAATAATTTAAATTCTATAAGATCTTTGAGCCCTTGAAATAATGGCAAGTGGTAAACTCTCATTAAGTCACAGCTCGTGGAGCATATAAAGTAGAATTATAAAGTTGACTAGCCTAGATAAAAGAGATTGAAAAAAATGTCATGATATCATAGATGTATATCTAGAATAAATTTTTTATAATTGATAGCTATGTAAAAGTTAAATAGATAATAAATGGACAACTATCTTATATAGATGACTGAGCACTTGGTATTAATGAAAAGTCACCACACAATAGAAAGGACACATACCAAAGTTGACTTGTCAATTTCAAATAAAAATGGGAAGTAGAGCCAAAAAATTTATTGTGTTAACTTCACATGAACTGAGCATTCAAGTCTCAAGATTTGAGAAATATATGAATAATCTTGAGAATATCAAATCACATTAACATTAATTAATGATGTGAACTACAAATTCAAACCATCAAGCATTCAAGAACCCTAATTTTTTTCCAAGAATTTTTGAATCAATCCAACTAAGATTACTAAATAATTATACAATACAACAGCGGATTATTCATCTCAATTACCTAACCAACCTCCTTCCCAATATTACATTGTGGGAGAAACTAAGTACCTAAACATAGTTTTTGACAAAGGGGCACTACCATTTGCCCATTACTTGGCTCTCTAGGATCAAATATAAGGCATCGATTGATATTTAACCCAAGAGACTACATGAAGATAGGAAGAGATATGTGGATCACTTACTACTAGTTAAAATAATGGAGCTACATAACTCGGTAGTGAAGTCTGAGGTAATTTCATGCATTGACTTACTTCATGATATATTCTTCAATGATGTTATCACTAAAGACTATCTGTACTTTAGAATTCATATAATTATGGTTGCTTATAATTCTAGATATGATTTTGATAAGTATTTATGCCTTCCAAACCTATAACTTGGTCATAGCCAATGCCTAGTTAGACTGAAATATAATCAAGGAAAAAATTAAATAGTGGTTAGCAAAGGGGAAGAAATTGAATATTTAAGTGTTTGTTTCTTTGGTGCCTATAATTAAATTCAATCCAAGCATTAGGATAGCCATGACCTTGTTGAATAGGTTGTATGGGTTTGATAGTATCACCTTTTTGCATAGAGAGTGGGTGCCATTACTAGACATAATTATAATTTTTGACAAAATCATAACACTTTGAGAGGTTATTAGTGTCTAGTTCAGGACACAAATGTTCAATTCTAAAGAAAGGTAATCTGATAATAATTTCTACATGATGTCTTATGTAGTAGATGTTATCATGGGGACAATTCACATGACCTAAAAGTAGCCCTTGGATCCACCAATAAACTACATGAACAACAAGGTTTATGATGACTTATCCCTACTTCATGTCTATAGGTTTAGGAGAAAATTAAATAAAATTGTAGAAGAGATATACCCATTGGTATACCTAGTCATTTATGGGAGTTCTGCCTAGTTTTTTTGATAACATAAACAAAAGCATTAAAAATATGGGATATTATTGCTACTATCTTGAATATTCTATAATCAAGATAGAGGAGAACATGGCTTCCCCTATAAACCTCCCTCTCTTTATTCCTGATAAGGTATATAAGTAGGAGATAAATTTAGAGATGTATAATAGTTTGGATGAGGATTTATATGCCAAACATCAAGGGTATCATCATAAGATCCCTCTAAGCATTTTCCATATGTAGTATAAACTAAAAAGGCATCGTTGGGAAGACTAGAACCCATTATGAACTAAGTTAAGTCAAATTAGATATTATGATATCAACAATAGAGTGAGGCAATACCTCAATGACCTTATAAAAAAGTGAGTCCATATTCCTTATGGCCACATGATCTATGAGCATGATCTAATATTTATGAATTTTACAAATGATTATGAGGTTTATACATGGATGAATCAATATAGAATGCCTATGGTGGTAACCTATGCCATTCAATATGATCCTTCAATCATAACAATGTGAGTCACCAAGGGACCCAAATAAATTATCAATTATTACTCGAGCATGATCATCCATCCTCTACATAAAAAATATAAGATGGCCCATTGGATGAAATTTACCCTCAGAGGGAGGTATATCCTTAGATAAGAAGGAATATCCTTAAGGGAATTCTAATTCTCCAGCCAATACTTACAGTGAAATATCATATAATAAATACAAGAGCTTCATATCATGTAAGTAAACAAGTACTAACATATTATTTGGCACCATTTCCACCATTGACTACAAACCAATAGGTAAATATCCATGCATTCTTAAAAAGTTATTTTGCATTAATTTCATTAACAATACTAATTTCAACACCTCAATCCTCTTCGTATGTGCTTTCTATAATTCTAGTGCTTCTATCTCCTATTTATCCTACTATTTATATTATACTTCCACCTTTCATTACTAAATTCACTTCATCATCCACTCCATTCACTTTAGGGAAAGTACCTATATCTACTAATCCATCTATTTTAATTTATAAAAATAATCCCATGACTCCTCCAATTTTACCTCTAAATGTATAATTATAAGAGAGACCAAATAAACACCCATTTTAAAAGGGTGTCCTCTATATGAGGAGTTGGAGGAGGAAAATGAGGAATAAAAATGAGGATAAAAATAAATGGATCTTGTCTTAGTTTTGGGTAGTGATGAAGAATACAAAATGTGTGGAACTGAAAAGGAGTGGGTTTCATGAGAAGATACAGAGCTTCAAGAAGAAACAAATTTCTCTGAGGAAACTAATGAAGAGGAATATAGAGATATAGAGATATTTGAAGAGGGAGGAGGAGTGGAACAAGATAAGGATGACTCAACATCCACTAAATTTTTAGTGGAAGATAGGGTGATAGAGTCATACATAGAATCCATGTTGATATAAGCCCCTACTTTGGAACTTAATAACACACCTATAGCAATAGATCTTATTCCTTCTTATAAAACTTAAATTTAAATATCATCTACTCTAGTGGAAGTGCCAACTGCTAGCCAAAGTTTAGATACCCTTACTAATGAATAAAGTTAGGCTTTAAATAAGGTAGTGTCTTACCTTTCTTCCTCCACTATAGTATTAGATTATCATGTGATTAATTTTCCATCTATTGGATTAGTTACCCCCCCACTCTCTCCCTATGGGACACTACAATAGTATTGTTCAAATACTAGGTCATTATATCCTCATGCTCATGTTAGGGAAGGTGAGAAAGATTTTTTTGATTATTTAGATTTTTTTATTCATTCAACCTCTACCCCAATATTAGCCAAACCCTATGACTATAAGAATAAGGTTTATCTTGAGTATTTTGTGATTGTTTCCATTTTCAATCCCCAAGATCCACCGATGCCATCCACCAAATTAGACTTATCTATTTCCCAGTCCACTCCAACTAAATCTTGTATGATGATTCTCAAAAAAAAAATCTAGGGAAGATGAAATGTGTGGTAGAAACTACACCCTCAAGGATCACCTCAGAATATATTAGAGTTACTCCACTCCCTCAAATTATTATCCAAATAAGTGTCTCCATGCTTCCACAAATTTCTATGCCTCTTTCCACTACTTTAAAGACCACAAATATAGATGAATTGGAGAGATTATTATCCCTATCTAGCTTAAGGATTCACAAGAAAGGAAGAATGAAAATATGTCCTAGTCCTTACTGAATTACCCATAATAAGTACCCATTTTTAAAAGAAGAGTGGTACAATCCAAAGGTTGAGAAAAAGAAAGATATTAAACACTAGCACAAGGGAGGAAGTAGTTTTGGAGTAAAGATAAAATATATTCCTCTTAGCCAATGAGCAAAATAAGAAATCAAATGACCCACCAAGTATACAAAGGATTTTTGTTTCATTCATGGACACTAGAGGGGAGGTGATGAAGGAAATGTATATAATTAAGGAGAAGTTCAAACTAATAATTTTGTAATAGTAGATCACTCAAGCTACTAGAGAGATTATAGATAATGTTTAAAGTGTAGCCATCACATTGTATGATATTTTAAAAATAATCAGCACTTCTAAGGGAGAATCACAACTCGAATGGGGAAGAATAATAAAATTTTGTAAAAAAAATAAAATAATTTGAGATGAGGCTCAATTTCTTGGTTCAATTTGCAATAAATAGTGCATATAGTAATTTGAACTTAATGACTACCCAAGAGTCAGCTAGGGATATAAATAATGCAACTCCAAAAAGAGATGGTGCCTTTCATTGACATATTCAGATGAAAATTTTGTTATCCCAACTCAAAGGATAAGAAAAAGAGGCCATATATATTTTGAAGGGTATGAGGGTCTTAGGTATGATAACCTCTATAGTTAGTTGATAAATAATCCCAACTTTAATGCACTTATCAAAGAAGTTATTAATATTTTCAAAGTGGAGGTTGATGGTACTACATATAAAACTAATTAAGAAATCATACTGCTCATCAATATTTCAAAGCATATAGTGACTAAAAAACTAGATTCAAAGCCTCTTAAACTAATCATAAAAGGTTTATGGGTGAAATAAATAAAATATTTAAACTTTTTTTTCTCAATTTTAATATTATCAACAAATAATTTTAAGTTGTTTATGTATTGTTTTATAAACTAAAGGGTACTAAAGAGGTTACTAAGATAGTGTCTACTAATTACTAGTGCTAAAAATGATAATTCAACCTCAAAGTCCTTTTCATCACATAGTACTTGTTCCTTCTCAACCTATTGGTATTTCATTAGCATCAATGGCTACAAGCTCTTCGCATATATTGCCTCCTAATACTTATATTTCATTGTCAAGTACATAATCTCATTCTTATTTAGGTAGTGCCAATAAGGAACCATAGGTGTCTATATATATATATATATATATATATATATATATATATATATATATTCATGTATTCTATTGTTATGAATACTTAAATCTTCACTCTATTTTGAGCATGTATATGTTTATATTGTAATTATGTAATTTTGGTCTTTTATTTTATTTTATATCTTGGAAATGCATATTGCATATGAGTTATAAATTTAAAATTGTAAATTTAGAATTTGTATAGAGGATGAGGCAATCCTTCCTCAAGATTATATGTACTTGTATCCTCCTGATTCTAAAGGAAGGAGAATTTTGGCTATTGAGATAAATAATAAATCTTGATATGTAAATATAATTCTTATCTAAACTTGCGATTCATTAAATAGGTGTTGTTATTATAATATTTTAGTTTTTGGGTTGTTTATAAGTGTTATTTTAACATAGTTATTAATATTATATGGTAGCTAATTTGAATGTTTTATGTGTAATAATCATAATCTCTCTTTGTAGATGTGCAATTCTAATCTTACAAATGCAGAAACGTTTGATTATGTGCACTAAAGTTCACTATATTTTTTTCTTGTAATATTAATTATGTTTTATTGTCTATGTGATAATGGTAACTATAAGTGAGAATTGGTTTCCTGACCACTTGTACAACCCCTAGTTCAAGATATAGTTTAGAAGGGTTTCATCTTCTTTTGATTCACAAACCTTAATTTTTCCCCTACCCTTATTTATTTTTGAGTTTATTTTGATTATGAACACATTATGTTAGATTCACCATCAATCCATCCATATTAATTAGGTCTAGACTCATGTTATATCCAAACCATCTAAGGTAAACAACTACTGTACTTATCATTGTTCCACTACTAGGGTATTTACAAAACCTAATGCCCTTTAAATCATGCCTTGGAGTGAATATTTTTCATTGATCCTAAAATTTTAGGGGTTACCTTATAAGGTTCCCTCGGTGTACATAAAACCCACATAAACACAATGTATTTATCCCTCTTAGAATGATTATGTGATCCATGTTAATGCAACTATAATCCTTTAGCTAGATGATTGATTAAAATGCTTGGTAATGGATACTGTTGACCTAAAATAAAAACTTATTATAATTGGTTATTGAATGTTATAATGTTGTAGAGTTGAATTAGGATAAAATAATGATCTTTTGTTTAGTGTGTAGTGATTTTTCTAGAGAGATCCAGTGGTTCTAGAGTGGATAGCCTTGATGTTCTTTTATAGGATAATATTTTGAATGATTTTGCTAATTGACTTGAAAATACATGAGAGAGAGTTGTTGTGTAATGTGTCAATTTTAAAAAGAGAGCTTTGGATCATAAGATACAATGCCACACTAAGGGACAAGACTATAATGTGGCCTTATCTAGATAGTGTAAACTTGTCCTAGAAGACCAGAGAGTATTAAGATAGGTTTGACATGAACATATGGTTATAATAGGGATGAATGCAACTAAAATAGGGATGCTTGTATGATATTTTCAATGTTTATAAGATATTGAAGGCTATCTTATAGATTTTGAGTAATCAAAATGATGAATGGATGAAATATGGGTAAGGATGCCAAGAATAAATATTGTCCACCACTAATGATTAATTGTATGTGTCTACATTTACCCTGACATTATTATAGTGATAGACAAAGTGAAATTACTAGAGTTAATTATATGAAAACTTGAGTGTGTATACACACTTTGTCTTATGATGTGAAGGTTTATTTTTTAAGATGTCTTAATGTAATAAACTAGAAACAATGTCACTGAATGTAATATTTACTCATATTAAAAATTGAAAATTTGAAACTTGTTATTTGTAATTTGAAAAGAGATCAAGTTGTAGACACCAAAATCGTGTCGACTCCCCTGATCATCCCCCGTTTTATTCTCCCTTGCCTATTTAACCCATGTCGACCATTTTTCTCATTAGCCTTGACCCTGACAGCTTGTCAAAATGAGCAAAAGAATAATGTTAGTCTCTGCCCCCATTTTACATCTGCCGACCACGGTCTCCACCCGACCGACATCACCGACGTCGGTCACTTATCGGCCAACGTCGGTGGTCCTACCGACGTCGGTTCTCCTTAGCACTGCATTTTCGATCCAAACGCAGGAACCATTATTTCATTACCCGTTACCCATTCGGTTCCCAATCGGTTTCCCGATCGATTATCGAACCGTCTCTCACCTTCATCCATAACCTCTTCATTCGATCAACCAAGGTATGATTCATTCACAGACTCTTGCAATCAATTCTGGTGATCAACCAACTCCGGCATTCAACTAATCTACATTGGCTCTGATCAACTTCTGGCAGCACATCGACGACTTCAACCATGGCTTTTATCACGTCTTTTGATAGGTAAGTATTTCCTCTGTTTATTTTTATTTCTTTCTGGTTATTATTTGTTTGTTATTTCTATCACCCTGGATCTTCAAACCATAGACCCGAGCCCTGAGTCCCTTCTTTACATCTCTACCCACTATCCCAATCTATAACTCTGTCTAGACTCGACCAAAACCCCCAGACCCTATCCAGACTCGACCTTACCTTGACTAGACCCTGTCCAGACCCTGTCCCGACTCTACCAAACCCTGTCTCGACCCTGACTAAACCCTATCCCAACTCTACCAGACCTTCTGCAACTCACCCAGACTCTGTCCAGAACTTGCCCCGACCGACGCCGGTCACTACCCTGACCGACGCCGGCACTTTAACCAACGTCGACACCTTCCCCTAACCGATGCCGGCACCACAGAGACCGACATCGGTGACTGTACAGAATAGTTCACTGAATATCAGGTACACACTTTGTGTTTTCATCTTTTTATTTACTTTCATTCTGTGTTTTCATTTATTTCCATTTCTGTCAAATATTTCTATTTTATACTAGTGGATTGATATCCTTCTAGGAAGTCTTCGTACTTCTGGGATTAGGCATTTGCCTGACAGCCCACCATATCCTTGACTGACATTTTTCGTGTTTAGTCTCTTTTTCTTCGCAGGTGTCATTCCTCCACAGCCAAAGAGGAGAACCTTCCAACGTCTGATTTTGGTGCGCACGACTACAATCAGGTATCTTCTAGCCTTAACCATTTCTTTTAGTTTCTTATTTCTTCTTTGAATGTAGAAAGCGAATTTGAATAGAAACACAAGTAGAGAAAATTTCACTATAGCTTTTGTGATGGAAAAATGCATTCCCATTTATTGGGACCTATGGAGAAGAGATGAACCTTGGTGAATTGAGAGTGATCAAGTCTCAATTTGAAAACCGTTGAGTTCTCTTGAGTTATAAATATTTATATGCTCCAACTCTCATTTGAGCATTTATATAGTACTCTATAACATATTTGAAGACATGGAACCATGAATTGTGGTCTGATACATATATAAAAGGTGAAACCATAGACATTAAGTGTCTCTCTACTCTAAAATTGTCCACTTTCCATTGAGATGAATCACACCATTGCAAATGGATCTTGATTCTATATGTAACTTTTGTAACTTTGAAACTTAAAACATGGGAATTTTGAAATGCCATAGTAGAAACATGAACATGAATGAATATCATGCCCCTTATATTTTTATTATATTATAATTATATTTGGATTTTTAAATTTTTAAACTTTTGAATGATTAGCTCTTTTTGAAACCTTTTGAAACTTCTGTCACTTTACAACTTGTAAAATTTTGAACTATTTGAAATTTTCTATTTCAGATATAGGATGAGTGCACATACATGCCACATGATCCTATAACCTAAAAATTTTGAATTGTATTTCCATTTGAAAACTATGTATTTTCCATAAATAAGAGATTTTTCTCATGAGGCTTATGTTCCAAGCAAACCTATTTTGATGCCCCTCTTTTGAGATGAGATACGTAGCCTGTAAGTCACTTATCTCAAAATAAATCATATGCAAAAGATATATCACTTTAAACATTTGGAAATGATTGAATTTATAGTATTTTATTTTTATTTTTAATGTGTTAGAAGGATATATCATTGAAACATCTAAATAATGTATGCATGATACACATCATGACACTAGAGTAAAAATATAGTATATAAGTGGTACATGATAGGAATCGTGGCACCATAGTAAATTTATAACTTATCTCAAAATAAAGAATATGAAAAATATATATCACTTTGAATATTTTTAAATGATTGCATTTATAGTATTGAATTTGTATTTTTAATGTGTTATAAAGATATATCATTGAAACATATAAGCAATGTATTCATGATATACATCATGACACTAGAGTAGAAATATAGTATATAAGTGATGCATGATAGGAATTGTGTCACCATAGTAAATTTATATAATTCATGATATGAATCATTATAGAATAGTAAAAAGAAAAAATTATAGAACATATGTCATACAGTCACATGTAATTAGCAAAATATGTCATGTATAAGGCCTAGAAGGCCACATAGAAGGAACATGTAAAATGTTTCATAACACACAAGACCAAGGCCCACATGAAAATGAATTGATAATGAAATACGGTAAATAATTTCAATATACAAGGCCAAGGTCCACACATAAAATAAACAAGTTTAACCTATCACGTAGTAAAATAAGAATTCAAATCAAAGCATGTAGCAAATGAAACTAGTATAGATCCAAAATATATATGAATGTAAATATTAGAAAGTAACATATTTCATGTAATAAATTTTTAAATTATGATTTATTATAAATACATTTGTATTATATATAGCTTAGCATGATGGAGAGGTTGTGGATATAGAAAACATGTAAAAGTGTTTTTAGAGAATGAACAGATGTCAAGGTAACTCCCATTAATAATTTCCATGACATTCCAAGGATTAAATTGTATTATTATAAATCAAGATAGATGTGAAATAATGTTGAACATGATTTAGGACCAATTTTTTTTGTTAATGTGATAACATTATGGTGATGTAACTTAGTGAAGTATTGTGTATCATATTAAAGATAATGAAGAGCAGATGTATTGTAGAACTTAGCCTCTTTTAGGTGAGTAACAATTAATTTTTTTTTCCATCTATAATTGGTTTGATCATGAAAGGCTCCAAATGGGAGGAACGTTATTTTGGTGTGTGTGTTGGAACCATATTTTTACAATTATCCTTGGATATTGGTTCTTACTTTAAAGTACATGTATTAAGAAATCCTCTTTTAAACATGCTTTGACTTAACTTTGGTAGCTATATATGTGAATATGACTTTAAGGGAGTATGTGATTATGACCTTTGTACCTTCTCCTTAGGAGATGTGATCATTGTATTAGGAGTATTGAGGTCCAAAATAGTATTACAATTATTGTAGTGTCTTATAGATCCTTGTATGTAGTAATGGGTGATTTATCCTTACTTTGTATAGAATAGATATCTCAATATTCACCCACTCTAGTAGATTTAAATAAATAACAAGATAAGTATCCATCTTCATCAATGGGATTTAAAGTTAGCTTGCTCAGTTTCTCATATTCTAGTTCTTGTGTATCCTCATCATCATTACTATAATAATCTTTGATTATGCAATTATTTAATGAATTAACTAATAGTGGTAGTTCCTTCATAAGATATATTATAATAGGTTTTTTTGGTACCTTTTCTTGGATATGTTCTTTAAATTATGTTGTGACTATCTCTTGTGGTATAGATTTTACAATATGCTCTTCCATTTACTTAAGAGTTTGTACTTGTGGACTGACTTCATGAATAGGATTTTTTGTTTATTTAGGACTTTGGGGAATTGATGAGATATTATTTATATTTATTGATGCACCTAATTTATAATTATGAACTTGTGTCATTGGAATTGGTTGTTGAGGTGGTATTATAGACACTTAAATCAATTGTGATTGTGCCATTTTGCAATTAAAAAAAGGTGTATCATCAACTTGTATTGTATATTCATGATTTTCATATAAAATTTTGATACATATGTGAAATGTAGAAGGAATATCTTCCATTTCATGAATCTAAGGTCTAAATAATAGTATACTATATTATACCTGCTCAAAAATAACAAAAAAATAGTAGAAAGTAATTTTGGGCCTAATAATAAATTCATTGTAATAATTCCCAACATTTAGGTGGGAGTAGTATCAAATCCCTATGTAGGCTAGTTGGAATTTTTAAGATCATATTAACTGAAGCCCAATTTATGTATGAAGTTATAACTACAAATATTTTTTCTAGAACCACTATCAAAAAATGCATGTTTAACCAATTTTGCCCAATGAAATGATTGGGAGGTATATATTATTTTTTAAATTCATAATATGATCAATGTCCTTGAGGGTATTCATAATAGAATTGAATTAATTTGGTTGTGTATAAATGGGAAGAGTTATATGCTACACCATTACATATAAGATATTCTTGTAAGATAGGGTCCTTAATAACTCTATGTTTTAGACTTAGGTTGCACCCTAGCTGAAAGCAAAAATGTTCAAGTCCCACTCTCAAACCTCATCCAACATGGGAATGAGCCTAGGCTATGGGTTACTTGTATTTGGGTCAGAAATCTAGGATTTTTAATGAGGCTAGATCCTTAGATAGGATAGTTTAGACCTTAATTTCTAAAACCTAAGTAAGTTGGGATGAAAAGAGTAAAGAAGTTGCATAAATAAGACCTATTCTAACATGTGGTGATATACCATGAATTTATCATATCCACTCATAAGATTGAACCCTTAACACATTAATGGACCATGAATAAAACTAATACAATGTTTTCTATTATTTCTAAGCAGTAATATTTTACATATAGGTCAATTTGATGTACTAAGACTAGAGTAAAATGAAGATAAGGTATAGTTGAAGACACTTATAGACAACATTCCATCATATCCTTGAGATATCAATGCTATGACACATTAAATGACCTAAAAATAATATTGTTAGCATTTAGGTTGAGTTTAGACCTACAAAGGGAATATTAAAATACTTTACATATCAAGCAAACACAACATACTAAGCATAGATTCAAAAACACTATAGAATGCCTTTCTCATTACTCCAAGAGGTGCATAATACAATTTTAACAGAACCTAGTCATACCATCCTAAGGGATGATAATCAAGGCTTAGAAGCCTGAATATATAGAAGAATGGAATGAGAGAGAGGAATTTTTTGGCACTAAAGGGGTTATTATTGATCTCAACTCCACTCTCCTACTTATTTTTTCAATGATGCTCTTTTTGATTACAATGGTAGGATCAAGTCATTTTCAAGTTGAGTGTTGACATTGATGTAGTTAAAATAGTTGGATCAATCTTTTATGCTCTTATTATAGTATTTATTGCCCCTTATTAGTTAATTTTTCATGAGAGAGTGGAGAAAAGGGTCATAATTATGTCATTGGATTTGGTAATGAACCTTGATGTGTCTGCCTCTATGGACTTGTTTTGAAACCTAAAACTAGGTCCATCATAGACAAAACCAATTTATATTATTTTTTTATATAATCTCGACACTTATAATTATCAAACTTTACCCTATATTAGGTATAAAAGACCCTTTTAATCTTTCATGGAGTCCTAAAGGTGACCCTTGAACCTATAGGCTCCATTCTAGTTTTTCCTAGATCATCATTGAGCTCGACACCTTTCTATATTAACTTACTTGAGTCAAAAACCTACATCTTCAACTTTCATCGAAAGTCCTAGGCTTGCCTTTGCTTGATTGGCCATCAAAAGATGATTCAAATCACTGACATATTAAATTAATCTCACACCATTGATCTGAAGTTGCATGAATTCCCACTAATTGTTGATCTTGAACTTGAGCTAATGCAATATTGACACTTGGCACCTTTGCATTTACACTCAAGATTCATTGACCTTTTGATTTAATCACATGTCATATATCTCTTTGATATGATTAAATTCACTCTATTGATCTTCTGGGGACCTAATAACACTATCATATCATCCTCATTCCATTAGATCTAGATGTATGACTCAATACTAACTATTGGATTTACTTAGATTTAAAAACAAATGGCTATTTACTAGGTCTTAGATTTGATGTTTATGTGAAAATCATTTGACATCCTCATGAACTTATTTGACATCTCTTAGAACATAAAAACTAAGTTATAATTGATTTTTGTAGTGGATTAAAGTCGATGAATATATGAATATATCCCATTATTTGACCAACTTTTAAGATTTATTTTTTGAAGCACAAGAATCATGGAGGGACCAAATTTGATGGAGATGTTCTCGAGACCAAAAAAATAATTCCCACTTGATTTAATGACTCTAGAAGATTTATAAGTGTGTTTAAAAAATGTTCAATTTATATTATCTATGTAATTATACATGATGTCTACATGCCTATCATGGTTGAAAATGGCTTGAGTATGGAAACTTAGTGAATTCTATTTGAGGAACCAACTTTGAACATGCATAAATTTTACCATGATTCATTGCATGACTGAAAAATTAGAACATATGTTCTTGGGACTAAAATAAAAAAATTCATATGATATTTTTCTCTTAAAACTACTACATGTGAAAGATATAACACCATTAAATTATTCACTTGACACTATTTGATCTTCTTTGCAAAATGGATAAGTATGAAAACTTGGTGAATTATGTCTATGATGTCAAATGTGAACACTCATATCTTATAATATGATTGGAAAAATGGATTTAAGTTTGGGACATATTAATTAGGTTAAAAAATAAATAAAACCATGTGAACATTTTCTCCTGACACCCTCACATGTGTGATATATAGCATCACCAAACTACCTACTTAGAATTTCGACCACTAGACCCAAATGTCAAGATGAACACAATGAAGAACTAGATGAATACCATGCACTTACATACTCATTATAATCACCCTTGACACCAAATGGGATATCTATAACTCTAGTCCTATATTTATAAATTGACAAATTATGATTTAAGTGAACTTAGAGTTTTTTAAAAGTTATCAAGCTGCATATCCCATAGGTTGACTTATTCCATCCAAAAATTTCTCATCTCTTGCTCCATTTTTTTATCTTTAGGACACTAAACTTCATCCAAGAAGAATCTTAGTATATGGACCAAAATGGCCAACATGTTTGGTGACTTAGATAGCTTAACCAACCTACTAGTCTTGGAAACAATGATCAATCTTGCTTATGATGGCTAAATGAGTAAGGCATGCTTGTAAAATGAATCTAATTTATTCTTGAAAGTTTTTTATAATAATGTGACTGTTGACCCAATTTTGCCCCTCAGGCAAAATCTCGGTCACCTTCTGCACTTGCTATGAAAGGCCAGTCATTTCGGGTTGCAGGGTCCATCTTTAGGGTTCAACAGCTCCGTTTCAAAGCATTGGCTCATCGGCCTCGTTCGTTGGCATTCATAGTAGCAAGAGGTAGAGTCTTCAAATGTTCACAAGAAGAAGGAAAAAAACTGGGGTGTTTGACACTTAGCAAAAAAGGAAGGGCAGACAAAATGCAGAGGGTGGCAAAATCGCCGCCCACAACACGGGTGGGTAAATAGAGACCCCCTACATATGATGCAAAGGGCAGCAAAATCACCACCCACAACGCCAATGAAGAAAAAGAGGCCACTAACATTGGCTGATGTCAGCAAAACTACCACCGTCAGCAGCTTACATAGGCCGATGTTGGCAAAACTACCGCGGTCGGCAGCTTATCGGTCGACGTCGATAGAAGTCCTACATGCAATCCACTGTAGTGGGCAGCAAATTCACCACCCACAACATGAGGCAACAAAAAACACTTGCAGAACATAGGAAAAAACTCGCCCAGCCACCAGAGGAGAAGACCATCACACAAAACGAGGCAACAAGCATGGTCTTGGTAGACTTATGACATCATCAATAGTGTTTTTTCACTCTTTCCAATGAGACTCCTCTTGGCTTTTCTCTATAAATGGGCAGACTTGTTCATTTAGTAAAAAAAGATCTTCCCCACTTTTGTAAAGAGCACTGCTCTCTAAATTTTCCACCTGAATCAATAAAAGACAGTTTTACCTCTATTTGGATGGATCTTTCTATGTATGCATTGAATGTTAATCTGTGTCCAGTAATTGTCTCTTGATGCTCTCATAGGTTCAACACCAGCAAACTTGTGATCTACAAAGTGCCACTGTCTACTGCTGCCAGGGGTAGAGTTTTGTTTTGGAGGTATAAAATAGGTGAGGTCACTTACAGTGTGTATTTCTTAGCACCTTGGTGAGTCCCTATTTCTTGTGCTTTCCATAAGAACCTCCCTGTCATCCCATAGACCTAGGATTTTTTGCCAGATCTGAGTGTATGTATGTTTTTCCCTGATCCTGAGTGTGGATGTGGAAGGTCAACCTATTTTTGGTGTATTACCTCTTTTAGAGTAGGCTGTTTATTTTCATGCTCTTTCTCTATCTCTTTTCATCCCCCCCAGTATACCTATATACCTATATTTTGCACTACCTGAAACAAACAAGATACATCAGAGGGAACTAGCCCATACCTAGAGACTCTCCTCTCCTGCTTTGCCATCCCGCAGGTGAGAGAGGGGTTTCCATGTTGCGAGGAGAGGGCAGGAATCTATTTTCCTACCGTAGGGTGCACTTTTTAGCGTCAACAGTTTTGGCACACCCGGTGGGACTCCAAGTTTTTATAACGTAGTAAGGTTTCATGATTGATGCGGGTCCTATTACAAAAAATCAAGTTTCTTCAGCATTTGGCGACTCTGAGTTGAATCTGCTGGTCAAGCAGCCTGGTGCCATAAAAAATCATCCATTTCTTGTATGTATACTTATTTTGCAAAAAATCATGGATTTTGTTCTCCTTCATATAATATCGATCAGACTCAAAATATTTATGGAATCCCCTCAAGTAGCTCTCTTAGTTGCCCTGTAACTATAAGGGAGGTGGCATTGGAATTTGAGAAGCAAACAATGGAAATCGACAAGTTGGAAGAGCAGTACAAATATCAGCAGGAGCTGATGTATAAAGAGGAGTGCTTGTTTAGGCAAGCACAAGCCGTATAATCCATGAAGGAAGAGATGCCAAAATGGAGAAATCCATCTTTTCAAGGCAGCCAGCCTTACGTGCCCCCTCCCACCCTGAAGAAAACCCCCTCTTTTGCACCAAATCTATTTTACCAAATTGCACTTGCTCACTCTAACTCATCAAATACAGCTTCTCCCAATCCCATGCGCCTGGCTTTCCAACACCAAATGGCAACAGAGCAACTTCCTATGGAGATCAATCTTTTCAACTCCTTAGATCAGGGTTCTTCCATTGAGAATAATACCACCAGCTAGCACGTCCCTCTTCTAGAGGCTCCTCCAACGCATCAATAGTGTTTTCCTTACATTCTTCAACCTCCCCAAGTTTTCCAGCATGATGTGCAAATTCCAAGTTGGAGGAAAGAATGCCAAGGACCAGCTCAGAGCTTTGAAGAAGATCATGCTAGCCACCTCCAATAAAGACACTTCCAAGAAAACCTAGCCAGACAAATTGAAAACTTATAGGCTAAGATGAAGCTACTCCTTGAAAAAGAGTTAAATTTTCAGACCTTGCAGAAGAGCCTCAGGTCCTTGTGGAAAACAAAGTTGCTGCCTGTTCATAGGGGCAAAATTCAAATTCTGGGATCTTGAATTGGGGGAAGATAGTGGAATCATGGGGTAGCAAAGAGGAAGAAGAAAAGCAAGGTTTTTTTCAAAACCTTGAAGATGCTGAAGTTGTACCTGCCTATGATGATACCAGCAGCCTCCAGGAAAGGCTTTTCCAAGAAGATCTGAGTAGGAGAATTGCAAAGTTGGAGTCCAGAGAGAGTTCCCTCAGTCGATGTGTGATGGATGGTTCAGACCAAATAGCACATTCTATGTCTGAACACACCCCACTTACACATTTCCAAGAGAGTTATCAAGCCACCCCTGATATTGATGAAGTGTTGACCAAGTGGAGGGAGGAGAATCGTTCGATTTTAGCTCAAGGGCTGCCCCCTCTCCCACATATTTTCTCTACCTCATCCCTTCTCGAAGAAGAACCTATTTTGCAAGAGGCAGGTGAGGGGCAAAAGATCCAATCTACAAGTCTTCAGGAGGCTATTGTGAGCAACAACGAAGAAGAAATCGTCATTGATGCTCTTTGTGAAGACCTTATCAGCAGTGGAGAAGATGCAAGCCTTGCGTATATGCAGATGTTCTAGCAATTCAAAGAGGAAAAAATGTAGGGTAAGCTCTCTTCTCCTCCATTTGATGAACTTCCTTGCTGTATCAATGAGGATGACTACATGGAAGAACCTGAGAAAGAGGAAGATCAGGGGAATATTCTTAAAAATCTAGAGACCCTGATTAGCAAAGAGGAAAAGGAGAAGTCTGTCTTCATGGAGGAATACCTTGAAGAACTGAACTTTAAACATATAAGTGATGTTCTATGGGATGAGCAATCATTTTGTGAGCCCCTTTTAGACATTACCACATTCGCCCTTCTTCAAGAAGGCCAAGAGGAAGCAGAGGATGAGTCTGATAGAGTTTTCAGTGAAGTAGAGGGAAACAAATCAAACCATGATACATTGCAGAAGAATTGTGCGGATCAGAAGGCTTACGGTCATAAATCGGCAGCAATTGATTTCTTGGTGAGGGGCACCAATTTTAGGGACCAACATCCAACATGCCTCCCAGAACAATCAAAATACGTATATATTGGTGGCATGTTCGATTTCAATCCCCTCAGTTCCCAGCCAACTCAGGTGGTAGGCAGGAAGGGCAAGTCACCAAATCTCATTTTATTTCAGCTACTTGCCTGTCACGATAAGTCTCTTCACTAGGAAGGAGACTTAAGATATTTTCCTTTCGATCCAGGAGGGATGCAAACATTCCTGGTTAGTTATATATAATATTTTGCTTTCAGTTGTTTTTCCTGTTTTCCCTAAAGTGCAGTTGCACAATTAGTTATTTTTAGCCTTGTGTGTTTTCCTTCATTTGTGGGGGTAAATTCTGTGTATTTTGATTTTGGGATTATCAAGTTGTGGAGAACTCTCTTCAAAAGTTACCATCTGACTCTGCACCCAATGGATATTCAGAGGCAACTGGGTTCTAAGCATAGCAGGCACGCTTACCCTGTGAGTCACCAATTTGTTGACCCAATTTTGCCCCTCAGGCAAAATCTCAGTCACCTTCTACACTTGCTATGAAAGGCCAGTCATTTCAGGTTGTAGGGTCCATCTTCAGGGTTCAACAGCTCCATTTCAAAGCATTGGCTCATCAGCCTCATTCATTGGCATTCACAGTAGTAAGAGGCAGAGTCTTCAAACGTTCACAAGAAGAAGGAAAAAAACTAGGGCGTTTAACACTTAGCAAAAAAGGAAGGGCAGACAAAATGTAGAGGGTGGCAAAATCGTCACCCACAACACGGGCGGGTAAATAGAGACCCCCTACACGCGATGCAGAGGGTGGCAAAATCACCGCCCACATTGCTGACAAAGAAAAAGAGGCCACTAACATCGGCCGACGTCAGAAAAACTACCGCTGTCGGTAGCTTACATAGGCTGACGTCGACAAAACTATCACGGTCGGCAGCTTATCAGTCGACGTCGGCAGAAGTCCTACATGCAATCCACTGCAGTGAGTGGTAAATTTGCCACCCACAACATGAGGCGGCAAAAAACACTTGCAGAACACAAGAAAAAACTCGCCCAGCTGTTGGAAGAGAAGACCAGCATGCAAAATGAGGCAACAAGCATGGTCTTGGTAGACTTATGACATCATCAATAGTGTTTTTTCACTCTTTCCAATGAGACTCCTCTTGGCTTTTCTCTATAAATGGGCAGACTTGTTCATTTATTAAAAAAAGATCTTCCCCACTTTTGTAAAGAGCACTACTCTCCAAATTTTCCACCTGAATCAATAAAAGATAGTTTTACCTCTATTTGGATGGATCTTTTTGTGTATGCATTAAATGTTAATCTGTGTCTAGTCATTGTCTCTTGATGCTCTCACAGGTTCAACACCAGCAAACCTGTGATCTACAAAGTGCCACTGTCTGCTGCTACCAGGAGTAGAGTTCTATTTTGGAGGTATAAAACAGGTGAGGTCACTTACAGTGTGTATTTCTCAGCACCTTGGTGAGTCCCTATTTCTTGTGCTTTCCATAAGAACCTCCCTATCATCCCAGAGACCTGGGCTTTTCTGCCAGATCTGAGTGTATGTATGTTTTTCCCTGATCCTGAGTGTGGATGTGGAAGGTCAACCTATTTTTAGTGTATCACCTCTTTTAGAGTAGGCTATTTGTTTTCATGCTCTTTCTCTATCTCTTTTCATCCCCCAGTATACCTATATACCTATATTTTGTGCTACCTGAAACAAACAAGATACATCAGAGGGAACTAGCCCATACATAGAGACTCTCCTCTCCTGCTTCGCCATCCCATAGGTGAGAGAGGGGTTTCCATGTTGTGGGGAGAGGGCAGGAATCTATTTTCCTGCCGCAGGGTGCACTTTCCAGCGTCAACAGTTTTGGCACGCCTGATGGGACTCCAAGTTTTTATAACATAGTAAGGTTTTAGGATTGATGCTGGTCCTGTTACAACAAATCAAGTTTCTTCAGCATCTGGCGACTCCGAGTTGAATCCGCTGGTCAATCAGCTTGGTGCCATCAAAAATCATCCATTTCTTATATGTATACTTCTTTTGCAAAAAATCATGGATTTTGTTCTCCTTCATATAATATCGATCAGACTCAAAATATTTATGGAATACCCTCAAGTAGCTCTCCTAGTTGCCCTACAACTATAAGGGAGGTGGCGTTGGAATTTGAGAAGCAAACAATGGAAATCGACAAGTTGGAAGAGCAGTACAAATATCAGTAGGATCTGATGTATAAAGAGGAGTGTTTGTTTAGGCAAGCACAAGCTGTACAATCCATGAAGGAAGAGACACCAAAATGGAGAAATCCATCTTTTCAAGGTAGCCAGGCTTGCGTGCCCCCTCCTACCCTGAAGAAAACCCCTCTTTTGCACCAAATCTATTTTACCAAATTGCACTTGCTCACTCCAACTCATCAAATACAGCTACTCCTAATCACGTGCGTCTGGCTTTCCAACACCAAATGGCATCAGAGCAACTACCTATGGAGATCAATCTTTTCAACTCCTTAGATTAGGGTTCTTCCATTGAGAATAATACCACCAGCCAGCACATCCCTCTTCTAGAGGCTCCTCCAACGCATCAACAGTGTTTTCCTTACATTCTTCAGCCTCCCCATGTTTTCCAGCATGATGTGCAAATTCCAAGTTGGAGGAAAGAATGCCAAGGACCAGCTCAGAGCTTTGAAGAAGATCATGCTAGCCACCTCCAAGAAAGACTCTTCCAAGAAAACCTAGCCAGACAAATTGAAAACTTATAGGCTAAGATGAAGATACTCCTTGAAAAAGAGTTAAATTTTTTAGACCTTGTAGAAGAGCCTCAGGTCCTTGTGGAAAACAAAGTTGTTGCCTGTTCACAGGGGCAAAATTTAAATTTTGGGATCCTGAATTGGGGGAAGATAGTGGAATCATGGGGCAGCAAAGAGGAAGAAGAAAAGCAAGGTTTTTTTCAAAACCTTGAAGATGCTGAAGTTGTACCTGCCTATGATGATACCAGCAGCCTCCAGGAAAGGCTTTTCCAAGAAGATCTGAGTAGGAGAATTGCAAATTTGGAGTCCAGAGAGAGTTCCCTCAGCCGATGTGTGATGGATGGTTCAGACCAAATAGCACATTCTATGTCTGAACACACCCCACTTACACATTTCCAAGAGAGTTATCAAGCCACCCCTGATATTGATGAAGTGTTGACCAAGTGGAGGGAGGAGAATCGTTCGATTCTAGCTCAAGGGCTGCCCCCTCTCCCACATATTTTCTCTACCTCATCCCTTCTTGAAGAAGAACCTATTTTGCAAGAGGCAGGTGAGGGGTAAAAGATCCAATCTGCAAGTCCTCAGGAGGCTATTGTGAGCAACAACGAAGAAGAAATTGTCATTGATGCTCTTTGTGAAGACCTTATCAGCAGTGGAGAAGATGCAGGCCTTGTGTATATGCAGATGTTCTAGCAATTCAAAGAGGAACAAATGCAAGGTAAGCTTTCTTCTCCTCCATTTGATGAACTTCCTTGCTGTATCAATGAGGATGACTACATGGAAGAACCTGAGAAAGAGGAAGATCAGGGGAATATTCTTGAAAATCTAGAGACCCTGATTAGCAAAGAGGAAAAGGAGAAGTCTGTCTTCATGGAGGAATACCTTGAAGAACTGAACTTTAAACATATAAGTGATGTTCTATGGGATGAATAATCATTTTGTGAGCCCCTTTTAGACATTACCACATTCGCCCTTCTTCAAGAAGGCCAAGAGGAAGCAGAGGATGAGTCTGATAGAGTTTTCAGTGAAATAGAGGGAAATAAATCAAACCATGATACATTGCAGAAGAATTGTGCGGATCAGAAGGCTTACGGTGATAAATCAGCAGCAATTGATTTCTTGGTGAGGGGCACCAATTTTAGGGACCAACATCCAACATGCCTCCCAGAACAATCAAAATACGTATATATTGGAGGCATGTTCGATTTCAATCCCCTCAGTTCCCAGCCAACTCAGGTGGTAGGCAGGAAGGGCAAGTCACCAAATCTCATTTTATTTCAGCTACTTGCCTATCACGATAAGTCTCTTCACCAGGAAGGAGACTTAGGAAATTTTCCTTTCGATCCAAGAGGGATGCAAACATTCTTGGTTAGCTATATATAATAGTTTGCTTTCAGTTGTTTTTCCTATTTTCCCTAAAGTGCAGTTGCACAATTAGTTGTTTTTAGCCTTGTGTGTTTTCCTTCATTTGTGGGGGTAAATTCTGTGTATTTTGATTCTAGGATTATCAAGCTGTGGAGAACTCTCTTCAAAAGTTACCATCTGACTCCGCACCCAATGGATATTCAAAGGCAACTGGGTTCTAAGCATAGCAGGCACGCTTACCCTGTGAGTCGCCAATTTGTTGACCTAATTTTACCCCTCAGGCAAAATCTCAGTCACCTTCTGCACTTGCTATGAAAGGTGAGTCATTTCAGGTTATAGGGTCCATCTTTAGGGTTCAACAGCTCCATTTCAAAGCATTGGCTCATCAGCCTCATTCGTTGGCATTCACAGTAGTAAGAGGCAGAGTCTTCAAATGTTCACAAGAAGAAGGAAAAAAACTAGGGCGTTTGACACTTAGCAAAAAAGGAAGGGCAGACAAAATGTAGAGGGTGGCAGAATCGTCACCCATAACACAGGCGGGTAAATAGAGACCCCCTACACGTGATGCAGAGGGTGGCAAAATCACTGCCCACATTCCTGACGAAGAAAAAGAGGCCACTAACGTCGACCGACGTCAGAAAAACTACCACTGTCGGTAGCTTACATAGGTCAACGTCAACAAAACTATCATGGTCGGCAGCTTATCAGCCGATGTCGGCAGAAGTCCTACATGCAATCCACTGCAGCGAGTAGCAAATTCACCGCCCACAACATGAGGCGGCAAAAAACACTTGCAAAACACAGGAAAAAACTCGCCCAACCGTCGGAAGAGAAGACCAACATGCAAAATGAGGCAACAAGCATGGTCTTGGCAGACTTATGACATCATCAATAGTGTTTTTTCACTCTTTCCAATGAGACTCCTCTTGGCTTTTCTCTATAAATGGGCAGACTTGTTCATTTATTAAAAAAAGATCTTCCCCACTTTTGTAAAGAGCACTGCTCTCCAAATTTTCCACCTGAATCAATAAAAGATAGTTTTACCTCTATTTGGATGGATCTTTTTGTGTATGCATTAAATGTTAATCTGTGTCCAGTCATTGTCTCTTGATGCTCTCACAGGTTCAACACCAGCAAAATTGTGATCTACAAAGTGCCACTGTCTGCTGCTGCCAGGAGTAGAGTTCTATTTTGGAGGTATAAAACAGGTGAGGTCACTTACAGTGTGTATTTCTTAGCACCTTGGTGAGTCCCTGTTTCTTGTGCTTTCCATAAGAACCTCCCTATCATCCCAGAGACCTGGGCTTTTTTGCCAGATCTGAGTGTATGTATGTTTTTCCTTGATCCTGAGTGTGGATGTTGAAGGTCAACCTATTTTTGGTGTATCACCTCTTTTAGAGTAGGCTATTTATTTTCATGCTCTTTCTCTATCTCTTTTCATCCCCTAATATACCTATATACCTATATTTTGTGCTACCTAAAACAAACAAGATACATCAGAGGGAACTAGCCCATACCTAGAGACTCTCCTCTCCTGCTTCGCCATCCCACAAGTGAGAGAGGGGTTGCCATGTTGTGGGGAGAGGGCAGGAATCTGTTTTCCTGCCGCAGGGTGCACTTTCCAGCGTCAATAGTTTTGGCACGCCCGATGGGACTCTAAGTTTTTATAACATAGTAAGGTTTTAGGATTGATGCTGGTCCTGTTACAACAAATCAGGTTTCTTCAGCATCTGGCGACTCTGAGTTGAATCCACTGGTCAAGCAGCTTGGTGCCATCAAAAATCATCCATTTCTTGTATGTATACTTCTTTTGCAAAAAATCATGGATTTTGTTCTCCTTCATATAATATCGATCAGACTCAAAATATTTATGGAATACCCTCAAGTAGCTCTCCTAGTTGCCCTGCAACTATAAGGGAGGTGGCGTTGGAATTTGAGAAGTAAACAATGGAAATCGACAAGTTGGAAGAGCAGTACAAATATCAGTAGGATCTGATGTATAAAGAGGAGTGTTTATTTAGGCAAGCACAAGCTGTATAATCCATGAAGGAAGAAACACCAAAATGGAGAAATCCATCTTTTCAATGCAGCTAGGCTTGCGTGCCCCCTCCTACCCTGAAGAAAACCCCTCTTTTGCACCAAATCTGTTTTACCAAATTGCACTTGCTCACTCCAACTCATCAAATACAGCTACTCCTAATCCCGTGCGTCTGGCTTTCCAACACCAAATGGCATCAGAGCAACTACCTATGGAGATCAATCTTTTCAACTCTTTAGATTAGGGTTCTTCCATTGAGAATAATACCACCAGCCAGCACGTCCCTCTTCTAGAGGCTCCTCCAACGCATCAACAGTGTTTTCTTTGCATTCTTCAGCCTCCCCATGTTTTCCAGCATGATGTGCAAATTCCAAGTTGGAGGAAAGAATGCCAAGGACCAGCTCAGAGCTTTGAAGAAGATCATGCTAGCCACCTCCAAGAAAGACTCTTCCAAGAAAACCTAGCCAGACAAATTGAAAACTTATAGGCTAAGATGAAGCTACTCCTTGAAAAAGAGTTAAATTTTTTAGACCTTGCAGAAGAGCCTCAGGTCCTTATGGAAAACAAAGTTGTTGCCTGTTCACAGGGGCAAAATTCAAATTTTGGGACCCTGAATTGGGGGAAGACAGTGGAATCATGGGGCAGCAAAGAGGAAGAAGAAAAGCAAGGTTTTTTTCAAAACCTTGAAGATGTTGAAGTTGTGCCTGCCTATGATGATACCGGCAGCCTCCAAGAAAGGCTTTTCCAAAAAGACCTGAGTAGGATAATTGCAAAGTTGGAGTCCAGAGAGAGTTCCCTCAGCCGATGTGTGATGGATGGTTCAAACCAAATAGAGCATTCTATGTCTGAACACACCCCACTTACACATTTCTAAGAGAGTTATCAGGCCACCCCTGATATTGATGAAGTGTTGACCAAGTGGAGGGAGGAGAATCGTTTGATTCTAGCTCAAGGGCTGCCCCCTCTCCGACATATTTTCTCCACCTCGTCCCTTCTCGAAGAAGACACTCTTTTGCAAGAGGTAGGTGAGGGGCAAAAGGTCCAATCTGCAAGTCTTCAGGAGGCTATTGTGAGCAACAACGAAGAAGAAATCATCATTGACGCTCTTTGTGAAGACCTTATCAGCAGTGGAGAAGATGCAAGCCTTGCGTATATGCAGATGTTCCAGCAATTTGAAGAGCAACAAATGCAGGGTAAGCTCTCTTCTCCTTCATTTGATGAACTTCCTTGCTGTATTGATGAGGATGACTACATGGAAGAACCTGAGAAAGAGGAAGATCAGGGGAATATTCTTGAAAATCTAGAGACCCTGATCAACAAAGAGGAAAAGGAGAAGTCTGTCCTCATGGAGGAATACCTTGAAGAACTAAACTTTAAATAGATAAGTGATGTTCTATGGGTTGAACAATCATTTTGTGAGCCCCTTTTAGACATTACCACATTTGCCCTTCTTCAAGAAGGCCAAGAGGAAGTAGAGGATGAGTCTGATAGAGTTTTCAGTGAAGTAGAGGGAAACAAATCAGACCATGATACATTACAAAAGAATTGTGCAGATCAGAAGGCTTATGGTGATAAACTGGCAGCAATTGATTTCTTGGTGAGGAGCACCAATTTTAGGGACCAGCATCCAACAGGCCTCCCAGAACAATCAAAATACGTATATATTAGAGGCATGTTCAATTTCAATCCCCTCAGTTCCCAACCAACTCAGGTGGTAGGCAGGAAGGGCAAGTCACCAAATCTCATTTTCTTTCAGCTACTTGCCTATCACGATAAGTCTCTTCACTAGGAAGGGGACTTAAGAAAATTTCCTTTCGATCCAGGAGGGATGCAAACATTCCTGGTTAGCTGTATATAATAGTTTGCTTTCAGTTGTTTTTCCTATTTTCCCTAAAGTGCAGTTGCACAATTAGTTGTTTTTAGACTTGTGTGTTTTCCTTTGTTTGTGGGGGTAAATTCTGTGTATTTTGATTCTGGGATTATCAAGCCATGGATAACTCTCTTCAAAAGTTACCATCCGACTCTGTACCCAATGGATATTCAGAGGCAACTGGGTTTTAAGCATAGCAGGCATGCTTACCTTGTGAGTTACCAATTTGTTGACCCAATTTTGCCCCTCAGGCAAAATCTCGGTCACCTTCTGCACTTGCTATGAAAGGCCAGTCATTTTGGGTTGTAGGGTCTATCTTCAGGGTTCAACATCTCCGTTTCAAAGCATTGGCTCATCGGCCTTGTTTGTTGGCATTCACAGTAGCAAGAGGCAGAGTCTTCAAACATTCACAAGAAGAAGGAAAAAAACTAGGGCGTTTGACACTTAGCAAAAAAGGAAGGGTAGACAAAATGCATAGGGTGGCAAAATCGCCACCCACAACATGGGTGGGTAAATAGAGACCCCCTACACGTGATGCAGAGGGTGGAAAAATCACCACCCATAACACCGACAAAGAAAAAGAGGCCACTAACGTCGGCCGACGTCGGCAAAACTGCCACCGTCAGTAGCTTACATAGGCTGATGTCGGCAAAACTACCGCAATCAGCAGCTTATCGACCGACGTCGGTAGAAGTCCTACATGCAATCCACTGTAGCGGGCGGCAAATTCACTGCCCACAACATGAGGCAGCAAAAAACACTTGCAGAACACAGGAAAAAACCTACCCAACCGCTAGAGGAGAAGACCAACATGCAAAACGAGGCAATAAGCATGGTCTTGGTAGACTTATGACATCATCAATAGTGTTTTTTCACTCTTTCTAATGAGACTCCTCTTGGCTTTTCTCTATAAATGGGCAGACTTGTTCATTTATTAAAAAAAGATCTTCCCCACTTTTGTAAAGAGCACTGCTCTCCAAATTTTCCACCTGAATCAATAAAAGATAGTTTTACCTCTATTTGGATGGATCTTTCTGTGTATGCAGTGAATGTTAATCTGTGTCTAGTCATTGTCTCTTGATGCTCTCACAGGTTCAACACCAGTAAACTTGCGATCTATAAAGTGCCACTATCTGCTACTGCCAGGAGTAGAGTTCTATTTTAGAGGTATAAAATAGGTGAGGTCACTTACAGTGTGTATTTCTCAGCACCTTGGTGAGTCCCTGTTTCTTGTGCTTTCCATAAGAACCTCCCTGTCATCCCAGAGACCTGGGCTTTTCTGCCAGATCTGAGTGTATGTATGTTTTTCCCTGATCCTGAGTGTGGATGTGGAAGGTCAACCTATTTTTGGTGTATCACCTCTTTTAGAGTAGGCTATTTGTTTTCATGCTCTTTCTCTATCTCTTTTCATCCCCCCAGTATACCTATATACCTATATTTTGTGCTACCTGAAACAAACAAGATACATCAGAGGGAACTAGCCCATACCTAGAGACTCTCCTCTCCTGCTTTGCCATCCCACATGCAAGAGAGGGGTTTCCATGTTGTGGGGAGAGGGCAGGAATCCATTTTCCTGCCGCATGGTGCACTTTCCAGCATCAACAGTGACACCAAAAAACAATAAATAAATGAAACAAACTAGATAACTAACTAAACAAAATAATCCATGTGCAAAATCACTTGGAGGAAAGATAGACCTATCAAACTATGTAAAAAGATCAGGAGCTACAACTAGTAAAAAAACTTGAGATACCTCCCATTGATAATAATGGGAAGGATATATATATTAAATATGTAAATCTCAAAGGCATTTTTCTCCTTGCAACTTGTGATGACATAAGTTCCACTCCAAAGACTATCAAACTTGGAATGTTTTCTTGGTTTTGCACGATCCTCATCCCATTTAAGGACTACATCACCTTGCTTGAAATTCCTTAAGGAAGATCTCTTGTTAAATTAATTCTTCTCTTGGTGATGATTGGACCACATGGTGTGCATAGTAGTGTCTCTTGTTTCTTCCATCTATCTCATTTCATTCAGCCTCACCTACATAGTATCATCTTCGAAGAGCTCAAGCTGATGTGCAAGCTCTAATGCAATAAGTTCAAGAAATATAGGGATATTGGATTATTTCCCATAGATAAGAAGATATTGGGAGTGTATAATATATTTATTGGGTGTCACTCTATCTACCCATAGTGTAGTCCTTAATCTAGTGTGCCACTCTCTTTGGCTATCCTCTATAGTCCTCTTGATGATCTTCAACAAGTTCTTATTTATGGACTCTGATAATCTACTTCCCTATGGGTAATATTTGGAGGATTCTTTGAGATAAATCCCATGTTAAAGGACCCACTGACATGCCTTTTTGATACTAAAAGACAATGCATTTTCAAAAATGATTGTAGAAGGCATGCCAAATCTAGTTACAAGACTATCATAAAAGTCCAAAATAGAAACTTCATTGGCCTCCTTGAGGGAAGCTACTTAAACCCATCTTTTAAAGTATTTTGTAGTTGTAATGATCCACTTATGACATTTGATTGAATTGGGGTGTATCATTCTTATGAAATCCAAGCCCCATTACATGAAAAGATGCTCTACTTGTATTGGATACAAGGGAAGGGAAGCTAATCTCTATTTGCCAACAAACATTTCACATTTTTTTCATTTCCTACCCAAGTGTATGCATTTATAAACATAGTGGGACAAAATTACCCAACTCTAATGATTTTTAAAACTATGATCTTGGTAGTAAAGTAGCTGGACCATCATGGAAATACTCAAGCAATTTATCTATCTGACCTGATTCCACACACCTCAAAAGCATGCCTCCAATGTCTCTATTGAAAATTAATCCATCTATTAGGACATAAGGTATACTTTGAAACCTTAAATATCTTATCTTCACTCTATCTAGCTCCATAATACATTGGACTAACTCAAGAAACCTGATTATGTCATGTGTCCAGCTGAAAGGTGTGTTGTCTACATCTGCTTATTGGCTATCATGGATTACCAACACCTAATCCTTATTATTATTTACCTATACTATAAGGTGTTCACATAATCCTCTACCTTTTAAAATATTTTAAACTCTAACCTTAAGTTTATAATCCATTCACTTTGTCACCCATCCAACTCTTTTTTCATTGAGGTCCCTATTGAGTATGAAATCTTTGACACTTGGGTGTGCTACCATGAGTATGATCTTACTATTGGAAAACATGTGCCTAAAATTATTTAGGCCTCTTATTAATGAAATAATGTGCTTATATAAAAATATATATCTTTCTTCATATCCCTATAAGGCCTAACTAAAGAAAGCAATAGGCTATTCTAGACCTTGGTCATTCTGTTTCATCAACATGGTAGAGATTACATCCAATGTAGAGAAGGCATACAAATAGAATTCCTTATTAAAATCAGGATTAAGCAATGTGAGGACATGAGAGATGGACTCATTGATGACTTTAAAAATTCTCTTAACTTATTTGGTCTATGTAAACTATTTTCACTTCTTCAACATATGAGTAAAAGGTTTGACCATCTCAGCAAAGCCTGAAATGAACCTCCTTATGAAATTGATCTTTCTCAAGAAACTCTGTATAACTTTCTTATGCTTGGGAAAGGGTAAGGAAAATATGTACTCAACTCTTTTAGGTTATATGGAAATACCATATTTAAACACTACATTACTTAATAATCTACATTCATGAACACCAAATATGCACTTTTTAGGACTCAAAGACATACCAAAATTTCTACATCTTTCAAATACTAACCTCAAGTGAATAATGTGATCAACTAGGTCCTTTGAGAAAATAGTGACATCATCTAGGTAGATTATCACCATGTCATTTATCAAACCTTCAAAGGTGATATCTATTTCCCTTTGGAAAGTTTCCCTAGCATTGTATAGTCCAAATGGCATCTTCATGTATGCATAAGTGCCCCACTTTGTGGTGAAGGCATTATTATGTCTATCTTCTTCTTTGACCATGATTTGATTATATCCAAAGTAACTATCAAGTAGTGATAACCTTTGAGAACCTACCACCTTTTAAATAAACTGATCCATTGAGGGTAGTGGGTAGTGATATTTCAGGGACATCTTATTGAAGTCCCTAAAGTCAACACATAAATGTATCTCCCCATTATTATTCCTTATTAGAACAAGTTTTTCCACCCATGAGGAATGTTTGATGGGGAATATTATCTTTGAATCAATCAATTTTATTAATTCCCTTCTCATTATGTCCTTCACTTTTGAATTTATAAGCCTTTGTTTTTACCTAATTGGCTTTGCATTGTCTTCTAATTAAATGGTGTGATGTGCAAGTTAGGGATCAAATCCCTTAAAATCTTTGTACTCCCATCCAAATATGTCAAAAAATTCTTAACACAAGGCAATAAATTCAATTCTCTTTTTTGTTATGTTGACCTTTCCTAACTTCAACAAATTATCTTTAAAAATCTCTATCCTTTCATGATGTTATTCCTTGCCTAAGATACATGTTTTACCCTTCCTCACTTGGGCATATTCATTGAATATGCTCTCTAATGTCACAAGACCTTTAAGCAACTTATTATATCTCAGATGTAATATCTGGTCATCATATTGATGTTGGAATTTGTCTTGATTCTTATGGTAAAAATTTTCCTCTTACATTAGAAAACATATAATTTGATCATCATTGTCAAACACTTACTAGTTTACCTCATTGTTAGGTATAACTAGCCTACAAATGACCTTGATCTTATTTTGACTTTGGTTGACTTTTACTCCTACAATCTCATATCAATATCTAATTATTGTAAGCATGTGTGTATGTTGATTTGCTTCTCTTGGTATGGATTAAATGTTGAATGCCATTAATTATTCCATGAGGTCCCATAAATAGTTATTGTATTCTTTCAAATGATGGTTCTTGAATTTACTTAGGCCTCTCACTTTCTACACCAAAATCTCATTGTCACCCTTGACTCAAATAATTTTGACACCTCTTCTTCTTGCCTCTTGTAAACCATGTAAAAGAGCATCAGATTCAACTATGTTTGAAGTGCAACTGAATGACAACCTTGTAGTTGAATGGTAATTTCAACCTAAGGGTGACACTATCATGTATCTAACTCCACTACCATTTTTTAACCTAGAGACACCAAAGAATAAATTCAGTAGACCATCTTCCTCTTGAGTTGTTAGATAAACAAGGTATAGTAGCACCCTCCTCATGCATATAGTACATGCCTAAGCCTACTTCTTTAATGTTGTTATAGGGATAAAATTCATGATTGTCAGCTACCCATTCATATAATTATAGATCTGAGATGCCTTCAAGATGATCATGAGGCTCTTTTTCACTAACATTCTCATATTCTTCAAATATGTATAGTTGGCATTTTCAAGGTTAGGAATATAGGGCTCTAGATGAAATATATAAATAGGTTCTAACCTAATAGTGACTTTAGTTCCATATCTATTCCTAAAAACCATGTATGACTAGTTAGAGGATAAATATCCCCTAATTTTTGTAGTAAAGTCTATGTATAGATATAGGGAAAAATATGGGGGCAGGTCTACAACCATTACATCCTAAGTGATGACACAATTTGAGTAAGCTGCCAATGTGATATAAAGGTCTTTCACTATGCCTATTATTTTATTTGGGAAACCATCTAATTAGAGAACCCCTTTTTCATTAGGCACATACTTAAGCTCAAGTTTATCTGATATGGACTTAGGCATAACTGAGGCTGAAGCTCTTGAATCTATCATAAATTATGTACCAAGCAATCTCCTATGATGGCTAATAAATAAAATGAAGGAGGATTGAAAATCTCAGGGTAATGAACAACATTTTGAACTTGAATTTTATTAGGCACTTGGTTAGAAACCTAACTAGGATTAAGTTGATTACTATCAGAGATACATAAATAGGTCCTATTTTTATGGTTACTATTTTTATTGTAATAGATATGGTCATAAGGAAATAGAATGTCAAAAAAGGGCTAACAATTTCAGAAATAAGGAGAAGGCAGAAGCCACAACTCTTTTGATCCTCTATCAGGATTTAATAAAGAGGGCATAATATGTTACAAGTGAAATAACTTAGGACACATATCCCAATACTACAGAAGTGTGTTTGTGTCAGTCAAGAAGGACTAGAGTTTAAAGGCTCCATTCATCAAGAAAAAAGTTCAAATAGGTTTAGGGCAGAGGAAAGAACTTAGAAAATCTATGTTGGTATAGATAAATTTGCATGCAAGAAATGAAGGAAATCCATGGTTCATTGATAGTGGATGTTTAAGGCACATGATAAGAGACAAAATTAGGTTCATAACCTTGAAGAAGATCAATGGTGGCAAAGTGAAATTTAGAGGTAATACTACTGTGAGAATTGCTAAAAAAGGTACACTAATTTTGGATAATGGTAAAACTAAAACTAAAAATGTTTTGTATATAGAAGTACTTAAGTATAATATTTTGAGTGTATGTCAAATGTGTGATCAGGAACACACACTAAAGTTTTATGTCGAAAGTTGTGAAATTAAGATAAAAGATTCAGATGTGTTAATTATATATGCTCAGAGAATAGACAATAATTTGTATATGTTATCAGACATCAAAGGTCAAAGATGTTATTTGAGTCAGATTGAATAAAGTTGGCTATGAGACATGAGAATGGATCACATAAATATTGACAATATTGTCAAAATTGGCAAAAAAGTAAGAAATCAAAAATGTTTCAAAGATTACAAAGCCATTTAACACACTTTGTGAACCTTGTCAGCATGAGAAATAGGCCAGAAGGTGGTTCAAAACAAATGAGTACTCGACCACTCAGATGTTAGAGCTTGTTCACACTGATATGTGTGGACCTATGAGAACTCAAATTACTCAAGGTAATAAATATTTCATGTTGCTTATTGATTATTTTTCATATATGACTTGGATAATGTTTTTAAATAAATATTAGAAGCTTTTAGATATTTCAAAGCATTCAAAGCATTAGTTGAGAATGAAACCAGTTTGAAGATTAACTATCTAAGATCAGATCATGGAGGAAAATTCATTTCAGATTAGTTTATTGAGTTTGTGAAGACCATAAAATAAAGAGACATTATTCATCAGCTAGAACACCACAGCAAAATGGAGTAGTTGAATGGAAAAATAGAACAGTTCAGCAGATGGTGAGGACAATGCTAAATGAGTCCAAGATAGTAGATAAATATTGGAGAGAGGAAGTTTATATAGTAGTGCATATTCATAATATTAGAGAGAGGAAATTTCTATAGTAGTACATATTCATAATGATGGTAAGTGAATCTAAGCAAGTTAATTTCTCTTTATTATCTGAAATTCAGCCTAGAACTTCTTCCAAAGCTAGACATGATAACCGTTGGGTTAAGGCTATGGATGAAGAATTAAATCAAACAAAAAATAATGATACTTGAGAATTATTCCCTAGACCAAAAGATCATAATATGATAGGAACAAAATGGGTTTATAGAAATAAGTTGAATGAAAATGGAGAAGTGACAAGGAATAAATAAAGATTACTATGTAAAATATATGTTCAAACTGAGGGAATAGATTTTGAATAAAATTTTGCACTAATGGAAAGGTTAGAGGCTATTAAAATGTTTCTTTCATATGAAGTGTTTAAAATTTTCAAAGTGTTTCAAATGGATGTCAAATCTACCTTCCTGAATATGAATCTAGAAGAAGAGGTCTACATTGAGTAGCCTGAGGGATTTATTATCTCAAATATTAGTATCCATATATGTAGATTGAAGAAAGCATTATATGGATTGAAACAATCTCCTAGAGATTGGTATGTAAGACTTGATAAGCACCTGTTGGATCAAGGTTTCAAGAGAGGATTTGCTGACAGTAATATCTACATAAAAATAGAAGGTGAGCATCAATTGATTGTTATGGTATATGTTGATGACATCATTTTTGGAGGAAACATTAAAAATATGATAAAATAATTTTCTAATAATAAGCAAAAATAATTTGAGATGTCTATGCTTGGAGAATTGCCATTTTTTTTAGAATTGCAAATATTTTAGTCAGATAAAGGAATTTTCATATCTCAAAGTAAATATGCCAAGGAAATGTTGAATAAATTTATTTTTAAGGATTATGCACTAGTTGGCATGCTAATATGTACAAGAAATAAGGTAAGGATGAAAATTCACATGTTGTAGATCAATCTTTATATAGATCTATGATTGGTAGTCTTTTATATTTGATAACATTGATGCCAGACATCATGCATGCATTAAGTATGGTTGTAAGATATCAATCATCTCTAAAAGATAGTCATATTTAGTTGGTGAAGAGAATATTTAGATATATCAAAGGGACATTGGATTATGGGTTGTGGTATCCCATAGGTAGAGATTTCACTTTGGTTATTTATACAGATTCAGATTGGGAAGGGTGCTTAGATGGCACAAAGAGTAAAAGCGGAGGAACTTTCTTCCTTGGTGATAGCTTAGTATCATGGATAAGCAAGAAGTAGAATTTAGTATCACTTTCTATAGCTGAAGTAAAATATATATTAGTGTTATTATATTGTACTCAAGTGCTTTAGATGAAGCAAAAATTGTAAGATATCAAGGTAAAATATAATATACCTATTTTTATTTTTTGTGACAACACAAGTGCTATTAATATTTTAAAGAATATATTGATGAATTCAAGAACAAATAATATTCCCATTACATATCACTTCTTGAGAGAGAAAGTTGTAGATCAACGGGTTAAGATGGATTATATCAGTACTACAGAATAGATTACATATATTTTCATAAAGGCACTACCAAAAGATACATTTGAGTATCTATGGAAGAAGTTGGGAGTAATTTATTTTACTTCCTACCATTGAGGTTCAGTATCAGTTGAGGGGGAGATAAGTGTTAGATCTAAGTAGTCCCTTTGTCATTGATGTCAAAGGGGTAGAATAGTAGGTACAGGTATAGGTGAAAAAATAGGTATAGGGAATAGGTACAGGTTATTATAATAAGGGGGAGTTACTATATATTTTATAGATGGTAGTATGTGTAGGTTTTAGGATGTGGCAGTTTTAGTTTGAGGTTTCCATCAATGACAAAGGGGATATTGATGGAAATATTGTCATTGATGTCAAAGGTCTAGCATTATTAGTGATAAAGGCTGCATTGCATTTAATGGTGTTTTTAATAATTATATCTTGGATAATGTGTATTAATATTTATTTAATATTAATGAATATATGTTTGGCTGCATATAAGTCAAAAGAGGGTGCATGGAGAAGTCAAAGAGTCATGAGGTAAAATATGAAAGAGGAGTGTGATGCATTTTCTCATGAAGAGTCATCTTGAGGAATTCAAAGAGTCACCATGTGAAGATAAAAGAGGGTATGGCACATTTTTTCATGAAGGGACACTTTGAGGAATAAAAAAAGTCACCAATATAAAGAGAAAAGAAGAAAGGATGCATTTACTTATGAAGTGTCACCATATTACTTTTCAAATGCAAGGACATGAATTGAATGGTCAAAAATGGTGAATGCCAAAGGTCATTTGGAAAGCTATAAATAAAGGCTTGAGAAGCCATTTGTGATAAGTAAGAGAGTGCATGGTTTGTATTTGTTTTCAAATAGATAAAAGCAAGAGATATTATAGAGTTATATAATTTTTTGAATAAGCAACATTGAGAGATAGTTGTGTTTTATACAAAAGAGGGGTTGGTGCTCCTATGAGTTGGTGCTCAAAAATCTTTGCAAGGGGTTGATGCTCCTATGGGTTGGTGCTAAAAAATAGTTGTTGTGTTGGTGCTCAGAAAAGAGGTTGGTTCTCTTGGAATTTGGTGCTTGTGAACTTTGTAATTTGAGTTGCTTCTCATTCATATACTTGAGATTGTTCTCCATGGTTTTTCCCACTTTAGATTTCCACATAAAAATCTATCGTCTCTCTCTTTCTCTTGTGTGGTGCATATTATTGTTTTAGTTTTGTTATATATCTTGAATATGTGGTTAATTGGTTAAGGAAAAGGAATTTGATTAATAATTAAGATACATAATATACTGATTTACCCCCTACCCTCTCATTCTATTTCATGCTTAACAAAAATAGTTTTTATAGAAGTCATTTCAACTACCAAAGAAAATATTTTGTCAAATTCAATACCTTTATTTTGTACAAACCCCTTTATAAAAATTTTGACCTTGTAATTATGTTTGCCTCCATCTTCTACCTTTAACCTATAAACCCATTTATTCTACAATTCTATTTTACCTATAGGAAATTGAATCAAATCCCATGTTCGGTTGTGTACCAAGGAGTCCATCTCCTATTTTATGCCTGATTCCCACTTCTTTCAAGTTTATTTAGAAGAGTAAACATCACCATTAGATAAATAAAATGTACCTACCTTCTCTCCTTTTTCTATTACCAGTGATCCTTTAGTGACCTTCCATTAATTTTCTATAAATGTAACTATGTAGCCCTCACTTCCTAGCTACTATGTTGAAATTATATTTCTTCTCAACTTAAGAACATGCGTCACCTCTTTCAGCAATTATTTATTTCCATTCTATAATTTTATTTGTATCTTACCATTTCCTACAATTTTATAGGGTTCACCATCACCAAAATAAACATGCCCAAAATCACCTTGAACATAGTATTGAAAATATTTTTTATGGGGCATAGCATGAAATGAAGCCCTTGAATGTAACACCCAAGAATCATTAATATTATCTAAAGAAAGGATTAAAGTCTCTTGTAACACATCACCTAATATATTTTCTTCCTAGTTTTTATCTTGTTGTCCACTCCTTGTTTTCCTTTTTGAAACTAACAATGTTTCTTCAGGTGTCCTTTATTCCCACAAATCCAACATAATAATGTTCCTCTAGGTTTAGATATATCCTTCTTACACTTCCCATAATTCCCTAGGCCCTTTCCTCTATCCTTTTGTATTCCTATGTTCTCCGTAGTCAAATCATTACCTGATGTCTCACTTGGGATTTTATGTCACATTTCCTCACTAAGGATAACACCGATAATATCATCAAGCTATAAAGTGTTTGAGCCAGAGACATAATTACTCACAACGATGACCAAGCCATTCTGGCTTTTTGGCAATGAGCACAAAATCAAAATATCCCTAACCTCATCATCAAAATTTACTCTAATATAGCCTGAATAATTTGTGACCGTGTTAAATTTATTTAAATGGTCAGCAATAGACCCACCTTCTAAAATTTCTAGATTAAATAAATTATTAATAATAAATACGTTGTTAGAGGCTGAGGGTTTTTCATACACTCTATCTAATGCCTTTGTCTCATCTACTATTATCTTTTCCTTTGAAATATTGAAGGCCTCTAATGATGGTAGGCATAGCCGTATTGTTCCTAGTGCCTTTCTATCAAGAACCTCCCAATCTTCATTCTTCATAGTCATCAGCTTCTTTGCTATTCCACATAATGGTAGGAAAATATCCTTTTGGTATAGATAGTCCTCCATTTGCATCTTCAATAGTTGGTAGTTTTGGCCATTGAACTTCTCAACCTTAAACTTGCCTTCTTCCACCATTGCTCCCACTCGAATTGGGAAACCTATTTTCCTATGAGTTTATTTACAAGATAGACCTTTGGCTCTGATATCATTTATTAAAAATATATAATGTAGATAAATAATAATGAAATAAAAATAGAATTAAAATTTAGAAAATATAATAGAATAGAGATACAAATTTAACATGGTTCACCCAATATGGGCTACATCCACACAAAAACTACCAATCCTTCTTATTATTCAGTCCAACAAAATGAAGGGATAAAACCTGCAATACATCCACTATAACATCCTCTTCACTCTCTCATTTTTACTTCTTTATTACAAATTCCTCATATCAAAGGAGGGTTACATATTAGGGAAAAAATATGCAAACATAATCTCTATCATTAGATCTAAAACCTAATAGTGAATAGTCTAGATTAACTAGAAAATTACAATATTTTATAATGTATTTTTTACAAAAAAATTCTCCAAGGGAACTACCCTTTAACCCTCACTAGGGGGCCTCTAAAATAGGTCATCACCCCTCTTAGACCCCCATGGTGACCCTAGTGGGGGGCATTACCCCACCACACCCCATGTTGGGAACTAGACTATAAAATAAGATCAATCTCATAGACTTGGTTAGATTTAATTCATGGGTATTGGTTTCAAGATTGGTTCCCTGAGCTCTATGAACATTCCTTAATAATTTAAGGGATTTGATCATTATCCATGTCTACACAAGCCAAATGAAATAAAATAGTTTTCATGGATTTTTAGTTTGTCTGGATAAATAAATGGTTGTTATTTTTTCCTCGAGTCTTGATGGAAATTCTTAGGGATATTTCAATATTTTTCCCACATGTACAAGCTTGTATAACTAAAACCATATATAATATCAAGGTCTATAGTCTATATGCAGATTTGGATAGTAAGTAGAGTATTGAGTGCCCTCACCAGAGGAAATTAAAAATATTAAAATATTAGTTTGGTGTTTCAATATTCCCCCTATATATTTTCTCAATCTTGATATTGACATTAACCTATTATCATATCAGGAACTCTTCATGGAAGGGGTACATGTACATCTAGAGTTCACAATATGGAAGAACTTTGTGTTGTCTAATAGTGCCCTCAGATCTTTCAAACATAATTAACAACATGAAGTAGAGTGTTGAAGTCATGAAAATTCATCATAATATCCTTATGAGTAGGTTCCTTAAATTCTATGATATCCCCATAGGACATGAAATCACTTTCCTACATCTAAATCTCATACTGTTAGTTCATCAAGTGATCTACCCTTCCTTCCAAGTTTGAACCATGTGAAACATACCTATATCCCCCAATATAACCATAAAAACCATGAGATCATAGAAGGATGAAAAAATATAAGTCATATACCATGCTGAGGAAGCAAAAAGTCACCTACAAGAAACCATTTTGAGCCTACTGAGCAAGATTCTCCAAGAGCACTGTGTATGGACTAGTCATGAGCATATGAAGTGATATGATATAGAGGATAGATACCTTAGGGAAGCAAATTATAATGTGAAAAATTCAAAAGTGTGTAAAAAATCTATAATTCACCCTCTTCACATATAATCCTATTGATCTAACCCCTATAAACACTCAAAGTAGGGAAATGGGTGCCTATAACTCTGTTGGTGTACATTGAGATATGCATATTATATGGGTTAAGAGTAAAAATTAATATAAGTAAAGGTAAGGTTCACACTAAGGAAAGGGTAAAACCTTGATGTTCACCCCATCCAAAGGGAAATAATACATCAAACATAGATTTGAGAATAACTTGGACCTATTGAGCATAAATGTTAAGTCTAAGAAGGGGAAGGTATGTAAATGGAAATATGCTAATAAACCATTATCTAAGAGTATCCTACATATTGATACATATTATTAAAAACCTACCACAATGAGAATATCAAGAAATGAAGGACAAAGGCCTACCTAGAACCTCATGATCCTAATCACTTAGTCAATAGGTAACCTACATCTAATTAGGATAAAATAATAATTTGAGACCTCTGTAGGCATGACCAAACTTCAAAATTTAGTAAAAATGGTCACTGTGAGTTTTCAAATTCATCCATGCTTCTATTTAGGTTATAAAATTAGTGGGTATACCCACTATTTTATTTTAGACCTAACATAGTCTGATGACAAATAATTCTAGGCTAGGTAAGTGACTTCATGTTTTGAAGAGATTACATGCAGATTAGAATTCATAATTTATTCTAAATAAATGTAATATGATGGTGTATATCTTCATATAGAATCTAACGGAAGAAACATAAATAGTTCTAGTCAGATTCCCTTTAGGGTAGGCCAAAGCAAATATACCTTAAGCCTAGTCTTGAAACTTACTGCCATCTTGAAGCATATCCAAATAATTATAATACGATTGATGATTATGGGAGAGGTGAAGAGTGTTTTAGATCTTGATTAGGTGGATTCAAGTGGAGGTAAGAAAATAAAAGATCAGACTAGTTTTGAAACCTTGATTGAGTCACCAAGTCGTAACATAACCAATTTTAGTTATAACTTTAAGTGTTTATATAGTCTACCATAGAGAGGCTTGGGGCCAAGGCCTTTGAGGATTTTTAAGTACCCATATGGTATAAAAATCCATTATATAATGACAAACATTAAGGGGATATGTTTTATGAATGATACTTAAGAATTTAACTTACTAAAATTGACTAACAGAAAGCTCAAAGGTCATATTTCAACACTCCTCTCTCCACACACCTACATGGGAAACCAAGATATTGAGGGATGATGAAGGGGTCAATTCAATACAGGTTCATGGAAATTATTTCTGGTTTGGACATCCATATGCTATGAACCATCATTAATATGGTAGATGTCTAAAACCCTTCCTAAAACCTAGATAGTACCTGATGGTAGTTTCTTGCTTTAAAACACATCCAAATTAATTTGTTTCATCCTAAAGGTACAGGTGCAAAAACATGTATAAGGAAAAGGTACATGTTTCTACAATAAGGGGAAGTTACTATATGTTTTTTAGATGGTAGTATGTGTAGGTTTCAAGATGTGTCAGTTTTAGTTTGAGGTTGCCATCAATGACAAAGGGGGATATTGTTGGAAATATTGTCATTGATGTCAAAGGTCTAACATTAAAGGTGATAAAGGCCCCATGACATTTAATGTTGTTTTTAATATTCATATCTTAGATAATAGTGTTAATATTTATTTAATATTAATGAATATATTTTTGGTTTCATATAAGCCAAAAGAGGGCCCATGGAGAAGTCAAAGAGTCACGGGGTAAAAGATGAAAGAGGAATGTGACACATTTTCTCATGAAGAGTCATCTTGAGGAATTTAAAGAGTCACCATGTGAAGACAAAAGAGGGTATGACACATTTTTTCATTAAGGGACACCTTGAGGAATACAAAAATTCACCAAGATAAATACAAAAGAAGAAATGATGCATTTGCTTATGAAGGGTCATCATATGAATTTTTAAATGCAAGGATACAAAGGTTCATGCAAGTTTGGTGCCAATTTTTATTAGGATTGAAGGGTCACAAAGGGTGAATGACAAAGGTCATTTAGAAAGCTACAAATAAAGGTTTGAGAAGCCATTTGTGATAAACAAGAGAGTTCATGGTTTGTACTTGTTTTCGAAAAGAGAAAAGAAAGAGATATTGTAGATTTCTATCATTTGTTAAGTAAGCAACATTGAGAGATAGTTGTGTTTTATAGACAAGAGGGGTTGATGCTCCTATGTTTTGGTGCTCAAAAATATTTACAAAGGGTTGGGGATCTTGTGGGTTGGTGCTCACAAATAGTTTCTATGTTGGTGCTCAAAAAAGGGGTTGGTGCTCCTACTAGTTAGTGCTTACAAATTTTGTAATTTACATTGGTGCTCATTCATACACTTGAGATTGTTATCCATGGTTTTTCCCACTTTGGGTTTCCATGTTAAAATATGGTCTCTCTCTCTCTCTCTCTCTCTCTCTCTCTCTCTCTCTCTCTCTCTCTCTCTCTCTCTCTCTCTCTCTCTCTCTCTCTCTCTCTCTCTCTCTCGTATGGTGCATATTATTGTTTCAGTTTTAATACATATCTTGAATGTGTGGTTAAGTGGTTAATGAAAAGGAAATTGATTAATAAATAAGATATATAATATAATAATTCACCCCACCCTCTACATATATTTCATTCTTAACAATTGGTATCAGAGTAGGTTCTTTTGAAAAAAATGTACACCTTGAAGGTAGATCGAGAAAGCACAATGGCTAGATCACATTAAGGTTTTTATACAAATAAGGCACCTTTGTTTGATGGGACAAATTATATTTTTTGGAGCATAAAGATGAAGAATTATTTCATTTCCCTTTGATTCAACATATGACAAGCAGTGGTAGAGGAATATGAAGAGCCACAAACACTGGTAAGTACTTCAATAGAAAAGAAGGCAAGTGAAAATAGTGATAAAGATTTAAATGTTATTTTATGTGGTTTATGTGAATCAAATTTTTTTAAAGTTATGAAATGTAAATCTTCTCATGAAACTTGTGTCAAACTTGAGAATATCTCTAAAGGTGATGGAAAGGTTCAGCAAGCCAAGCTTCAGACTTTTAGAATGTAGTTTGAGAGTTTGAAGAGGGAAAAGGAAGAAAATATAGAAAGTTATATTTTATAGGTTGATCAAATAGTTAATTAGATTTAAAATCTTGGATAGAAGTTATAAGAATCAATTGTGGTTCAAAACTTTTTGAGATCTCTACCATTGAGATATGATGCAAAAGTTTCAGCAATTGAAGAGATGAAGGATTTAGCCAAGATAAAGATGGATGAGCTACACGGTATTCTTATGGCATATGAGATGTGAATCAAACAAGAAAAATGCTAAAAGAGAGAAGTTGCTTTCAAGAAATCAAAGAAAGATAAGGATAAGATTCAAGAATCAAGTGGCAGTTCTAGCGATGATGAACATGATAATGGAGCTCTATTCATTTGCAAGCTGAAAAAGGGCTTAGGTAAATATCAAGGAAAATTACCTTTTAAATTTTTTAATTATGGAAATATTGGAAATTTTGTATCCAAGTTCCCAAATAAGGGTAATGGTGATAATAAAGAAGGAAATTCTACATATAATAAGAATTTTAAATAAAAATTCAAGGAATTCAAGAAGAAGAGTTTGTATTCTAAATATCTTAGCTCAGTCGAAGATACTAGAGTTAGTGGTTGAGAAGGAGAAGAGATTATATTCATGGCCATACATAAAGATTCCTTTATAAGTAAAATTATAGATGATCAAGAAGAAGATTAAGATGATGTTGAAGTGAATCTGAAAGGAGAACTCATTTTTGCCTTAGAAGAGTTAAAAGCTCTTGAAAAGAAGAATCGAAGATTAAAGCTCCAGATAGAGAAAAATGAAAAAGAGTCAAAGGAAATAATTGAAGATCTACAATCACACTTTGAAGAAGCCAATAAGAATTAAAAATATCTAACTACACATCTGAAAATAGTAATTAAAGAATGTGAAAGGTATACTATTGAAATTGCTTCTTTAAAAGAAGATCTTGAGAAAATAAATAAAGTAATCAATGATAGAGCAGCCAATGATTCAAAATTTGAGAATAGCCCTAATATATTGAATAAGATATTAGAAAATCAAAGATCAATGTCAAATAAGATAGGTATTGGATTTGAAAAATAGAAAGGGGAGGCCACTACTTTCACAGACAAGGAAAAATGAAATAGTTATGCTGAAGCTCTTACAAAAGAAGAAATAAAAAGATAAGTTAAGAATATAGAGGACACCTAAAAAGAATAATATTAGAGGGAACAAAGATAAAAAAGGTAATTAGGTTAGAGATACATAAATAGGTCCTATTTTTATGGTTACTATTTTTATTGTAATAGATATGGTCATAAGAAAATAGAATGTCAAAAAAGGGATACCAATTTTAGAAATAAGAAGGAAAGTCACACAGAGTCAAGCAGAAGCCACAACTCTTTTGCTCCTTTATCAAGATTTAATGAAGAGGCCATAATATATTACAAGTGAAAAAAATCAAGACACATAGCCCAATATTGTAGAAGTGTGTTTATTTCAGTCAAGAAGGACCAAAGTTTCAAGGCTCCATTCATCAATAAATTTTTTTAGACAGGTTCATGGTAGAGAAAAAAACCTAAAAATTTATGTTGGTACAGAAAAATTTGTATGCAAGAAATGAAGAAAAGCCATGGTTGACTGATAGTGGATATTTGAGGCACATGACAAGAGATAAAATCAAGTTCATAACCTTGAAGAAGATCATTGGTGGAAAAGTGAAATTTTGAGATAATACTACTGTGAGAATTGTTGGAAAATGTACACTAATTTTGGATAATGGTAAAACTAAAACTAAAAATATTTTTTTATGTAGAAGGTCTTAAGTATAATCTTTTGAGTGTAAGTCAAATATGTGATCAAGAGTACACACTAAAGTTTAATGTAGAAGGTTATGAAATTAAGATAAAATATTTAGATGTGTTGATTACAGATGCTCAAAGAATAGAAAATAATTTGTATATGTTATCAGACATCAAAGGTCAAAGATATTATTTGAGTCAGATTGAAGAAATTTGGCAATGACATAAGAGAATGGGTTAAACAAATTTTGATAATCTTGTCAACATCGGAAAAAATTAAGCAATAAAAAATGTTCCAAAGATTACAAAGCCATCTAACATGGTTTGTGAACCTTGTCAGCATGAGAAGCAGGATAGAAGGTGGTTCAAAACAAAAGATTACTCAACCACTCAGATGTTAGAGCTTGTGCACACTGATCTATGTGGACCTATGAGAACTCAAAGTACTCAACGTGAGAAATATTTCATGTTTCTTATTAATGATTTTTCACGTATGACTTGGATAATGTTTTTAAATGAAAAATCATAAGCTTTCAGACATTTTAAAGCATTCAAAGCATTAGTTGAGAATGAAACTAGTTTTAATATTAAGTGTCTAAGATCAGATCAAGGAGTAAAATTCATTCCGTATTAGTTTATTGAGTTTTGTGAAGACCATGGAATAAAGAAACATTATTTATAAACCATAACTCCACAGTAAAATGGAGTAGTTGAATGGAAAAATAGAATAGTTCAGGAGATGGTGAGGACAATCCTAAATGAATCCAAGATAGAAGATAAATATTGGAGAGAGGAAGTTGTTATAGTATTTCATATTTAGAATAGATAATTATTAAGATTAAATAGTGACAAAACTCCTTATGAGCTATGGAAAGACAAACCAACAATAGTTGATTATTTTAGAGTTTTCAATAGTAGATGCTTCATAAAGAGAACCGATGAAAAACTTGGTAAGTTTTAATCCAAAGAAAATGAAGGTATATTTATTGGTTATTCTTGAAAATGTAAATCTTATAAATGTTATAACAAAAGAACCAATAATTTTTTTGAAAGTGCAAGTGTCAGGATAGAAGAAGATGGAACACAAAGAATTAGTGATCCAGTAGACATTCCTAAAATCATTGAAGACGAAGATTTTGAAGAATCAGATGAAGATGAGAATAAGGAGAAAAAGGACACCAAAACTCCATCCAAATATTTTCAGATAAATCATAATGAAAGTGACATCATCAGGGACATAAATAAAGGAATTCACACCAGAAGAATGGTGGTAAGTGAATCTAAGCAAGTTAATTTCTCTTTGTTATCCAAAATTTAGCCTAGAACTTTTTTAGAAGCTAGACATGATAACCATTGGGTTAAGGCTATGGATGAAGAATTAAATTAGATAGAAAATAATGATACTTGGAAATTAGTGCCTAGACCAAAAGATCATAATGTGATAGGAAAAAAATGGGTTTATAGAAATAAGTTGAATGAAAATGGAGACGTGACCAGGAATAAAGCAAGATTAGTATGTAACGGATATGCTCAAATTAAGGGAATATAATTTGAAGAAAATTTTGCATAAATGGCAAGGTTAGAGGCTATTAAAATGTTTATTGTATATGTAGTGTTTAAAAATTTCAAAGTGTTTCAGATGGATGTCAAATCTGTCTTCTTGAACATGAATCTAGAAGAAGAGGTCTACATTGAGTAGCCTCAAGGATTTATTATCTCAAATATTAGTATCCATGTATTTATATTGAAGAAAGAATTATGTGGATTGAAACAAGCTCCCAGAGTTTGGAATTCAAGACTTGAGAAGTACCTGTTAAATCAAGGTTTCAAGAGAGGATTTTTGACAGTAATCTCTACATCAAAATAGAAGGTGAGCATCAGTTTATTGTTGTGGTATGTGTTGATGACATCATTTTTGGAGGGAAAATAAAAAATATGACAAAAGAATTTTCTAATAATATGCAAATAGAATTTGAGATGTCTATGCTTGGAGAATTGCCATTTTTCTTAAGATTGCAAATATTTTAGTTAGATAAAGGAATTTTCATATCTCAAAGTAACTATGCTAAGGAAATGTTGAAGAAATTTGGTTTTGAGGATTGTGCACCAGTTGGCACACCAATGTGTACAAGAAATAAGGTGAGAAAAGATGAAGATTCACATGTTGTAGATAAATCTTTGTGTATATCCATGATTGGTAGTCTTTATATTTGACAACATCGATTCCAGACATCATGCATGTAGTAGGTATGGTTGAAATATATCAATCAACTCCAAAAGATAGTCATGTTTAGTTGGTGAAGAGAATATTCAGATATATCAAGGGGACATTGGATTATGGGTTGTGGTATCCCATAGGTAGAGATTTCACTTTGGTTGCTTATACAGATTTAGATTGGGTAGGGTGCTTAGATGACACAAAAAGTACAAATGGAGGAACTTACTTCCTTGGTGATAGCTTAGTATCATGGTTAAGTAAGAATCAGAATTTAGTATCACTTTTTACACCTAAAATATAATATATTTCAGTGGTATTATATTTTACTCAAGTGCTTTCGATGAAGCAAACTTTGTGAGATATAAGGGTAAAATATAATGAACCTATTTCTATTTTTTGTGACAACACAAGTGTTATTAATATTTTGAATAATCTAGTGATGAATTCAAGAACAAAACATATTCCCATTAGATATCACTTATTGAGAGAGCAAGTTATAGATCAATAGGTTAAGATGGAGTATATAAGTACTACAGAGCAAACTACATATATTTTCACAAAGGCACTACCAAAAGATACATTTGAGTATCCATGGGAGAAGTTGGGAGTAATTTATTTTAATTCCTACCATTAAGGTTCAGTATCAATTGAGGGGGAGAGAAGTTTTAGCTCTAAGTAGGCCATACGCCATTGATGTCAAAGGGGCAGAATAATAGGTATAGGTATAGTTGCAAAAATAGGTACAGATTGCTACAATAAGGGGGAGTTACTATATGTTTTTTAGATGGTAGTATGTGTAGGTTTTAGGATGTGTCAGTTTCATTTTAAGGTTTCCATCAATGACAAAGGGGAGATTGTTAGAAATATTTTTATTGATGTCAAAGGTCTAACATTATTGTTGATAAAGGCCACACTACATTTAATGGTGTTTTTAATATTCATATCTTGGATAATGTGTGTTAATATTTATTTATTATTAATAAATACATTTTTGGTTTCATATAAGTCAAAGGAGGGCCCATGGAGAAGTCAAAGAGTCATGGGGTAAAAGATGAGAGAGGAATGTGATGCATTTTCTCATGAAGAGTCATCTTGAGGAATTTCAAGAGTCACCATATGAAGACAAAAGAGGGTATGACACATTTTTTCATGAAGGTGCACTTTGAGGAATACAAAAAGTAACCAAGATAAAGACAAAAAAGGAAAGGACACATTTAATTATGAAGTGTCACTATATGACTTTTCAAATGCAAGGATACGAAGCGTCATCCATGTTTGGTGCCATTTTTCATAAGGATTGAAGGGTCACAAATGGTGAATACCAAAGGTCATTTGGAAAGCTATAAATAAAGGCTTGAGAAGCCATTTTTGATAAGAAAGAGAGTGCATGGTTTGTATTTGTTTTCAAAGAGAGAAAGGCATGAGATGTTATAGAGTTCTCTCTTTTGTTGAATAAAAAATATTGAGAGATAGTTGTGTTTTATACACAAGAGGGGTTGGTGCTCCTATGGGTTGGTACTCACAAATATTTGTAAGGGGTTAGTGCTCCTACAAGTTGGTGCTTGTGAACTTTGTAATTTTAGTTGGTGCTCATTCACATACTTGAGATTGTTCTCCATGGTTTTTCCAACTCTATATTTCCACGTAAAAATATGATGTCTCTCTTTCTCTGTCTTGTGTGGTGCATATTATTGTTTCAGTTTTATTGCATATCTTTAATGTGTGGTTAAGTGGTTAAATAAAAAAGAAGTTTGATTAATAAATAAGATATATAATATACTGATTCACCCCCCCACCCCCCTACCCTCTCAATATATTTTATGCTTAATAAAAATAGTTTTTATAAATGTCATTTTAACTAATAGAGAAAATATTTTGTCAAATTCAATACCTTTCTTTTGTGAAAAACCCTTTACAATAAGTCTGGCCTTGTACTTCTTTTTACCTGCAACTTCTTCCTTCAACCTATAAACCCATTTATTCAATAATGTTATTTTACCTATAGGAAGTTGAATCAAATCCCATGTTTGGTTGTGTACCAAGGAGTCTATCTCCTCTTTCATGCCTGATTCCCAATTCTTTCTAGTTTCTTTAGAAGATTCAACATCACTATTAGATAAATAAAATATACCTACCTTCTCTCCTTTTTCTATTACTAGTGATCCTTTAGTGACCTTAAATTAATTTTCTATGAATGTAACTATGTAGCCCTCACTTCCTAGCTACTCTATTGAAATTAGATTTATTTTTAACTTAGGCACATGCCTCACATCTTTCAGAAACTATTTGTTTCCATTAGATAATTTTATTTGTATCTTACCCTTTCTTACAATATTATAGGGTTCACCATCACCCAAATAAATGTGCCCAAAATCACCTTGAACATAGTTTTAAACATATTTTTTATGGGGCGTAGCATGAAATGAATCCCCTGAATCTAACTCCCAAGAATCACTAATATTATCTAAAGAAAGGATTAAAGTATCTTGTAACACATCACCTACTACATTTGGTTCCTAGTTTTTATCTTGTTGTCCATATCCTTGTTTCCCTTTTTGAAACCAAAAATATTTCTTCAGGTGTCCTTTCTTCCCACAAATCCAACATAATAATGTTCCTCTAGATTTAGATATATCCTTTTTACTATTCCCATAATTCCCTAGGCCCTTTCCTCTATCCTTTTTTCTTCCCATGTTCTCTATAGTCAAATCATACCTGATGTCTCACTTGTGCTTTTCTATCACATTTCCTTACTAAGGATAACACCAATAACATCATCAAATTTTAATGTATTTGAGCCATAGACATAATTGCTCATAACCATGACCAAGCCATTCCAAATTTTGGGCAATGAGCACACAATCAAAATATCCATAACCTCATCATCAAAATTCACTCCAATATAGCCTAAATAATTTGTGACCATGTTAAATTTATTTAGATGGTCAGCAATAGACCCACCTTCTAAAATTTCTATATTAAATAAATTATTCATAAGAAATACCTTGTTGGAGGCTAAGGGTTTCTCATACACTCTATCTAATTTCTTTGTACCATCTACTACTATCTTTTCTTTTTAAATATTGAATGCTAATAATATTGGTAGGCATAGCTGTATTGTTCTTAGTGCCTTTCTATCAAGAACCTCCCAATCTTCATTCTTCATAGTCATCAACTTATTTTCTATTCCACCTAATGGTAGGAAAATATCCTTGTGGTATAGATAGTCCTCCATTTTCATCTTCAATAGCTGGTAGTTTTGTCTATTGAACTTCTCAACCTTAAACTTGCCTTCTTCCACCATTGCTCCCACTCGAACCAGGAAACCTATTTTCCTATGAGTTTAATTGATAAATAAATCTTTGGATCTAATATCATTTTTTACAAATATAGAATGTAGAGAAATAATAATGAAATACAAATATAATAAAAATTTAAAAAATATAATAGAATAGAGATACATATTTAACATGGTTCACCCAATATGGTCTACATCCACACAAAAACTACCAATCCTTCTTATTATTCAGTCCATCAAAATGAAGAGATAAACCCTATAATACATCCACTATAATATCCTCTTCACTCTCTCATTTTTACTTCCTAATTATAGTGCCCTCATATCAAAGGAGGGTTACATATTATGGAAAAAATATGCAAACATAATCTCTATGATTAGATGTAAAACCTAATAGTAAACATTCTAGATTAACTATGAGATTACAATATTTTATAATGTATTTTTCACAAAATTTTTAAGTAATGGAACTACCCCCAAACCCTCACTAGGGGGCCTCTAAAATAGGTCATCCCCCCTTTTAGACCCCCAGGGTGACCCTAGTAGGGGGCGATGCCCCACCACACCCCCTGTCGAGAATTAGACATTAAATTAAGATCAAGATCATATACTTGGTGAGATTTAATTCATGGGTATTGGTTTCAAGATTGGTTCCCTGAACTCTATGAACATTCCTTAAGAATTTAAGGGATCTGAGCATTATCCATGTCTACACAAGCCAAATGAAATAAAATAGTTTTCATGGATTTTTGGGTTGTCTAGATAAATAAATGGTTATTATTGTTTCCTTAGGTCTTGATTGAAATTATTAGGGATATTTCACTATTTTTCACACATCTACAAGCTTTTATAACTAAAAAACATATATAATATCAAGGTCTATAGTCTATATGTAGATTTGGATAGTAAGAAGAGTGTTGAGTGCCATTACCAAAGGAAGTTAAAAATATTAAAAGATTAGTTAAGTGTTTCAATATTACCCATATATATTTTCTCAAGATTTATATTCACATTAACCTCTTATCATCTAAGGAAGTCTTCATGGAAGGGGTACATGTACGTCTAGAGTTCACAATATGGAAGCACTTTGCATTGTCCAATAGTGCCCTCAGATCTTTCAAACATAATTAATAACATGAAGTAGAGTGTTGAAATCATGAAAATTCATCATCATATCCTTATGAGTAGGTTCCTTAAGCTCCATGATATCCCCATAGGACTTGAAATGACTTTCCTACATCTAAATCTCACACAGTTAATTCATCAAGTCATCCACCCTTCCTTCCAAGTTTGAACCATGTGAAACATACCTATATCCCCCATTGTAACCATAAAAACCATGAGATAATAGAAGGATGAATATATATAATTCATATAGCTTGCTGAGGAAGCAAATGGTCACCTATAAGAAACCATTTTGAGCCTGCTAAGCAAGAGTCTCCAAGAGCACTATGTATGGACTACTCATGAGCATAGGAAGTGGTATGATATAGACTATAGAAACCCTAAGGAAGAAAATAATAATTTGAAAATTTCAAAAGTGTGTAAAAAATCTACAAGTCACCCTCTTCACATATAATCCTATTGCTCTAACCCCTATAAGAACTCAAAGTAGGGAAATGAGTGCCTACAACTCTTTTGTTGTACATTGAGATATGTATAATATATGGGTTAAGAGTAAAAATTGATATAAGGAAAGGTAAGGTTCACACTAAGGAAGGGGTAAAACCTTGATGGTCACCCCATCCAAAGTTCAATAAGACATCAAACATATATTTGAGAATAACTGGAGCCTATTGTGCATAAACCCTAAGTCTAAGAAGAGGAAGGTATGTAAATGGAAATATGATAATAAACCACTATCTAAGAGTATCCTTAGTATTGATACATATTATTAACATCCTAACACCATGAGCATATCAATAAATTAAGGATAAAGGCCTACCTAGAACATCATGCTCCTAATCACTTAGTCAGTAGGTAACCTACATCTAATTAGGATAAAATTGTAATTTGAGACCTCTGTAGGCATGACCAAACTTCAAAATTTAGTAAAAATGGTCACTATGAGTGTTCAAATTCATTAATTATTATATTTAGGTTAGAAAATTAGTGGGTATACCCACTATTTTGTTTTATACCTAACAAAGTCTAATGATAATCAAGTCTAGGCTAGGTAAGTGACTTAATGTTTTGAAGGGCTTACAAGCATAGTAGAATTCATAAGTTGTTTTAAAGAAATGTAATATGATGGTGAATATCTTCATATAGACTCTAAGGGAAGAAACATCTAGGGTTATAATCAGATGCCCTATAGGGTAGGCCAAAGCAAATATACCTTAAGCCTAGTCTTGAACCCTACTACCATTTTGAAGCATCTCCAAATAATTGTAACAATATTGATGATTATGGGAGAGGTGAAGAGTGTTTTATATCTTGATTATGTGGATTCAAGTGGAGGTAAGAAAATAAAATATCAAACTAGTTTCAAAAACCTAATCAAGTCACTAAGTCCTAACAAAACCAATTCAAGTTATAACTTTAAGTATTCATACAGTCTACCATAGAGAGGCTCGAGGCCAAGACCTTTGAGGATATTTAAGTATCCATATGGAATAAAAATCCAAGAGATAATGAGAAGCAGATAGGTTTTATGAATAATGCTTAAGAATTTAACTTGCTAAAATTGACTAATAGCTATCTCAAAGGTCATCTTTCAACACTCCTCTCTCCACACACCTACATGGGAAACCAAGCTATTGAGGGAAGATGAAGGCATCAATTCAATATATGTTCATGTAAATTGTTTTTGGTTTGGATTTCCATATGATATGAACCATCATTAATATGGTAGATGTATAAAACCCTTCCTAAACCCCAGATAGTACTTGATGGTAGTTTCTTTCTTTAAAACACATCTAAATTAATTTGTTTGATCCTAAAGGTACAGGCACAAAAATAGGTATAGGGAAAAGGTATAGGTTGCTACAATAAGGGGAAGTTACTATATGTTTTCTAGATGGTAGTATGTCTAGGTTTCAAGATGTGGCAATTTTAGTTTGAGTTTTCCATCAATGACAAAGGGGGGTATTGTTGGAAATATTGTCATTGATGTTAATGGTCTAGCATTATTGGTGATAAAGGCCCCATTACATTTAATGGTGTTTTTAATATTCATATCTTGGATAATATGTGTTACTATTTATTTGATACTAATGAACATATTTTTGGTTGCATATAAGCCAAAAAAGGGCCCATGGAGAAGTCAAAGAGTCATGAGGTAAAACATGAAAGAGGAATGGGAAACATTTTCTCATGAAGAGTCATCTTCAGGAATTTCAAGAGTCACCATATGAAGACAAAAGAGGACATGACACATTTTTTCATGAAGGGACACTTTGAGGAATACGAAAATTCACCAAGATAAAGACAAAAGAAGAAAGGATGCATTTGCTTATGAATGGTCATCATATGAATTTTTAAATGCAAGGATATGAAGGGTCATGCAAGTTTGGTGCCATTTTTTATTAGGATTGAAGGGTCATAAAGGGTGCATTCCAAAGGTCATTTGGAGAGATATAAATAAAGGTTTGTGAAGCCATTTGTGATAAGCAAGAGAATTCATGTTTTGTATTTATTTTTGAAGAGAGAAAAGAAAGAGATATTGTAGAGTTCTATCATTTATTGAGTAAGCAACATTGAGAGATAATTGTGTTTTATAGATAAGAGGGGTTGGTGATCATGTGGTTTAGTGCTCGCAAATATTTTCAAAGGGTTAGAGACCCTATGGGTTGGTGCTCACAAATAGTTTCTATTTTGGTTCTCAGAAGAGTGGTTGGTACTCCTACAAGTTGGTGCTTGAAAACTTTATTATTTGAGTTGGTTCTCATTCATATACTTGAGATTGTTCTCCATGGTTTTTACCACTTTGGGTTTCTATGTAAAAATATGATCTCTCTCTCTCTCTCTCTCTCTCTCTCTCTCTCTCTCTCTCTCTCTCTCTCTCTCTCTCTCTCTCTCCTCTCTCTCTCTCTCTCTCTCTCTCTCTCTCTCTCTCTCTCTCTCTCTCTCTCTCTCTCGTGTGGTGCATATTATTGTTTTAGTTTTATTACAAATCTTGAATATGTGGTTAAGTGGTTAAAGAAAAGTAATTTGATTAAGAAATATGATATATAATATAATGATTCACATCACCCTCTCAATATATTTCATGCTTAATAATTGGTATCAGAGTAGGTTCTTTTGAAAAAAATTTATAGCTTGAAGGTAGATCGGGAAAGCATGATGGTTGGATCAAATGAAGGTTTTTATACAAATAAGGCACCTTTGTTTGATGGGACAAATTATGTTTTTTGGAGCATAAGGATGAAGACTTATTTGATGGCCCTTGGATTCATCATATGGAAAGAAATGGTAAAGGAATATGAAAATCCATAGACACTTAAAACTACTTTAGCAGAAAAGAAGGCAAGTGAAAATAATGATAAAGCTTTAAATGATATTTTATGTGGTTTATGTAAATCAGAATTTGTTAAAGTTATGAAATGTAAATCTGCTCATGAAACTTGGGTAAAAATTGAGAATATCTATAAAGGTGATGGAAAGATTCAGGAAGCCAAGCTTCAGACTTTCAGAAGGTAGTTTGAGAGTTTGAAGATGGAAGAGGAAGAAAATATAGTAAGTTATCTTTTGCGAGTTGATCAAATAGTTAATCAAATTCAAGATCTTGGAGAAAAGTTAGAAGAATCAATTGTGTTTCAAAAAGTTTTGAGATCTCTACCATTGAGATATGATGCAAAAATTTTATAAATTGAAGAGATGAAGAATTTATTCAAGATACAATGGATGTGATACATTGTATTCTTACGGCATATGAGATGTGAATCGAATAAGAGAAACCCTCAAAGAGAGAATCTGCTTTCAAGACATCAAATAAATAGAAGGATGAGATTAAAGAATCAAGTGACAGTTCTAGGGATGATGAAGATGACAATGGAACTCTATTCATTCACAAGCTAAAAAAGGGCATAGGTAAATATCAAGGAAAATTACCTTTCAAATGTTTTAATTATGGAAAGATTGGAAATTTTGTAGCTAAGTACCCAGATAAGGGTAATGGTGATAATGAAGAAGGAAAGTCTATATATAAGAAGAATTTTAAAGTAAAATTCAAGAAGGGATTCAAGAAGAAGAGTTTGTATTCTAAATATCCTAGCTCAACCGAAGATAGTGGAGTTAGTGATTTAGAAGAAGAGATTTTATTCATGGCCATACATAAAGATGCCTCTATAATAAAAAGTATAGATGATCAAGAAGAATAATAGGATGAAGTTGAAGTGAATCTAGAAGGAGAACTTATTTGTGCCATATAAGAGTTAAAATCTCTTGAAAATAAGAATTGAAGATTAAAACTCCAAATCAAGAAAAATGAAAAGGAGTCAAAGGAAATAATTGAATATCTACAAGCACAATTTGAAGAAGCCAATAAGAATGAATTAGATATAATGGCATAGTTAAAAATAGTAAGTAAATAATGTGAAAGGTATAATATTGAAATTGCTTCTTTAAAAGTAGATCTTAAGAAAACAAATAAAGCAATCAATGATAAAGTAGCCAATGATTCAAAATTTGACAATAGCCCTAATATATTGAATAAGATATTAGAAAATCAAAGATCAATGTCAGATAAAATAGGTATCATATTTGAAAAAGAGTAAGGGTAGGCCACTAATTTCACAAACAAGAAAAAAGGAAAGAGTTATGTTGAAGCTCTTACAAAAGAAGAAATAAAAAGAGAAGTTAAGAATATAGAGGACATCTCAAAAAAAGATTGGAGGGAACAAAGTTACAAAAGGTAATCAAGTCAGAGATGCAAAAATAGGTCCTATTTTTATGGTTACTATTTTTATTGTAATGGATATGGTCATAATAAAATATAATGTCAAAAAAGGGTGAACAATTTTAAAAATAAGGAGAAGGAAAGTCATGCAGAGTCAAGTAAAAGCCACAACTCTTTTGCTCATCTATCAGGATTTAATGAAGAAGCCATAATATGTTACAAGTGAAACAAATTAGGACACATAGCCTAGTAATGTAGAAGTGTGTTTGTGTCAGTCAAGAAGGACTAGATTTTTAAGGATCCATTCATCAAGAAAATTTTTTAGACAAGTTCATGGCAAAGGAAACAATTTGAAAAATCTATATTGGTATAGACAAATTTGCATGCAAGAAATGTAGAAAAGCCATGGTTTATTGATAGTGGATGTTTGAGGCACATGATAGGATATAAAATCAAGTTCATCACCTTGAAGAAGATCAATGGTGGCATAGTGAAATTTAGAGATAATACTACTGCGAGAATTGATAGGAAAGGTACACTAATTTTGGATAATGGTAAAACTAAAACTAAAAATGTTTTGTATATAGAAGGTCTTAAGCATAATATTTTGTGTGTAAGTCAAATATGTGATCAGGGTCACACACTAAATTTTTATGTATAAGGTTATGAAATTAAGATAAAAGATTCAGATGTGTTTATTGTAGATGCTCAGAGAATAGATAATAATTTGTATATGTTATCAGACATCAAAGATCAAAGATGTTATTTGAGTCAGATTGAAGAATGTTGGCTATGCATAGGTTAATGGGTTACATACATTTTGAAAATCTTGTTAACATCGACAAAAATTAATCAATTAGAAATGTTCCAAAGATTACAAAGCCATCTAACACACTTTGTGAACCTTGTTAGCATGAGAAGTAGGCTAGAAGGTGGTTCAAAACAAAATAGTACTCAACCACTCAGATGTTAGAGCTTGTTCACACTGATCTATGTAGACCTATGAGAACTCAAAGTACCCAAGGTGAGAAATATTTCATGTTGATTTTTTATGATTTTTCACATATGACTTGGATAATATTTTTAAATAAAAAATCAAAAGATTGTAGGCATTTCAAAGCATTAGTTGAGAATGAAACCAGTTTGAATATTAAGTGTCTAAGATCAGATCAAGGAGGATAATTCATTTTAGATTAGTTTATTAATTTTTGTGAAGACCATGGAATAAAGAGACATTATTCAGTAACCAGAACTTCACAGCAAAATCGAGTAGTTAAATGGAAAAATAGAATAGTTTATGAGATGGTGAGGACAATGCTAAATGAATCCAAGATAGAAGATAAATATTAGAGAGAGGAAGTTGCTATAGTAGTGCATATTTAGAATAGAGCATTATTGAGAGTCAATAGTGACAAGACTCCTTATGAGCTATGGAAAGAGAAACCAACAATAGTTCATTATTTTAGATTTTTTAGCAATAAATGATTCATAAAGAGAACCAATGAAAAACTTTGTAAGTTTTAATCCAAAGCAAATGAAGGTATATTTCTTGTTTATTCTTGTAAAAGTAAAGCTTATATATGTTATAACAAAAGAACCAAGAAAATTGTTGAAATTTCAAATGTCAGGATAGAAGAAGATGGAACACAAATAATCAGTGATCTAGTAGACATTCTTCAAATCATTGAAGAAGATTTTGAAGAATCAGATGAAGATGAGAAGAAGGGAAAAAAGGACACCAAAAATCCATCCTAATATGTTTAGAGAAATCATAATGAAAGTGATGTCATCAAGAACATAAATGAAGGAATTAAAACCAGAAGAATGATGGTAAGTGAATCTAAGCAAGTTAATTTCTCTTTGTTATCCAAAATTCAGCCTTGAACATTTTAGAAGATAGACATGATAACTATTTGGTTAAGGCTATGGATGAAGAATTAAATTAGATAGAAAAAAATGATATTTCAAAATTAGTGCCTAGACCAAAAGATCATAATGTGATAGGAACAAAATGGGTTTATAGAAATAAGTTGAATGAAAATGGAGAAGTGAGTAGGAATAAAGCAAGATTAGTATGTAAAGGATATGCTCAAATTGAGGGAATATATTTTGAATAAAATTTTGCACAAATGGCAAGGTTAGAGGCTATTAAAATGTTTCTTTCATATGCAATGTTTAAAAATTTTAAAGTTTTTCAGATGGATGTCAAATCTACCTTCCTAAACATGAATCTAGAAGAAGAGGTCTACATTGAGCATCCTAAGGGATTTATTATCTCAAATATTAGTAGCCATGTATGTAGATTGAAGAAATAATTATATGGATTGAAACAAGCTCCTAGATCTTGGTATGAAAGACTTGATAGGTACTTATTGGATCAAGGTTTCAAGAGATGATTTACTAACATTAATCTCTACATCAAAATAGAAGGTGAACATCAATTGATTGTTTTGGTATATGTTGATGACATCATTTTTTGAATAAACATTGAAAATATGACAAAATAATTTTTTAATAATATGAAAAAATAATATGAGATGTCTATGCTTGGAGAATTGTCATTTTTCTTAAGATTACAAATATTTCAGTCAGATAAAGAAATTTTCATATCTCAAAGTAAATATACAAAGGAGATGTTGAAGAAATTTAGTTTTGAGGATTGTGCACCAGTTAGAACACCAATGTGTACAAGAAATAAGGTGAGAATGGATGAATATTCACATGTGTAGATCAATCTTTGTATAGATCTATGATTTGTAGTCTTTTATATTTGACAACATCGATGTCAGACATCATGCACGTAGTAGGTATGGTTGCAAGATATCAATCATATCTAAAATATAGTCATGTTTAGTTGGTGAAGAGAATATTGAGATATATCAAGGGGACATTAGATTATGGGTTGTGGTATCCTACAGGTAGAGATTTCACTTTGGTTGCTTATACAGATTTAGATTGGGCAGGCTACTTAGATGACACAAAGAGTATAGGTGGAGGAAATTTCTTCCTTGGTGATAGCTTAGTATCTTGGTTAAGCAAGAAGCAAAATTTAATATCACTTTCTACAGCTGAAACATAATATATTGTAGTTGTATTTTATTGTACTCAAGTTCTTTGAATTAAGCAAAATTTGTAAGATATCAAGGTAAAATATAATGAATCTATTTCTATTTTTTATGACAACACAAGTGCTATTAATATTTTGTAGAATCTAGTTATGAATTCAAGAACAAAATTTATTCCTATTAGATATCACTTCTTGAGAGATCATGTTATAGATCAATAGGTTAAGATGGAGTATATCAGTACTACAAAGCAAATTACATATATTTTCACAAAGGCTTTACCAAAAGATACATTTGAGTATCTATGGGAGAAGTTGGGAGTAATTTCTTTTACTTCCTGCTATTAAGGTTCAGCATCAGTTGAGAGGGAGCTAAGTGTTAGCTCCAAGTAGGCCCTTTTCTATTGATGTCAAAGGGGGAGAATAATAGGTATAGGTATAGGTGCAGAAATAGGTAGAGGGAATAGGTACATGTTGCTATAATAAGGGGGATTTATTATATGTTTTTTAGATGGTACTATGTGTAGGTTTTAGGATGTGGTAGTTTCAGTTTGAGGTTGTCGTCAATGATAAAGGGGGAGATTATTGGAAATATTGTCATTGATGTCAAAGGTCTAGAATTATTGGTGATAAAGGACACATTGTATTTAATGGTGTTCTTAATATTCATATCTTGGATAATGTGTGTTAATATTAATTTAATAATAATGAATATATTTTTTCTTGCATATAAGTCAAAAGAGGGCCCATGGAGAAGTAAAAGAGTCACGGGGTAAAATACGAAAGAGGAATGTGATGCATTTTCTCATGAAGAGCCATCTTGAGGAATTCCAAGACTCATCATGTGAAGACAAAAGAGGGTATGACACATTTTTTCATGAAGGGACACTTTGAGGAATACAAAAATTCACCAAGATAAAGACAAAATAGGAAAGGATGCATTTAGTTATGAAGTGTCACCATATGACTTTTCAAATGCAAGGATACAAAGGGTTATCCAATTTTGGTGCCATTTTCCATAAGGATTGAAGGGTCACAAAGGGTGAATTCTAAAGGTCATTTTGAAAGTTATAAATAAAGGCTTGAGAAAAAGAGTGCATGGTTTATATTTGTTTTCAAAGATAGAAAATTAGGAGATATTATAGAGTTCTATCATTTGTTGAATAAGCAACATTGAGAGATAGTTTTGTTTTATACATGAGAGGGGTTGGTGCTCCTATGGGTTGGTGCTCACAAATAGTTGTTATGTTGGTGCTCAGCAAAGGGGTTGGTGCTCCTACAAGTTGGTGCTTGTGAACATTGTAATTTTATTTGGTGCTCATTCATATACTTGAGATTGTTCTTCATGGTTTTTCCCACTTTAGATTTCCATGTAAAAATCTAGTCTCTCTCTCTCTCTCTCTCTCTCTCTCTCTCTCTCTCTCTCTCTCTCTCTCTCTCTCTCTCTCTCTCTCTCTCTCTCTCATGTGGTGCATATTATTTTTTTAGTTTTATTGCATATCTTGAATGTGTGTTTAAGTGGTGAAAGAAAAGGACTTTGATTAATAAATAAGATATATAATATACTGATATACCCCCCTACCCTCTCAGTATATTTCATGCTTAGAAAAAATAGTATTTATAGAAGTCATTTTAACTACTAGAGAAAATATTTTGTCAAATTCAATACCTTTCTTTTGTGTAAACCCATTTACAACAAGTATGGCCTTGTACTTATTTTTGTCTCCACCTTCTTCTTTCAACCTATAAACCCATTTATTTGACAATGTTATTCTACCTATAGGTAATTGAATCAAATCCCATTTATTTATATCTTACCCTTTCCTACAATTTTATAGGGTTCACCATAACCCAAATAAATGTTCCCAAAATCACCTTGAACATAGTCTTGACAATATTTTTTATGGGGAATAGCATGAAATGAATCCCTTGAATCTAACACCCAAGAATCATTAATATTATCTAAAGAAAGGATTAAAGTATCTTGTAACACATCACCTACTACATTTGCTTCCTGGTCTTTATTTTGTTTTCCATCTCCTTGTTTTCCTTTTTAAAACCAATAATATTTCTTTAGGTGTCCTTTTTTCCCACAAATCCAAAACAATAATGTTCCTATATATTTAGATATATCCTTCTTACACTTCCCATAATTCCCTAGGCCTTTTCCTCTATCCTTTTGTCTTCCCATGTTATCCATAGTCAAATCATTACCTGATGTCTCACTTGTGATTTTCCATCACATTTCCTCACTAAGGATAACACCAATAACATCATCAAACTTTAAAGTGTTTGAGCTAGAGACATAATTTCTCACAACCATGACCAAGCCATTCCATCTTTTGGGCAATGAACACAAAATCAAAAGATCCCTAACCTCATCATCAAAATTTACTCCAATAGAGCCTAAATAATTTGTGACCATGTTAAATTTATTTAAATGGTCAACAATATACCCACCTTTTGACATTTATAGATTAAATAAATGATTCATAAAAAATACCTTGTTGTATGCTGAGGGTTTCTCATGCACTCTATCTAATGCCTTTATCCCATTTATTGTTGTCTTTTCATTTGAAATATTGAAGGCCACTAATGCTGGTAGGGATAATCGTATTGTTCCTAGTGCCTTTCTATAAAGAATCTCCCAATCTTCATTCTTCATAGTCATCAGCTTCTTTGCTAATCCATGTAATGGTAGGAAAATATCTTTATGGTATAGATAGTCCTGTATTTTCATCTTCCATATCTGGTAGTTTTTTCCATTGAACTTCTCAACCTTAAAATTTCCTTCTTCCACCATTGCTCCCACTCAAACAAAGAAACCTATTTTCCTGTGAGTTTATTTTCCCAATAAACCTTTGGATCTGATACCATTCATTACAAATATAGAATGTAGAGAAATAATAATGAAATAAAAATATGATTAAAATTTAGAGAATATAATAGAATAGAGATACAGATTTAAAATGGTTCAACTAATGTGGGCTACATCCACACAAAAATTACAAATCTTTCTTATTATTCAGTCTAACAAAATCAAGGGATAAAACCTGAAATACATCTACTATAATATCCTCTTCACTCTCTCATTTTTACTTCCTAATTACAATGCCCTCATATCAAAGGATGGTTACATATTAGGGACAAAATATGTAAGCATAATATTTACCATTATATCTAAAACCTAATAGTGAATGGTCTAGATTAACTATGAAATTACAATATTTTATAATGTATTTTTCAAAAAATTGTGCTTCAGGGGAACTACCCCAAACCCTCACTGTGTAGGCTCTAAAATAGGTCATCTTCCCTCTTATACCCCCATGGTGACCCTAATGGGGGACGTTACCCCACCACACCCCCTATCAGGAACTAGACATTAAAATAAGATCAAACTCATAGACTTGGTTAGATTTAATTCATGGGTATTGGTTTCAAGATTATTTCCTTGATCTCTTTGAACATTCCTTAAGAATTTAAGGGATCTGAGCATTATCCATGTCTTCACAAGCCAAATGAAATAAAATAGTTTTCATGGATTTTTGGTTTGTCTAGATAAAAAAATGGTTGTTCTTGTTTCCTCAAGTCTTGATGGAAATTCTTAGGGATATTTCACTATTTTTCCCACATGTGTGAGCTTGTATAACTAAAAAACATATAGAATATCAAGGTCTATAGTCTATATGTAGATTTGGATAGTAAGCAGAGTGTTGAGTGTCCTCACCAAAGGAAGTTAAAAATATTAAAATATTAGTTGGGTGTTTTAATATTCCCCATATATATTTTCTCAAGCTTGATATTCACATTAACCTCTTATCATATCAGGAAGTCTTCATGGAAGGGGTACATGTACATCTAGAGTTCATGGTATGGAAGCACTTTGTGTTGTCCAATAGTGCCCTAAAATATTTTAAACATAATTAATAGCATAAAGTAGAGTGTTGAAGTCATGAAAAGTCATCATAATATCCTTATGAGTAGGTTCCTTAAATTCCATGATATCCCCATAGGACTTGAAATCACTTTCCTACATCTAAATCTCACACAGTTAGTTCATCAAGTCATCCACCCTTCCTTCTAAGTTTAAACCATGTGAAACATACCTATATCCCCCATTGTAACCATTAAAACCATGATATCATAGAATGATGAATATATATAAGTCATATACCTTGCTGAGGAAGTAAATGGTCACCTACAAAAAACCATTTTGAGCCTACTGAGCAATAGTCTTCAAGAGCATTGTGTATAGACTAGTCATGAGCATAGGAAGTGGTATGATATAGAGTATAGATACCCTAGGGAAGAAAATTATAATGTGAACAAATCAAAAGTGTGTTAAAAATCTGCAAGTCACCCTCTTCACACATAAGCCTATTTTTGTAACCCCTATAAACACTCAAATTAGGTAAATTAGTGCCTACAACTCTGTTGGTGTACATTGAGATATGTATATTGTATGGGTTAAGATTAAAAATTGATATAAGTAAAGGTAATTTTCACACTAAGTAAGGGGTAAAACCTTGATGGTCACCCCATCCAAAGGGCAATAAGACATCAAACATAGATTTGAGAATAACTCGGGCCTATTGAGCATAAACCCTAAGTCTAAGAAGGGGAAGGTATGTAAATGGAAATATGATAATAAAACACTATCCTAGAGTATCATTAGTATTGATACATATTATTAACATCCTACCACCATGAGCATATCAAGCAATGAAGGACAAAGGCCTACCTAAAACCTCATGCTCCTAATCATTCAGTCAGTAGGTGACCTACATCTAATTAGGATACAATTGTAATTTGAGACCTCTATAGGCATAACCAAACTTCAAAATTCATTAAAAATGGTCACTATGAGTGTTAAAATTCATCCATTATTCTATTTAGGTTATAAAACTAGTGGGTATACCCAGTATTTTATTTTAGACCTAACATAGTCTGATGACAATCAATTTTAGGATAGGTAAGGGACTTCATGTTTTGAAGGGCTTAAAAGTAGATTAGAATTCATAAGTTGTTCTAAATAAATGTAATATTATGGTAAATATCTTCATAAACACTTTAAGGGAAGAAACATCTAGGGTTTTGATCATGTGCCCTTTAGGGTAGGCCAAAGCAAATATACCTTAAGCCTAGTCTTGAACTCTACTGCTGTCTTGAAGCATCTCCAAATAATTATAAAAAGATTGTTGATTATGGGAGAGGTGAAGAGTGTTTTAGATCTTCATTATGTGGATTCACGTGGAGGTAAGAAAATAAAATATTAAACTAGTTTCAAAACCCTGATTGAGTCACCAAGTCCTAACACAACCAAATCAAGTTAAAACTTTAAGTTTTCATATAGTCTACCATAAAGAGGCTCAAGTCCAAGGCCCTTGAGGATATTTAAGTACCCATATGGAATAAAAATACATGAGATAATGACAAGCATTAAGGGGATATGTTTTATGAATGATGCTTAAGAAGTTAACTTACTAAAATTGACTAACAAAAAGCTCAAAGGTCATCTTTCAATGCTCCTCTCTCCACACACCTACATGGGAAACCAAGATATTTAGGGAAGATGAAGGGGTCAATTCAATACATGTTCATGGAAATTATTTCTAGTTTAGACATCCATATGATATGAACTATCATTAATATGGTAGATGTCCAAAACCCTTCCCAAACCCTAAATAGTACCTAATGGTAGTTTATTGATTTAAAACACATCCAAATTAATTTGTTTGATCCTAAAATGGTCTTAAAGGTTCCCTGAGGTCTTATGAGTATCAGGACAACTCATTGATTGACATGTATAGGGGTCATACTATACAAAACATGCCTTAAAAGACTAGTTTAAGTCTAAAATCAAAGAAATGAGAAGTGTTTGTGTGTATCATTGGGTTAATAAAAGATAATGCATCCTAAATATTCTAAATATCCCTCTAGTAGTCATTTACATGAACCTCCATGATTGGTTATCTAAGTAGATAGGCAAAAATGTTGAGATTAATAGTTGTGTGCATTCAAAGGAGACAAATGGCCTAATCAAACCAATGTTTCCATTCCATGAAATATTTGAGTTGATATAGAGGTTTAAAATAATGTAGGGGTGCCTCACAACCCTAGGGTTAGGGCCAAAAATCAAGATTCATGTGTTTAGGTAGAATAGTCTAACACCTCCATTGGATTAGTGCCACTATAAGGTAGAGTAGGGAGAAAATTGAGGAGCAAGGGTACCTCAAACCTTCTTGAAGGAGGTCATCATGGTTTTTAGGATCATTTTGATCACTTTGAGGATTAGGAGAGTCCCTACAATTGGTCCTTTTGGTCTGTAGACACCCAAAGGCTATCTAGGAGACATGTTTCTCACCCAAAGAGAATTTTAAAATGCTCACAACTATACAAAAACTCTAAATGGGAGGCCAAGCACTTAAAGAGAGGTAAAAGGGTCTATCAATAATAATTTAATGTAATTGGTTCAAAGGTTTGGTTCCTAACCTATATGAACCATTGTTAAGAGTATTGAGCACTCTTAAACCCCTTTAAAACCCTAATAAGGACTCAACAAGATAAATTTGATGATAAGCATCTAAAAAGGCATAAACCACTTAACAAACACCTAGAAGATGTTGTCAACTCAGATGAGGCCATGTCCATGGTACCTAATTATATGAAGGCTATATGAATACCTCAAAAAAATGTAAATTTGTAGGGTTTTAAGTGGAAAATGGGATGAAATACCTAATAAATATTTATAAACCATGGTAAGTGTGAGTTTTAGACTTGTTCTAATCCCCTAAAGCTAGGAGTGTTCATGTATCTGCCTATAAGTATCTTAGCCAGTCTATGGGGCTAGTCTAAAATAGTCTAGTCATGTAAAGTATATGAGGTTGTAAATGAAAGATACTTAAATTATCTAAGTGATAATTTAGAGGGTTAATCCGAGATTAATCCAAGTCTTCTTATATGATTTGAGAGTTTGGTTTAACTATCTCAATCACCCATGTAGTAGATGGGAAAAAAAGTGAGAAACTTTTAGGGGAGGCCTACTTAATCAATAGGTATAAGATCCTAGTGGATGTAGAATGACATTATGAGGTTAATAAACTACCTTGAGACTTTTTTAACTTTTTATTCAGGTTATTAGACCCCAATTTGAATATAATTATGAAGGAATAAAGATAGTTTCAAATCCAAGTCAACATGCATATTGAAGAGAAGGTTTCTCAATGCCTCTTAGAGGCCTAATCACACCCCATTTTCACTTTATAACTATAATTGGGGAAGTAATAGACTATTTTATGCATGGTCTTGCTTTGTATGAAGTCAAAAAAGGTAGTTACATTCTCCACACCTCACCTCAATGCTAAGAGGGAGTCATTGAAGAGTGTCAATGCATGGAAGGAGTGATTATGACTATTGTAATTTCCATTTGGCCATTTTTATCTCTTCATAGCCTCTCTTAAACCTATATTGTTCTTTCCTCTCTCATGAAGATTATACATAAGGAGGTATTAATCTCTTTATTTTGATCCCTTGGTTGGGTGTAACAAAGCTCTACCAAAATTGTACCTTGTGCCTTTGAATTAATAGATAAGAACATTTACAGACCTTTTGTTTGAATGTTAGTATGCATTGTGATATTTTATTTGCATAGTGTATGATTTTAAATATCTTATTCATGTCCTTTGATGCACATAACGTGATATTGTCAGTCTATGTAGATTATGTGATGTATTAATAGATAAGATTGTCTTTGAAGTGTTGATGGGCTAATAGTGTCTTATGTATACCTATGATCTTAACCTTAAATTTGAATAACTTCCACTTGATATTCACATGAAATATTAATTCCTATGAATTTGTTAATAGGTCTGATCAGTTGTAGGTTTTCATTAGATTCATAAGTGTGCCTAAAGAACAAATCAAGAGAGGATAGTCAAGTATTGGTGCATCACCAGTGTTAGTGTAGGTTTCTTTTTAAGATTTTATTTTTACCCTTTTCATCCCAATATAATTAGTTATTAAGATAGGGATTCAATTTGATAAATTAGGGGATATAGCCCCATAAGCTATAGGGTTGACCTAGACTATAGTTGTCCCATAACCTATAGGTCAATCCCATATTAGTCCAATTTTGAGGAGGGTTTAAATAATATTCTTTAAGAGGGTGAAACTTGGGTTGATAATAGGTACCCTTGAATGTATTATAAGTCCCTTTAAATTACATTTGAAGGAACTACTAGGTGATACCTTTAAGGGCCTTGTAATACCTTCAAGGGTACCCTTATGCATGTTTCAAAGGTATGTCTTAAGATATACATTAAAGGTACTACAATTACCTTCAAGGTAGTCTCAAAGTTATTAAAATTACCTTCAAGGTATATTATAGGAGATACCTTGAATGGTATTATAGTGCCTTCAAGAAATCTCTTAGTAGATACCTTAAATATGCACATGATTAGAATTTTATTTGAGGGTATCTTCTAGGAGATACTTTGACTAACCTTGTAATACCTTTAATGTTGATTGCAATGGTCTTTGAAAAGGTTTTCATATAATCATGGAATTTAGGGGATAATTGAGTTATGGCTATATAGAGTGAATTTTTAGAGATATTTAGAAAGAATAAACAAAACACCTTCTGTGGAGTAGAAGACTATTTGTAGGAAAGACAATTTTTATTCATTAATGGTGAATTGATTATTTTAAGAATTATTCAAACACCAATTCTTTTTTTTGTTTAGGATTTGAGCTCATATCTATAGATGAATTTTAGACACTAAGTCTCTAAAAATCATGAATGTACAATTTAGTGACATTTATGACATAAATATCTCATTGGGTCCCAAATTTGATGTGTATTATATCATGGTTCTTGTGACATTTAAATGTTTATCAAATATGAGCCCCTATCCAATGAAAATACATGGCACACCTCAATTTATCCCTTATGTACACCATGACTCAGAGTTGACCCATCCATGTATCTTTATTTTATGCCTTATCTACCCCTTTATGTCCTTATCAATGCACATATTTTCACATCAATCAATGAAAAATATATACAAAGAACTATTTATAGGAAATTTAATTTCTATTCATTAATGGTGAATAGAGAAAAACAAATTACAATGATATATAGTGCATGTATATAGTAAAGACACTTAAGGAAATCAATATGTATTAAAAATGTGTATGTAATCAATTACAAGGTTGGCTTACAATGGCGTCGATCTCTCAATATGTGATTACTCAAAGCTTATTGTTAATGTTGAGTCTCTATGTGTTTGATGATCTAATACCTTGTTTTATAAATACATGTAACATGTCCATTATAGGGGTAGTGATAAATGTTGTTAAGGTATTGAAAATGATGTAGGATGGCATGACTATTTTCCTAGTAGTGATGATTTGTGCTAATAGATAAAATAATAAATAATCTAGCTACCTTTTTAACTTGAATCCTTAGCATGTGAATAATGACTATTAAGGTGTCAATGGATAGTGATAACATTAGATCTAGTATGCCACCCAATGAGTCACATGGTTTGAGCATGCTGACACATGGACATGTGAATGTGGGTCCCACATGATGCATGGAAATCTATGGACCAAGTTTGCAACGAGTGCGAGCCAATGAAGTAGACTACAAACTATGGAGTGTGTTTGGAAGATCACGTATCATTGAAACTCAATAAGAGTGTGTTTGGTTCTGTTGTGTTATCTTAATATCTCAATAAAACTCAATAGGAGGATTCATTGGGAGCTCCAAAATAATTATATGTAATTCTTTACCTAACCATTTGAGATCTTAAACCTCCAATATTATAATTTAGAAAATACACTTCATCCAAGGGGAATATTTAAGCATCAATGGGTCCACCCCAAGATAAATATTTACATCCTTTCACTCTTTCCTTTGTTTTCATAGTAGACTAGACATTGTTTTATTATTGTGTTGTGGATGTATGTGTGTGTGGTTTTTTAAAGATTGATATATACCCAACAAGTTTGTGTAAACATAGGATTTATAGAATTTCCATATCACTTTAGGTTGCATATCCCTCCATTTGGTTGACCATTTCAATTTACCCATATACAAAATTTATAACCCCTATTTTTACTTATTTTATACTAATTTACAACCATATACTCTACTTTCATATTCACACCCATAATTATAAACATTTACCATTATCAAGGTCTAGTGAGAGGTACATCCTTTTTTCAAGGGCCTAGATTTGGAACCCTTTCCTCTTGAAATTTTATCTATATTTTACCTTAGATAGATATGAAAAAATAATTGGTATTTACTCGATCATCCAAGTACATGTAGGCTATATTAAACTGACCTTATTCTAGTCCTAATTTATTGATAAAAATAATATTTTTAGGTCATTATATCTAGTACATACATTCTCATGCACTCAATATGAATCTTATCCTTCTTTTGATTGGATCATTTTCATGTTTAACTTATATATTATTATAAAAATATTCCAAACCATCATACATTCTACATTCTAATTGTATCAGCCAACTTGATATCTTTATCTATCTATCTATATATGTAAAAATTGCATTCGAAATTGTAATATTGTTATAAGTTTTTATATATTAAGTCATCTATCTAGATATTTTTCTATGTGCTTACAATTATATTGGCTAGCTTGATAAAAATATATTTGATTATTTTTTTTATAGGAGATTATTGGCCAACTTGATACCATTTTTAAATTTGTTTTCACTTATCTAATAGAAAACCATACTATTAGCTATGGTTTTGTGATCATTTGACTCCTTGTGAGGTTTCTAGATGGCACTTTTGATCAGCCTAGGTGATTATCTATAATTTTTTATATCTAAAACTAGTAAAGTAACCTCATTCCATATAAAACTCATAAAATAACCTCATTTCAACCTCATTCCATACAAAAGACTATATAAAATAACCCTAGTCTATGGTCATTATATTTTTAGGAAAATATGTATAGCAGTTCAAGATGGTATAAAGTTTATACATTCACAGATTAATAGCCTAGGCAAATCATTCCAAGAGAAAAGAGTATTTAGACATCAATAGGTCTTTATGAGGTTATAATCTGGTCCTTTTTATTGTCATGGGTGTTTATTTGTAATTTTTCAAATATGAAACTATTAAATGTATTGGTTACTAATATTATTTGATTATAGTTATTAAAAATGTCAAATTTACCCTAACATTCACCATTTAGGTCCCTATTGGTTTTCCACACATAATAAAATAAATAATAATCAATAGTAGTAAGTGTTAAACAATCCAAATCTCTACCATTTCATTATCTCAACCATTTCATAACAAAAATCTAGGTAGACTACCCAAATCTTACTAATTTCATAGTATAAAATGCTAAACAATGAATAAAAGGGCCAAGTCAAGACAAACAAATCACACATTTTAGATATACTATATATATATATATATATATATATATATATATATATATATATATAAAAATTAGTATTACTATTAAATGCCTAAAAATAATGATCTATAGAAATGATAGTAACAAATATGGTCAACATTTTAGCCACTCTATAACCTAGCCTATTCTGATCTATCAGCGCTTTGCAGTGTATGTTTACAAAAAACTTAGAATATGTATTTGCTCACATATGTTCAACAGTTTTTCTTCCTATTAAAAATGTGTTGAAATTATATGGACCCCATTTTGTGAAGTAAATTTGAATTTCAAAATCATTAGGGACTCCTTCTTGTTTCAATTGAATGCAAATGCACTTCAGGAGTAGTGAAGTCAAATTGAAGGCAAGCGATATATTTAATATAGAATGATATTTATATATATTATATTAAAATATATACTAAAAATATATATTAAATAATTTAATATAATATTACAATATTATATATTATATAATTAATGTTTAATATATAAAAATACTATGATATATATATATATATATATATATATATATATATATTACACACACACACACACACACACACGCGTACGTACATACGTACATACATACATACATATATCATGTATGTATGTTTTTATTGGTAAGAGGGGTTATGTAAAGTAAAAGAGTGTAAGTTGAAAATTAAACCTAGTTACTCTAAATGCATGATAATGTTGAAATAAGATCATCTAAAGTAATTGTGGGTACAAACTTATCAGGATCTGAATTACCATGCAATGTTTTAGTCTACTATGGCTTGCATTCTTTGTGTAAAGAGATAGCCTCTTAGTACAATCCCTATGTCAAAACTGAAACTCCCTTAGTTTTGATCAAGGACAGTATATATTCACTAGATAAAGATCTCAATTGTGATTGATTAGGTTTTGGCTTGGTGATTGCAATGGAGAAATTTCTTTTTTTATAATAGCACTAAAAAAACTATAAGTGACTAAGAGGAATTTAGGGTTTATAAATTGAATAAAAATTTGAAGTTGGCATATATATTCCAAAGATACCATCTATTCCATGTATGCCTACTTTTCCTAGTGATGATACATTCTCAATTATACCACCACCACTTTTTTCTCATAAAGATACTATTAATGATACATATTCAATAAACTCCACTTATTATGTAAGAGCCTATTATTTCCAAATCATTACCATCGATTCCAAAGTTTCATGATGATAATTTTACTTTTATTTATATATTTAAACTTTTAGAATTTTTATTATATGGTCTTGTAGTAGATTATTGAATATTTTCTAATTTTGATGATCCCCTAGATGTGATCTAAAAGCCAAGGTAAGATACCCATCAATTGTAATTTATTGGGACTCATATAAGTCTTGAAGATTATATATCAAGGAAAAGCATTTGTTATTATAATGCCTATGGCCCTAGTGTAAATAATAATATGCATTCTAATCATATCCTTATGGAAGAGGTTTACTCATATAAAGCTCTATAGTTGTAGAGAGAGATATGACTTGACACTCAGCCAAATTATTAATAAGAAGCACTAGAGGATCTATGAGTCTAGTAGTTTTTTTACATGGTGCATTCTGTAATATAGCTCACTATGGCACTACCATGTTTGTTGTTTTATTGGTATCAAATTTTGGTTCATTCAGATTAACTTTTTAAGATGGATTAATATTAAATTTTGTATTAGATGAATCCAATTTAGTGGCCCCATACTTTATATTTTTTAATGTAAGGATTTTCATTTTGGTCATGCTCAAAGTCACCCTTGTTTCTCATAAGTAGGAAATTTCAGTGCCACAAAGTGTGGTGGAAAGGGTTGAAATGATACCTCTAATTCAAGAGGGTTATGCAAGATATAATGTGAATCAAACATATTGGATGCTTTTTAGGTGTTCTTCTCAATGAGGGAAATGTTTTTCTCCAATTATTTAGTCATTTGTAACAAGGATTGTGAAAAATCCCCACTTTGGTTCTAAGTATTCAATGAGGTTGGCATCAAGGGGGATGAATATGTCTTCCCACTTGATTTATTAATGTTTGATGTGTTAATGGACCTATAAGAGGAATGTACTTAAAATTGGTCTCTATCATATTTGATATATGATAATGATGTTTATTGTGCTATAAGTGTTCAAATTAATTGATAGAGTCATAAATGCATGAAATAATGCATCATATTGATATGGAAGAAAATAATACCATCATTTTTAATGTACATAATGATGTGAAATTTATGGGTGTCATTGTTACCCCTTTATTTAATCAATCTAGGTTGATGTCATTATCTTACCAAGGCAAGTGTCTATACCTATTTTTAATAAGGTATTTTTGAGAATTAGCTAACAATTATGTGTATTGATGGGTTTTGGTGAATTGGTCTATTCTAGGTCCTCTAATCAACATTATAATATAAATGATTGTAAAGAAAACACTCTTTCTTAAAAATAAACACACCATAAAACATGGATTTATCTTTTATTTAGATATCAAAATAATATATTCCTAGATACTCAGTAACTACTAACTTATTCTAACAAGATTGTGTATGCTAATATTGGTTTTGACCACCAAAATAGGAGATATGCATTAAAACAAAGATCCACACACTTTGAATAAAACACATGGGACTTGTAACTACATTTATAAACTAATTATATTACCAAATATTCCTTTACCTTGATTTATAATATCTTGTCTCAAATAAAAATTTATATCTAAAGACACATATAAAAGGAAAGTATACATATATATGGAAATCTATTTATATACAAACTATAAATGGAAAGTGTTCTTGTGATAGTTGTAAATGATCTTGGTCATCATATAATGGACCAAGTAATAATTATAATTCCTTATAAATTCTTTCCAAATGAGTCTATAGTAGTTTTGTGGATGTCCATAACAATCCTGAAGAAGTTTGTAGCAAGCTAGATGAAGTTTGTAGCTTACATGTGGAAGTCCATAGCTTAGCCAAAACACTAGATCATTGACTAGAATATTCCTCTAATCCCATGGAATCACATCAATAATTTAATATCTTTATTGCATATTATTATAATACCTATTTATATATAAATGGAGGACTAAAACATGTAAATGGTTAGAATAAAATGTCAAGAATAATGACTTAGACTCACATAAACTAAGTGAGATAAAATTACCTATCTTCTACGTCACACTAGTTATATGTCCTAAAGATGTATACAATTCTCAATCCAAATGGTATATTATATAATAAGGAGATAATATATTATTATAATGAGTCATATTTATAACTCATGCTTCCAACCAATGCCTTATTCAGGAGTAACAACCTAAGTATTCTAGCCTATCTCAATCTACACAAAATATGGTGTCATGTCCCCTTTTTAATTGACATGTTCTGAGTTCATGGTTAGCCTATTATGCGACCTTCGTAGGCTAATAGGATGGATAGAGGGTCATAATGGAGCTTGGCTTGACTTTGATTCACAGGATTTCTACATTTGATTTTCATTTAGGTTATTTCAAACATATTTGGCCAGGGCTCCTACTTTTTAGGGATATTTGATATGCAGCGGAGCGCCTTTATTATGGTATGGTTATGTGTGGAATCACTCCCTGATTCACTAGCTTCGATCGGTTCATCGATCCGACATGTATTGAGGGAGATATTAATATTTGATTGATTTAATCAAATATTAATTATTTAGCCTATTTTTAATTAGAAATTCTAATTCTAATTTAAGAAACCCTAATTAGGGCAAGCATATCTTTTGAGGGTATAAGGGTTTCTCATGGAGGCCATTGTTCATTAAGCCATTGATTATTGATTATTGATTTTGAAGAATTTCTTCTGTGAAGACTGAGCCTAGGGTTCCAAGATTCCATTTGCATTGGAGAACGTTCCCTCTTCAGTGTGTGCAATTAAGAGGCTGTGAAATATCAGCTGATCTATTGCCAAATTGAGAGATAGCTTCATCCAGAAGTTATCACAGAATTTACAGGGTTGAGAGATAACTTCACACAGAATTTATTACAGATATTCCAGGTATTTATTTATTAATGTTTTGATTCAATAAATTATACAGCTAGAGATCTTCTGTGCTAGAAGCATATATTTTCAGATCAGGGGTTGAAAATAGGGAAGTTGTGCTTAATTGGCAGCCGTACGAAGTCCGTACAGGTCTGTACAAATCCATACCGACACCGACATCGGCTGAAAGAGAGCTTCCAGATACCGACATCGACCGATTAGAGACCGACGTCAGCAGATAGGGACCTGCAGTGACCAATGTCGGCAGTATATCAACCGACGCCGGTGACTGTGTGTTCGACACAGCAGGCCGAGACTTTCCAGAATTCAATTTGCACTTCTAGATTTACAAAGCCAGGGTTTTCAAGACTGTATTTCATATTTATATGCATAATAGAGGATTGCAATTGTAATAGTTTAGAAGGACAAGTGATAAGATCTGTGATTTACTATTAAAAAAAAACTATATTATTGTTATCATTCTGAATTTATTCAACAGAGATAATATCTTGGTTCAAATTTTTTGTGTTGCTATATTCCCTGTTTGAAGAGGATATTACAGTGGTATCAGAGCTAAATCCTGCCAGCCTGAGGGTCTATAGATCTTATGCAGCCACAAGAGTTGGGACCACACAGGTATAACACACGCAGCCGAGCCTTGCTTGAAGGTACCCAGTTGTTAGATCAGAGACTGATCATCATGAGTGATAGACATGAGGGCAGCCCACCCAGGGGCCACAGGTATGATGCTGATCAGGCCACCAGAGAATTTCAGCGTGCTATGATGACAAGCCAATAGCAGATGGCTCAGACATTACAGGCTCTTATGACCATGATAGAGAGAATGAATGCACCTGATGGATAGAACGGGGACCAAAGAGATGACAGGAGTGCTACAGTTAATCAGAGACCACAGCAGACTCACTCCAGAACAGCTGATAGACCTACACGCCCTTCATTTGTTCAAGAAGAACCAGAGGCACCAGCAGAGGAGGAGGCAGGGAATTCTCCATTTGCAGATGTTTACATGGCTGCAAATGATGAGTGGGACTTATTACCTCCTCATATTCAAGAGAGAACAACCTTTGATCATTTTTTCAATTTGAGGAGAGAGCACTATAGATTGGCTAGACAGGACAGGAGACCTAGAGTCCAATTCAGTGAGCTGAAGAAGGCTACTGGTAAGCTTTCTTTGACTACCTTTGACGGCAGTGGCAAGATGACAGCTCAAGCTTGGGTTCATAAGCTTGACACCTTTTTGGCATTGAGACCAATGTCAGAGATAGAGGCCATCAAATATGCCACTTTGCACTTGGATGGAGTAGCACATGATTGGTGGTACCATGGTATGGTAACACTTCAGCATAACCAGGTGACAAAGTATCAGGACTTTGTGGATAGATTGGTTGAGCGGTTTGACAAGAAGGATCCTGAGGTTTACTTTCGAGATCTGGCACAGTTGAGACAAACAGGTAATTTAGAGTCCTTTATTGGTGAGTTTCAGAGGTTGGCAGTCATGGTGCCCAATATTTTCGAGCGTAGATTGGTAGTTCTCTTCATGGAGGGATTGACAGAGCCATTGAGAGGGTGGATCAAAGCTTTTGATCCTCCTTCATTACAGGTAGCTATGAAGAAGGCGCATAGTATGGAGATGGCGGCCCCATCCCACAAATTTAACTTCAAAGGTACTTCTTCATCTAGAGACCATAAGCGCTCCAACACAGATATAGAGAGACCGGATTTTAACATAGATAAATCAGGTGTAAAGAATGACTCAAAGGCCAATCCAGCAACACCACCTTTGGATCGTGAGGCGCTTAATGATCTACGTAGGAAGAAGCTTTGCTTCTACTGCAAAGGTCCATATGATATTCATCACGATTGTCCTTTGAGGCCTAAGGGCAAGGCGAATCGTATGATGTGGAT
>JARHVA010001248.1:660000-792500 GCA_037957365.1 Torreya grandis | reverse complement strand
AATTTATAATAAACCCACAAATCCATTTGATATAATAACAACCATACCCTTTAGCACTAGTTATAGAATGACCGTGAGCTAGGGTTCTTTTGTATGGTTTGTTATATGGAAAGAGGTTGAAACAAGGTTATTTTACGAGTTTTATGATGATGGATCATCACTATAAATATGTTAATTTCATTGTGTCAAGAATATTAGAGTATTAAGATGTCATATAAAAAAAAAAAAAAAAAACCACCTTTTTAGAGGCTTTAAAGATTATTGTAAATGCTAATTAGTTAGTGTAGAGCAAATATTGATGGTTGCGTACAAATTAGTCTATAGGTGTTAGAAGAGGGTAAAAAAGAAGAGAATTGATTGTATTTCCTTGTTGTTTTGGACCTTAAAAATTGTATAAATATTGAAACACAATTTTAACCATTGATCCATATTTTAGGAGCAATTTAAAGTCTTTTAAGACCTCAAAATCAAATTTTTTTCATCATGAGGTTAGAGTTAGGCATATACAGACCTGGAATAGTTTAAAAGACCTTGAACCTAGTTTTCTTATAAACTAATAAAATATATTGGTGTATCTTTATTAGAGATTAAAATATTGGTAAGGGAGAGTATTTGAGTCCTTATATGAATTAAGTTTAGAAGTAATAACCTCTCTGAAGACTAATAGACCTATGTGTAATCTTATGATAGAATACAAGGCTATGTGAGGTGTATAAAGGATAGAATGAGTAAATAAGTATTTCAATCAAAGAAGGTAGATATAAATAGATTTATTATTGAGTATAAGGTTTATTTTATATCTTATTGAGTTGTCAAGGTGAATTAATTACAAGATTTAATGTGAAACCCATCAAAATTATAGACGTCATAAGATCATCAGGAGAGTTGAATAAGATAGATCCTTAATTGCATCATTTTTATGGAATGAGGTTATTTTAATAGTTTTAGATCTGAATAATTACAAGTAATCACCTAAACCAACCAAAAGGAAAAAATAGAAACCTCAAAAGGACTCAAATTATCACAAAACCATAGCTAAGTTATTATGGTTTTTTGTAGATAAGTTAAAATTGAAATATCCAAGTTGCCCTTCTATAGTTGACTATGTATGCACAGACTTCATATTAGGTATAAACAAGACTAAGATAGTAATATATTGAAATTTTTTGAGAAGTTCAATCTTTTAGAGATCATTAGATTGGCCTTAAGAGATATTTTTTTGAGAATTATGATAAAGAAGGAAGTCTAACAAGGTCTTGAGGTTGATCAAAGTCTTGGATCCTTGAAGCATATGTGTTCACTAATCTTTATTTAAGAATATTCCATTTCCAAGAAGGTATTCAATAGACCCTAATGATATCTTTGCATTAATCCACCACACTAATCAATTCCTATGAGTGAAGTCTTACTTTAATAACTATAATTCATTTTTCCATTCATTTTATCTCAATCTCTTTACCATTTATTATCATCAATAACTTAGTTTCAACATTAAATAAAATGATATAGTACTATAATTAAAGTCTCATGATTTTTTTTAAGGATTTAAATAATTAATATGGTGATATTTTAACAAAAGGAGGAAATGGGGAGAGATTGTGTATTATTCTTATATAAAAATCATAATAGCAAGAGCTACCACACTCTAAATGATCACACAATGCAATAGTGTTGAAGATCTCAAGGTTGATCCTCAATTTATAAGTATGAAATCATACCTAATTTATATCAACACAATAATAAGGTGTTAATGAAATTTTTTAGAATTATCATAATGATAACACCCATGGTTTTCTATAAGGTTAATTTCTTGAGATCTCTCAAAGTTTGACTGTAACTTAGTTATACCATTCACCTACATATTCAAGTCACAAACACATAAATTCATCATTAATAATATTAGTATAATAAATGAATCATAAATTCCAATGTACAAGGCCACTCAAGGTATCTCATATGAGATACCTTGAAGGTATTATGATGCCTTTCAAGGTATTACCTAGTAGTGCTTTTAAGATGAAGTAAAAATTACACTCATGTGCATTCTTAAGGTATCTCATAAGATGACATGTGGCTTCCTCTAAACCACTCAAAAAAAGGGTTATGGGTTTTAACTTAGTCAATTTATTAATTTTGACATAAGTTGGGTTGTCCTCATCATCTAAAATCTTCCTTGTGTACTTTGCCTTAGATTCCTCTTATTTGGGTCTTATCGAAACCTTTTGCCTTAGTCATTTTTATGAATTTTTGTGAGTGGTTCAGAGGAAGCCACATGTCATCCTCCCACTAATATTGGTGTTAAAGGGCCTTATAATACTTTCATGGGTAACTTCAAGGTTCATACTATGAGATAACTTAAAGGATAAATCCACTCTTGCGCATGTTTGAAAGGTATCTCTTAGGAGATACCTTGAAGGTATTATAAGTCCCTTTAAGTTATCACCTAGTAGTGTCTTCAAGGTGAAGGAAAATTATACTTATGTACATGTTGAAGGTGTCTCCTAAGAGATAACTTCAATGTCCCCTTGAATATATGATAATGACCTTAAAGTTATCTATTAAGAGATTCCTTCAAGTGCCTTGTAATACCTTCATGGGTAACTTGAAGGTATCTCCTAAGAAATACATTCAAGGATAAATACACTATTGTTCATGTTTGAAAGGTATCTCCAATGAGATAACTTGAAGGCATAATAAGGCCCTTCAAGTTATCATCTAGTAGTACAATAAGGTGAAGGAAAATTTCACTCATATGCATGTTGAAGGTATCTCCTAAGATACCTTTAATGTCCCCTTGAATGTATGACAACACCCTTTGAGGTATCTACTAGGATATTCCTTCAAGGTCCTTATAATACCTTCATAGGTAACTTGAAAGTATCTCCTACAAGATACCTTGAAGGAGAAATCCACTCTTGTGAATGTTTGAAAGGTATCTCTTAGGAAATACCTTGAATTTATTATAATCCCTTTTAGGTTATCACCTAATACTGCCTTGAAGGTGAAGGAAAATTCAACTCATGTGCATGTCAAAGGTATTTACTAGGAGATACCTTCAAAATACCCTTGAATTTATGACAACACCCTTTGAGGTATCTCCTAGGATATATTGTTATCTCTCAAATTGTGAACCTACAACAACAAAGTTGATTTACAAACACAATGGGACTAGCTCCAAAGTGTGGCACCTAAGGCTCTCTGAGATAAAACTCTAGAGATGGGCTGGAATCCCTTACAAACATAGTGCATCAGTTTTAATACCTTTTAAATACCTAAAATACATGGAATGAAACTACCTACAACTAAAATATTCTCTTCATCAGGGAAAAGAGAGAGAAAATAAAATAAAATTAACATGAGGTGATGCACCAAAAGTTCATATATATTCCCTACCTATTCTTAAACATCATGTTGAAGGTTATAAATATGAATTTATTTGCAAACTTTTTTGAAAAAATTACATTACATTATTGTTTCATACAAAGGTAAGTCATTTAACACTGTATTAGGAGGGAATATAGTTTTCAAAGATAACACTAGCTTATAGTGGACTTACATAGGGCATGAACTAAAAGGAGTGAATTATTATGTAGAGGTGATATAAATCAAAAAAAAAGTTATAAGAATGATGTAATTCATAGATAAAAACCATCAATAATCCTATAAATTTACATAGGACACAAAAGTAAAGCATAAAAAGGCACTCTCAGATCTTTATTAATTTTCAAGGCTTTGAGCTAGTGAAACAAAAATTAAAATAGCATCTACTCTCTAATATCCTCCTCAAGCACTAGGACATATTACAAGCTTAGATAAACATTAAATAACTCTATTCATAAGAAACATGAAGACCCTATTGCAAACTTTGGATATTGAGTGGCTTATGTGGAAGTGACAAAAAGAGTGTGTATTGGATTTATTTATTCCACAATCATTCTCATGATCTTATGTTTATTATAAACACTCCTCCATGTTGATGACTTGAAACACACTTATTCACATAACATATATGATCATTAAAGTGAGTCATTTAATTGTGATCATGATAGGGGTGCCTTTAGGGCTTAATAATGAGCTACTACTTACATAGAGCGATTAGGTTGGCCCATAAGAGAATCAATGATAGGTAATATTAGTTAAATATCAACTATTCAATAATGTGTAAGGATTTTAGGGCTTAATAGTGTTTTAGGCATGGATAACTGACTTAAAACAACATGAATGTGTATAGATCTTTCACACAAGAACATAAGATGATCATTTTTAGTGACTCAAACAAGGCACACATAAATTTATCCTTGCATATCGTGGCCAAGGGCCAATAGTGACCAAAATGGTCAATAAATACCTTTATATAAAAATTAAATCTTAAGCATGTTTTAAATGTATCTCCTAGGAAATACCTTGAAGGTATTACAAGTCCCTTCAAGGTATCACCTAGTGTTACTTTCATGGTGAAGTAAAATTACACTTATGTGCATATTAAAGGTATCTCCTAGGATATTCCTTCAAGGTCCTTGTAATACCTTCGTGGGTAACTTTAAGGTATATCCTAAGAGATAATTTGAAGGAAGAATACACTATTATGAATATTTAAAAGGTATCTCTTAGGAGATACCTTGAAGTTACCCTTGAATGTATTACAAGGACCTCCAATGTATCAACTAGTAGTGCATTTAAGGTAAAGTAAAATTCCACTCTTGTGCATGTTGAAGGTGTGAACAAGGATTTAACATAGAGGGGAGGTTAGTCTTATGTTAGTCTCATAAAAAAATAAATGAACATATTAAAAATGCCAACACTTCTAGCATAGACATTAGGGAGAGATTAGACAATAAAACTAAATGAAAGCATAGTAAAAAAATAAAAGAAACAACTCTTTTACCTTTATTGGAGCTCCAAATGGCTTGTTGAATGGCTTTCTTGGCTTGTGTATCAATAAGTCTTTGAAAATAGAGTTTGATTGGCTCCTTCTCTCCTTGGAACATTGGCTTATTATTTATTGGCTTAATATTTGGGTATGGTAACACTAATTTCATGAGACTTATGGAAAAAATATTGTATTATAACTCTAAAAACAAGCTTATAAATGAAGGGGTATGGCCTTGTATTTATAACCTTAAGAATTAAATCTCACCTAAGGTGAGTTAAGGTTGAATTGAGGCTTGGAATGGGTTCAAACTAAACCTAGGTGAGTTAAAACTAACTCCATTTGAGTTAATATCTATCATTTAATTATGATTTTCAATTACTAAGGATGGATCTAAAATTAGACATTTTAGGATATTTTGAAAGAGCTTGAGAGCTCATAAAGGCAATGATGAAAGGCTTGGATATTTTGATTTTTTTAATTTCATTTTTTAGATATTCATTAATTTTAAATGAATGATATAACTAGGAATTTAATCTTGTTTATCTTGTTAATTTATTTTGATTATTATTTTATCTCTTTCAAGATTTGATATTTGTTCAAGTACCCCACTTAAGGGTCCATAGACCAAATTAACAGTTATGATGTTGTAAGGTGATTAGGAATGAATCTATGAGTGGTTATTATTGCATATGATATAATACCATAATTATGGATGTCTCAATGTGATTATAAGCTTTCATTAATAAATCACAACAAAAAGTGAGATGTTTAGTGATTCTTAGGCCTAATTTTCAATAGTTGGTAGGAATCAGTTAGAAGCTAGTTGTGGCTAGTTTTAAGTGTCTATAGTTTTCCCCTATTTGGGAAGGCATTGTAATATATAGGCATAATAAAAATTTTCCAAAGATTTAAAATGTCTTGTATGCTTAATAATTCATTGAAAATAGATGAGATTTGGATTCCCCCTCAAGGGAGTGATCATAAAAGATGGTTGATGATCGGTCCCTTGAAAGAAGGAAATGATGGGACCAAATGGTAAAATGGGGTAAAAAATACATATTTACCCATAAATAGTTATAATTAGTGGCATGATGAGATACCTCAATTGGGAAGATAAATAGGATGATTTTCCCACAGGTAGTTGTAATCTTCAGCATAGGTGGGACAAAAAAGATAATGATTTGCCCATAGGTACTTCTAAGCATTATCATAATGAAAACATACCCTAGTTGGGAATATAGAGATAATGGTTTACCTAAAGGTAATTATAAGCATTATAAAAATGAAAATGTGCCCCAGTTAGGTAGAAAATGTTAAGGATTTTCCCATAAGTAGTTATAAGCTATAACATCTAGATAAATCGAAACATAATGATTTGCCCAAAGGAAGTTATAATCATTGGCTTTGTGAGTGGGATGATACAAAATGATTTAAATAAAGGTTTTTAGAATCATTAGCATCACAAATGGGATGAGACATAATTATTTTCCCTAAGGCATTTACAATCATAAGCTGAATGACTGGAGTAATATGACCAATTGGAACAAGGGGCTTGCATACTAAATTTGTACTCATGGAGGAAAAGTAAGCTAATACAAAGGAGAAAGATGACTTTTGGAAACCTACTAATATGGAGATTAATATCCTAACTATTAATCATTGAAATTATTTAATGATTTAATTAATATATATGTGAGGAATGATTTGGATAGATCGAGAATTATTCATGTGCCAAAGAGAAGTATGTAAACCACATTTATTATAAGATTTATCAACATAATTTTTGATGTAACACATGATGGTATGTAGAATGATATAAAACACCATGATAAGGTAGCCAAAATATGCATAAGGACTGACATGAAATTCAATAAACAATTAAAAATAATGCATTGATGATAAAAACCATGATGACAATGTTAAAGTATGAATATGGATGGAATTAAATATAATGTGAAAGGAATCACCTAATGAATACAAAAATACTAAGTCAAGGCACAAATAGAAATCAAATAAATAAATAAATAAATAAAAAGGCAAAACATGAGGAAACAAAATTGCACAAAATACAACAACAAGAATAAAAGGAAACAAACACATCAATGGTTAATCACAATGTTAGTGCAACAAAAAAAAAAAAAAAAGAACAAACAAGAAAATGGATATTTTCCCTAGACTATAAGAGACAACAAAAAAATATAAAATATGGGGGAAATATAAGAAAAGGATGGGGGTGGTTGAGGTGATTTGAGATGAACTAGGCAAGTGGATTCTACCTATATAGTTCCATGGATGTAAGGTCTAAGATAAAGTTTATGTTCAATGCCATTCTCTCAAGAAATGGGATAGAAGAAAAATGATGATGAAGAAAACATGATTGACGTAGTAGAGGAATATGGGAAGGGTCTCAAAAAATGGTAAGTGCATGGGATATAGGATAAGTAAAGATGGGGAAACTAAATGAAAAGTGATATCTTATGAAATAGCTAGGGTTACAAGAATCCTTAAGGAAAAGAAGTGGTCAATTTGGTGTTTTTAGGATTTTTTAGATCATTTTCAAATGTTTTTAGAATTTTTGAATCATCTTAAATCTATTTGAGAATGACTAGATACTAAATGGTCCAACTAAAAAAATGGTGAGAGCATGGCTAAGGGTGACTAAGCTGACCTCAACAAAAATTGAGTGCTACCTATATAGTCCTAAGATGGGACCTCAAGTCACAATAGTTCCTCCTTAAAGTGGAGGAACCTAACTAGTTAGCAATAAGTTCTCAATAAAAATAAGCAAATAAATAAAATGTCACAGTATGACATAGGAATTATAAGGTGGTACTTTAAGGCATGATAAGAGATGTTATTCCTAATTTTCCCATAAGTAGTTATAATTAGGAAATAATGGCATATGTTAGTGATACTAATTTTCCCAAATGAGGTTATGATTAATAGCATGGCAATGGGACTCTAATTTTCCCAAATGGAGTTATAATCAGTAGTACTTGAATGGAATGAAACAAAAAATGAAGGGTGAAACTGCCAAACCAATATCATACTAGTCCAAGATACTACCTTTACTTAGAAGATTGAATCAAATTTTGAAAATTTATCTGAAATCTCCTTGCTGAAGTTGCCCAAAGAAATAATGTAGTGGAACCAAGGTCAAAGGGTTAGGTAGAGAGGTTAAAAATAATGTGGTCAATAACAAAGGTGTGGTACAATGATATATGGAATGGTAAAAAGAAAAGTGTCAATATTATGGTATAATGTAAATGGGCCTCATAAACATTACTTCAAGTTGCTCAAGTGAAGTAATGTAAAGGTGTATAATGTTAATTAGCTCATCAAGTTCATTCTCATCTATTGTAGCAATATTATATGCTCTAGAGCCATAATTTGTAATAATGATGTAAGGACCTATGTAGCTGGGTTTTAACTTTCCATTGTGCTTATTCTCAACCATGATATTCTATTGGTTTTCTTTGAGATAAATATCACCAAGCTCAAATTATTTGTGTTTAACTCATTGATTATAGGGGTCATGGAGTCTATTCTAGTATGCTTGAAGATTTTTGAAAACATCCATGCATTTTTAATCAAGTATATATAGCTCTTAAAGGAGAGTTACTTAATATTCTTCATTGTCTAATACATGTTTCAATGAGATACGTAAAGATGATAGTTCAACCACAATGGGAAGAATGGCCTCAGTGCCATAAAATAAGGAATATGCAGTGGCTCTAGTTACGGTATGGTAATTAATGAAATATTCTCAAAGGGTGAGGATGATTTGGAGGTGCCAATCATGTCCAAAATCATTGATAATATTTTTAAGGATGTTGACAATGGTTTTATTGGATGTGTTTGCTTGGCCATTAGCTTGTGGTTAATATGGAATATAAAAATGTTAAGTTGAACTTGGTATTGAGTGATTTGACATCCTTGTTCTTAAATGATCCTCCAATATCAAATATAATGTCAAATGGGATACCATAGGGGAAAATGAGATGATTAAAAATGAACTTAGAAATTTTATTTCTAGTTACGTAAGTGAGGGGTATAACTTCAACCCAATTAGTGAAATATCTAGTTATGGTAAGGATGTGTTTATGGCCATTAGATAAGGTTGGGTTAATCTTCCCAATGAGATAAAGTCCCCATGTAGAAAATAAAAATGGTATAAGTATTGGTTTTAATGTTTTGGTTGGGCATGAATCACATTAACATTCCATTAACTTTTGTCTCACCTTTTAACAAACACAACTACCTTTGCATCTATAGTTGGCTAATAATACCTAGTACATAGGAGATTTTTGGCTAGGATGGCCCTACTTGTGTGGGATCCATATACTCCTTCATGAACTTCCCATAATTCTAATGTTGATTCTATATAAGTTAGACAATGAAGCAGAGTTCTATCAAAGTTGTAGTAGTAAAAGGTTAGTCCAAATAAGTTATATCATGCAACTTAGTGGGTAAAGGCCTTTTATTGTTTGTGGGATAGGTTTGGTGGCATAATATGGTCAAAGAGATAGGTAAATTTTTTTTAATAACATATACAACTAAGAACAACAATATCATAGATCATTATGATGGTTGAAAGTTCATGAGCTAGTGCTAGAAGATTTTCAATGAGTAATTGATATTCTTTTGCCTTGATGATGAGATAGATAAAATAGCCAATGGTGTTCATGGAATCTATTGTTATGTTATTGTCTCTTGGTATGTTTTAAAATTGTATATTGATAATATGATTTTTGAGAGTATCAATTATGGCCTTTCATGGCAGTAGTTTGTCATCCTTGGTCTGAAAATGGTTTATAATCTGATTAATGATCAATTGATAATCACCATAAAACTTGAGATGTTGCATATTCCATTGTAATTCTTGATTAAGCCCTATAATGAGTGATTCATATTTAGACATGTTGTTAGTATAATTAAATTTTATACAAAATGATTTAGGGATAAGGTCCCCCTATGGTGTAATAAACAATAGGACTTCCCCTAATCCATGTGTTATAAATGATCCATCAAAATACAACTTTTAGTGCCACTCATTAAGAGGTGTTTCAATGATGGTCATAATGGAATAATCTGGTAATTAAAATGTTAGAGGTTTTATATCTACAAGGGTAGCTTCAACAAGCTAATCTATAAGTACTTATCCCTTAATAGCCTTTTGGTTGATGTATTCTATCTCAAACTCACTTAAAATCATGATCCATTTGGCCATATGGACTTGTAAATCTAATTTGGATAGTAGATACTTGAGTAGATCTAATTTTGAAATAAATATGGTCTTTTTGTTTAGCATGTAATGTTGTAGTTTTTTAGATTCAAAAACCATAACTAAATAGTATTTTTAATATGCATGTAGTTGTGTTCATATTCTACCAGTGTACAAATTAGATAGTACATGACATGTTATTTTTAATTATCATCATGCTAAGCTATAATTTACCCTAGGTCTTTCTCTATGACACACATGTATAGTACAAACAACTTTCCTAGCATAGGTAGTAACAAAATAGGTGGATTGGAAAGATAATATTTGAGGTGTTGGAAAGATTTTTGGCATTCATCATTCCAATGAAATATGACATCATTATTTAGTAAGTATGTAAATGGATGGAATTTATTATCTAGCTAAGAAATGAAATGTTTGATAGACTAGATCTTGCCCTATAAACTATAGAGCTACTTCAAACTGGATGGTGGTGGCATCTCTATAATGAACTATACTTTGGCTAGATCAACTTCAATGCCTCTATGGGATATGATGAATCCTAGAAATTTTCCTAAAGTAACTCGAAAAATACACTTATTAAGATTGACTTTGACTTTGTATTCATGCAGTCTCTTAAATATATTTCTTAGTACAGTTGGATGATCGACCCTAGTCTTTGATTTACCTAGAATTTCATCAACATAGTCTTAAAAAATGTCATGCATCATATCATGAAATATGATGGTCATGGATCTTTTGTATGTGGTTCAAACATTCTTGAGAACAAATGTCATAACTTGATACCAAAATGTTCCCCATGTAGTGGTGAATGTTATTTTATATTGGTCTTCTTGCGCAATCCAGATTTGATTGTATCTTGAAAATCCATCCATTATTGAAAGAATTTTGTACCTAGACATGGAATAAAATATCATGTCAATGTTTGGTAGAGGAAATTCATAATTGGGGAAAACCTTGTTTATATCTTTGAAATTAGTGTAGATTTTTATTCCTTTTGGCTTCTTGCTAACTAGCACAACATTTGAGATCCACTCTGAATAGTTAATCAATTGAATACATCTTGATTCTAAGAGTTTTTTAAAATATTTATTTACTAACACAAAAATGTGAGGATGCATATTACACAATTTATATTTCATAGGTTTGGCATCAGGACGTGTAATAAGATGGTGTACAACCAAGGCAGGGTCCAAACCTGACATGTCTGAATATGCCCAAGTAAAAATGTGAACAAATTCCCTCAAAAGGGATATAAAGATATCACATTCCCCCTCAATGAGGGATGTGCCTAATTTGATCCATTTCAGTTCATCTAGAATTTTAATGTTGACTTATGTAGTTTCTTCCATAAGAAGTATTGAACCATCCTCCAAAATAGTTAGCAAAGATTTGAATTGGGTTTTTATGATAAAGTCCTCTATTTAGACTATCTCTTCAATTTCTCGTAGGCAATGTGACTTGGAATATCCCAATGGTAGGGATGGCCATGTTACAAACATAGTTAGAAAATCTTGGATGATTCGATCAAAGGCATGTTGCTCTTTAGAACGAAAATCAAACCCATAGGCAAGTTCATCTTTGGTGGTATCCTAATCTATGTTTGAGGAAAGATGAATACCCCCATTTAATCTTAACTAAAACATGTTTTCACTAGAATACTATCCTTTCTATTTTCTTTTTCCATGGTATAAAAGTGCCTCAAAGAGGCTTTAATTTTGGGACCTCAATGTTTTATTTATTTGTTTTTGTCTAAGGGTATTCACACATTATTTGAAATAGGATATAGGATCTAATTTGATTAATAACCATTGTTTATGGTATCCCAATGGAGAATTGTCTCTTAGGCCCAAAAAATCACAAAAGGCCTCATCGTTCTCAAACTTATCTATAGGCACCCTAGATTCTTGTTGGTTCAAGACTATAAGTTGAGGGTGATATAGAGGAAGTAGAATGTGATGAAAAAATGGGGTAAGAGAATAAATGGCATGGGTGTCAAATATATTGGTATTGGATATGTATTCATAAAGGCTATGATTAGACTCTACTCTATTGTTGGAATCATCATCACTATTCAGTGATGTTGGAACACATGTAAGATACATGGGATCACCCCTAAATAGTTTAAATATGAGCCCGTAGGTTCATTTATACTATGTTATAGAGATTGGCTCAAGTATTCCTCATCCTTTAGAGGCTTGATTCTCCATTATCATATTCGAAATGAGGTATTTAGAATTTTTATAGTAATTATACAATTTGTCACTGTATAACTAGGTTTCATCATTTTTAAGGGGGTCTTGTTATTGGCCAGTGGCTAGTGTAAAAATGATAAGAGATAAACAATGTTGTTTGCCCTTTCTATTTTATTTTCATTCCATGTAAGGTGTATTAGATTTGGGTCTTCCATAGGACGTAGGGTTATATGCAATTTTGGCAATGTGGAATGTATCATAGGTTAAATATTCTCCTAAGTTATTGGCCATGATGGTAAAATAATTAGACAATGTAGGAGGTGGCATATGGGAAGATGAGTCAAAGCTATATGGGTCTATGAAATTATCCTCTAGTAAATCAACAAGTAGATTTTTCCCTTTGTCCCTTTTTAGAACTAGATCCAAGGCAAAATAATAATTATAGATTTTGTACTCAGTCTCTAAATGTTTGTAATGTTCATAGAGCTATAAATCTCCATGGATGATGACCTCCATACCTGCGTGAGAGAACTTGAGACACTAGTGTAATGTTGAAGAGATTATATGAATTTAATATATCCAAGGCCTACCTAAAATAAAATTGTATGACAAGTATAGGTCAAACATATGGTAAATTGTATCATGGGTTAAAGTCCCAACAATAACTAGCAAGTTGATCGTGCCTTGTGATTATTTCTCTTCATTGTCATAGGTTTTGATAGTGATTATTTTTAGCTATAGATTGGTTATTTTATATCTGATATGATTTATTATCTTTAAAAACATAATATTTAGGCCTGATCCATTACCTATGATGACACATTTCACTTTGTGTTACATTATGACAACTTCAATGTACAATAAATTTTTATGGAGAGGGCCAAGGGATGACATGTCACTTTGGTCAAAAGTTAACTATTGGCTTGGGAATAGATGTCCAACTAAAGATTGGAATTTATTGGGGTTTATGTCATTGGGAACTTGGGATTGACCTAAGAAATTTATTAAGACAGTCTTGTGGATTGTAGACATATGTAACAAATCCAAAGTGGATATTTGTGAAGGCATTTTATAAAGTTTTAGATTAAGGTAAAAACAAGTTTTGAAGGGGCCCCGAAACCCTTTAACAAGAATAAAAAAGATAAAGCATTACCATGCTCCAGGAAAAGCCATCCTTAAACCTACTAAAAAAGTAGCAACAAAAACAGGTTATACAAGATAACCTCAAAAAACCATTAAACAATCAACCCCCTAATATCCCGCAAGATGCTCTAATATCTATTTTTAGGGGTAAAATCCAGAATAGTTGCCTGTCTGCCATCATCAATATTATGTATACTTTCTAGCTCTCTAGTTTTCCTTATGGGTCTTCTTCCGGGTTTGTCAGAAAAGCCAATATCCAGTTTCACCTTACATTGCTGTTCATCTCTTTTTCCGAGTTTATCCCGAGCAGAAACCAGCTATTTCACCTTTGTTTTTTGGTCTTTTTTACTGCTTCTTGTTTTTACTCCCTTAGTATTCATGTTTTTTCCACCCCTTTTTCTTTGGTTTTCCTGAAGCTCCTCTAAAGGGATACCATTATCAGCTTGAATCTCCCTAGATTGAGAAAGGAGATTATCTCCCTCTTCTAAATTATTTACATCTTCGGCCAAGATTTCTCCTTCTTCTAGTACACTTTTGTCATCGACATCTCCCCATTGCTCTTCTATCCTTTGATAGCAAACGATTTGTCTTGATAAATCCATCAAATCTTCTATTCTTTGTTCAGGAATTTTGATATCTGTTTGCAGTCCATCTCCTTTTTTTTTTGAATTTTCTTTCTCAGCAAAAAACTCTTTATACACCTCAGTTTGTGGATCTTTGCGTTCTTCACAAGAAGGCTCTTTATCTGCCTCTTCTTCTAAATCTTTAGGATCTTCACTATTATTTTGTTCTTGTCTATGATCTTCCTTTAGTTTTCATTCTTTCTTATGCTGAATTTTTATCCCATCCAAAGCACCACTCAGAAGATTTTTGCTTTTAGACGGACAGTTTTTAACGAAGTGCCCCTGTTTCTTACAAGCATAGCAAGAATTAGGAAAATCTTCAAAAAAAATCCCTTGGGTTTTTTTTCCCAGCTTGGATATTATATCCACTTTTTCTAGGATTTGATTCAAATCTGCCACTTTGACATAAAGTCTGGCACTTTGAAGTTTAGATCTGGAAGCCGTAGCTTTATCCACTACCACAAGTTCACCAAAAGAACTGGCAATACCTTTAAAGATTTCCTCATGCCAAAACTCTAAAGGGAGTCCAGGAATTCTAACCCAAATGGGAGTGGTTAAGAAAAAAGAATCTGATAGATCCATATTGGGCTCCCATTTTTTGATAGTAAGAGAACATTTACCGAAATACCACGGTCCTCCACCCAGAACCATATTCATGTCTTCCTTACAATTAAAAATAAATGAGAAGAAACCATTCATCATTGGTGCCATTTCTATTTCTCCTCTAATTACCCATTTCCTTTTAACCATTTTTTTAAGAGATTCCAGATCAGGTCTTGCTCTTAAAAATTTACCCACTAGGGTGAAATCCATGGAAGACATAGAGAAATCTATTAAAGGGTCTGGAATGAAAACTTGAAACTCACCTTTCTCCCAGCAAGATTTAGCAGTCACCGGTGGGAAAATAGATTTTCCATTGGGTTTCTTCCCAAACAGAGATGACCACTTCTTTTGCTCTGCATTCTCTACCTTCAGCATTTCTGAAGAATTTTCCTTATTAAACTGCACATTATATTTCTCCTTTTCATGCTCCTGCCCCAACACAGCAGGAGTAGAATCCAGATGGGAAACATAGATCCCACTGAAAGGATTAGAAGCACTCGACAATTTTCCATTATTTCCAATAGCGGCACATTCTACCCCCAAATTTTTTTCTACACCTCCTGCTATCCCTCCAAGGTCTGTACCTACTGCCTGGTTCTCCACAAGCAACTTTTCTCTCACCTTCAACCCTGCGCTCTCCACATCTGATGGGGCACCTTCAGTATTCCGCCCAGAAAATTCAAATTCTGGGCGCACTTCCTTCGCGCCCAGCGCATCCCGCCTATACATTTTATATTAAATACAACATTTTTATATTTGGTAGATGGATAATCTTATATGTATGTTAATAATCTTCGAGATAATTATGTTAATAATAATCCCAAATAGTATTTAGTTATAAAGACACAATTGAGTATATTTAATGCCAATTTGGTGCATGAAGTTGTTTACCTAACTTTATAATATGAATAGGGCATTTTCTAAAGTTATTCCATAATATCAAACATCTTTTATTTCACATTGGTATATGGCTTGGTCCTATCTAGAATGATGGGTTTGATGGAAGATGGTTATAGGATAGGAATGTGAAAATTTAACAATTGAGTTGTGATTACATAATTGGGATTAGATATAGGACCATTGTTTATATAAAATGATGGTGGTGAGGGGAAAGATATGATGAGTCTTTATTGACAGTGCACTTGTATATGTTCATAGGTTAATGAGTAGTTATCGGTATAACGTCCAAAAGTAGCAATCCTTACTTGTTGGTATGCCTATATGTGTTCTTAGGTCAAAGCAAGATCACTGGCATAGATGGGATGATTAGAATTGATTAGCGATGGTCATGTTCAATTAGCACTTGGTCTTGGATTTATCGAGATGGTTGAAATGCAACCTCCCAAAAGATGACCTATAACTTTTTTGTAGTTATGTAAAACTATGTGGTAAGTCTATTGGGTATTGGCATCATTACGGCCTTAGTTACATCCATTTGGTTGACATTGTTATTGTTGTTTCTAGTGGTATTGTTGTTGTTATCTTAGTTGTTGATAATATTTCTATTATTACTTTGGCCTTTATTATTATTTTTATTATTTATTATTTTTATGTTGAGGAAAAGGGTTTTGATAAATACCTAGATTTTGATTGGATGTATAAGCTCTATTATCCAATGTTATCTCCCTATTTTACAACATATTCTTGATGAGGTATTTGATCTGCATACAATGGCATAGATTATGTCCATTAACCCAATGGTATTCATAAATTCATTTAATCTATACCTATCTAGATAAGGAATGACCTTAGGATAGTGCTTCAAAATTAGCTAGCTAATAATAATAATAACCATGGCTATCCTAAAAAATAAGGCTTCAATGGGATATCCAAGGTTGTTTAAGACTCAATGAGTAAGCACATTTATCCTTAGATGAGGGATTTTTAAAGGTAATGGTTGTTACATTTGTTTAGTAGGTAGAGGATACTATTAAGGCTATGTTTGTTGAATAGGTTATTAATGGGGAGTAATTTTCATTTTTGATGTAGGTTGAGTGCATGGTGTTCACACCATTAGACATGTCATGACTCAATTACTCCATTTACAATAACATTCTTTTTACGATTGAGTTGCTAGGATTTTTCATAAATACTGGTTTGGGCTAGTGTTGATGCTTACACTTGGACATGGTTTTGGCTTTGATTTTAGTCATGTCCTTATTTTTGATTCTAATTTTTATTTGATGAGGTAAGCCTAATAATTCCTTTGTTAATAAGGGTCTTTTCAATATGTAAACCTTTATTGATGATCTCCTTAAAAGTGTGTGCATATTGTAGCTTTAGATGGTAAGATATCTTACTGTGAAATGTTTTGGTAAATACAATGGATAGTTGTTTATCTTGTAAATTATGATTGAAACATCTAGTAACTACTCTCCATCATTGTAAATAACTTGCAAAATTTTCATTATTTTTTGTTTGTCTTAAATTATATCTACTAATGAAATATCATTTTTGATATTATAAGAGAAATGTTGCACAAACTTGTCTGAAATGTCATCAAAATTAGATACTCAATTCTTTGGAAATTTTAAGAACCATTTCAAAGCCTATCCTACTAGACTCTAGGGAAATAAAATTAGGAGGCATATATCACTATAATCCACTAGATGGCAAGAAATAAAGAAATCAATAAAATGGGTCTTTGAGTCTCCTTTACCCTTATATTCTTCAAACATTGATGGTTTGTACCCTTAAGGAAATGGTATTTTTAGATACTCTATGTTTATTGGGTAGGAACACATGTCATCCAGCTTAAGCTTCTTGGTCTATTCTTGACTTAGATGGTAGCAATTGTATTCTTCATTTGTTCTAGTTCTTATGCTAAGAAATTGGATGGAACATTAGCCTAAGGTAGAGGATGGGAATTCAAAGGTATATTACCTTGATCAGGGTATAATAGAGTCATGGTTTGTTATGAAATGTTAGTTTGGTTAAAGAATTGACTAGGAATAGCCATCTGTAGATGAGGATGTGTTTTTTGGAATTGCACATATTATGGTGTGATATTATATTTGGATTTGGTATATAGGCTTGTTTTTGGGGGAATTATGGTTGAGATGGAAGGATATGGCTTTGAGTGAAGTATTATGCTTGATGAGGTTAAATATGGACTTGTTGTCAACTAGTCATACCTAGATGAATAAAGGGAACTTGTTGTGAAACAAGGCCTTGTCATTGGATTTATGGCATGTTTGAAACCAAATGCAATTGTTTCCTAATTATTACTTATGGGATAGAGGTACCTCTTTGTTACAAAAACACTCATTTTGAACTAGGAACTTATAAAGTGTTTGACATTTGTTGCTAACCAATGGTCATACATTGTTGATTAGATAACATTTATGAAGGAATGTACGTTTACTGCTATTGAGGTATACTTATCACTACTTGATGAGGTGGAACATCTATTTCCCCTTGTTGAGGTTGTAGAATATTCTATCTCTATTATGTTAGTATACTAAATTGTGCCTATTGTTGTGGAATGTTAGTTATCACCTATTATGGTGGAGTTATATTCATCATGTTTTATTGAGTCAAGGCATTAGTTTATGCTTGACTATTTAATCCTTTCAATTGTGTACTTGATGAAGTAGTTGGTTGAGGATTAGAGGTAAATTATTGGGGCATAAGAGTTCTGACCCCCTGCTATTACAAACCACTCATGTTGTTTACTAAAGGAACTTATTATGGATTAGTTATTCATGTAGTTACACCACTTTGGCCTAGTTTGGATGACAATTTCATGTTATCCACTATGTTTGGCACATTTATTTTCATAGAAGTAGTAAACACTTCTTTGATATATGGGGCATTGAACATGTCTCCAATTGAAGTGCTTTGCATGAATGGTTCTATACCCAAATTATCTTGGCTTATCAATTTAATTAACACTCCTATTAAAGGAAATAACTCAATGAGAGGATCATTTGACATGGCCATGTTATTAAAGTTCCATGCTAAGTTCAAATAGGTTTGATATGTTGTATGCATTTGTATAAAATGGTCCTCCATGAGGTATTTTCCTATGATAATCACATTGGACTGTTAATATGACATTGACACAAGTTCTTGAGGATTTATATAAGAATCTTGTTTAATGGTTTGATTATAAGGTATAGTTGAAGGAACTCTAACTAGACTAGGCAAATTTCCATGGGAGATTTTTTTTTTTGAAACTTGGCCCCTACCTTTGTGGAACTAATTAAAACTTCATCCTTTTTTGCAAGAAAGTGATGATCAAATAAATAGGGATAATATTAAATTTAAGAATAACATAATATGGTTTTTGTTGAACTTCGTTCACAACTGATTATATGCTAGCAAGGTATGACATTATTTTCTCTTAGTCCTGATCTAAGTATGGAGGTATGTTGACCAAATAGTGATCTAGAAGATCTTGGATTTGTTCCCCAAATTGAGTATTGTAAGGAAGATAAGGATCCATATCACAAACTATATCATCATCATAAGTGTCTTGAATAAAGTCATCTTTTGTGACCATATTATCATATCTTAGATTTTACATGGCTCTACTATGAGTATATTAATACATATTTAAATCAATGATGAATGTTTCATGAAAAAGGAATAAAATTATACAAACTCTCAAAAATAATGTCCAAAAGAAAAATGATTTGAAATTGGTCTAACTTGGTCAAAAAGTGGAGTTGTATCTCCATAAGGTTTGTGCTAAAACTTAGTTTAAAATAATCTAACATCAAATGTATAATGCCAAATGTCTTACATAAAAAGGTCAAGTGGATGAAATAAAACTGAAATGCCAAACTTTAGGTTCAAAGTATTTCAAAAAAGTATAATTTAAAGAAATAAAAATTTGTTTTCTTTCAAAAAAGACACAAAAACTAGGCTCAAAATAGGTATTGCTAGGTCTTTTAGAAAAGGCACAAAAGTTAGACTTTTAAACAAAACAAGGTAAGCGATTTTAATCTAAATTTTTTGAAAAAATTTATCATAAACTAGTTATTCAGATTTAAACATGAACTTTAGAAGTTGATATAAGGCATGAAAATCTAGGCATGTATAAGATAGAATCCTCCAAATTACATGTAAAAAAAGAGTTTTTGAAATTGAATAAAGAATTAACCTAAGTTTTATAACCCAAAAGTGAAATATTGATGTCTAGGAAAAAATTGCATAAGGCAAAGGTAGAAATCAATTAATGTTTGGATTTGAACTTATCAAAGTTAACTGTAAACTCAACTTAGAAAACTAGGTATCACAAAATAGACAACAAGCTAGACAAGAGTGAATGTCATAGTAGTACTAGGTAAAGATCCAAAACGCACACATGGTTTCAATTTTAAAATTGGAATTTTGGACACAGGTCAAAAAATATATGAAATTATTTGATTAGTGTAATTAAATTATCATGCTTTAAAGGTATGAAAAATGTTTTGTTTCAAGAATCAAATGCATAAAAACTTGGAATGAATTAGGAAGCATAACGACACCCTTTATAATCAAGTGACACACTCAAACAAGTTTGTTAAAAATAGACTAATGTAAAAGGTGTGGTGTCAAATGAGTGGCATAATGCCTCTTTAAAGAAAGGAGTGATGTATAAACAAAACTCTTTTTTGATGTTGGAAGATATACAAAAATAGATAGTTCAACTTAATACCATGTAAGAAAGGATAAAATGACACAAAAACCTCAATGTAACATCCTAAATCCTAAAAATAATAAAGGTTGCATAATATTATCAAAAATTTTCAATAAAATCACTCTTAAGAGTATTTTAATTGTTAATCCAAAAAATAAAAGCACATGAAAAGTAGGGTTTTTAGGCCCCCTCTTCTCTTAATAATTTATACTATGACATGGAACTTCGGGCTACTCATTCTACATCAACAATATGTTTGGGGAAAGTGGGGTTGATATAAACTATCAATTTCAACTTGTTTTTAGATGGTCCTAAATGTCACTAAACTATATATTCAATCACATCATTTGGATCTATGTCAATTGACTTGTTGTGAAAAGGTCTTATCCTTTTCACAAAAACTACATCCATTGCTTGCTTAATGTAGTTTGATGTTCTAGTTGCCCCTATATTCTAAGGCCAATTACCATTAATATAATTTGTTTTAGCTACTCAAAATAAGTGATCTAATGGGCCACCCTCAATTTATATACCCCACCATAGAGTCACATTGAAATGATGTCAGGAGATTAATTCCAAAGTCAATGTTTCCCTAAATAACTCATGAATAGGTGATAAAATCTTGCTCATAAGCAAAAATGCATGAAAAATAAATACAAGTGAAAAGAATTTATGGGCATTTTTGGGTCACCCAAACCATAGAAATTTGGGGAGGGCCTTAGCAACTTTATTTTCATGATTTTTGACCAAAGTGATAAATGTAAAAAGTGGGTATTTTTGTCACCTGAATTCCCTAAAGGGGATTGGGGGAGAGCATACACATTTCACTTATCTTAATTAAACAAATACTTTTGACAAATAAGCATAAAATGAAAAACTCTTATGAATATGCAACTAATCTAAATGTTTAGTTTTATAACACCAAAATGAAGTATGTTTTTAAATCTAGGCCCCTTGGCATTTGTTTTTGAAATCTTTTAAATAAAAATGAAAATAACCTAAATGAAATATATTTTCAAAACACCAATTTGAAATGTGAAATTTTCAATATTAGATTGTTTTAGACATCTCATTTTGGCCTTTGGGTCCTGTAAACATGTTAGGGGGTCCTTATGATTAGAAAGACATCATGAGTGGATAAATGCTTTGTCATATCTTGCTCTTGGGTTTTTAGTTATTTACACAGAGCGAAAAATCATAGAAACATAGAGCAATATTAAAAGTCTCTCTACAAAACCCTGACTATCAACACAATACCACAATTTGTGTGAGAATAGAGTACATAAAGCAATATAGCTACTCTAATGATAAAATCATTTAAATAAAAAATATATCACTACTTTTAGAGTTATGATATCATAACATCATAGAAATATAGGAAATAATACAGCTTATCCTATAGCAAAAAATAATTATCAAAAAAACTATCATGGTTAGGCAATACCACAAAAATTATGGCAATATCACAACTTGCAGAATCATGATATTATGCAATATTGCTATTTATCATGTAATATCATAATCGAAAACATAAAACCACAACTAAAAATGTAATACCATAACTGGAAACACAATACCATAATTGGAAACACAAAACTGCAATTACAAATGCAATACCAAAACTAGAAACATAATACCATAATTAGAAACATAAAATCACAACTAGAAATGCAATACCACAACTAGAAATGCAACACTGCAACTCTCTAGTTGTATTATTGTCAATAATGCAAGATTAAAATTTTTAAACTAGAAATTCAATACTATAATTCCCTAGTTGTAGTATTTTGGATAATGCAATTGACTTGTAATAATGTGACTATCTAGTTGCATTATTATAAATAATGCAATTGTCTAGTTGCATTATTATCAATAATGTAACTAAATTTGTAATAATGTAACTAGGATTTGTAATAATACAATTGGGAGTTGAAATATAATAACCTATCACATATAATCACCACTTATCATGTAATATCACTACTTTTCATGCAATATTGCTATTCCAAAGTCACCGTATTGTGCAATATCAAAATTCTAGAAAACAAAATCATGACTTTAAAGAGAAACTTCATGACTTACATAAAAACATCCCTTAGCCTCCAATTTTCACCTATTTTGATCAACAAGATTAAATTAAAATCATTAGGAGAGTGTTATAAAAGGCCTTAAGATCAACTTCGTGGGGTGCAGGTCCCACCAGGCATGCTAACATCTGAATACCGATTTAACATAGAGGGGAGGTTAGTCTTTTGTTAGTCTCATAAAATAATTGAAATGAACATGCTAAAAATCTTAACACCTCTAGCCTAGATACTAGGGATAACTTACATAACAAAACTAAATGAAAGCAAAACAAAAACATAAAATAAATGACTCTTTTACCTTCCTTGGAGCTCCAAATGGCTTGCTCGGCTTGTGCATGAAGAAGTATTTGGTAATGGAGTTTTTTTTTCTCCTTCTCTCCTTAAAACCTTGGCTTTTGATTACTTGTCTTAATATTTGGGCATGGAAACACTACTTTCATGAGTCTTATGGAACAAATCCTGCATAATAACTCTACAATATCAAAGTTTAGAAATGAAGAGGTATGGCTTTGTATTTATAACATTAGGAATTAACTCTCACCTAAGGTGAGTTAAGGTTGATTTTAGGATTGTAATGGGTTTAAAATAAACCTAGATGAGTTAAAACTAACTCAATTTAAGTTAATAGTTTTCATGTAATTTAAATACCAGGCATGACTCTCAAATTAGATATTTTAGGTTATTTTCAAAGAGCTTGATAACTCATAAAGGCAATGATGAATTGTTTGGATATTTTGATTTTTAAATTTTCCTTATTTAGATATTCATTAATTTTAAATAGATAATTCAACTAATAATTTAATCTTGTTTATCTTGTTAATTTATTTTGATTAGTATTTTAGCTCTTTCAAGATTTGATATTTGTTCAAGTACCCTACTTAATAGGTCCATAGGCCAAATCGATAGTTGTGATGACATAAGATGATTAGGGATTAATCCATGAGAGGCTATTATTTCATATGATATAATACCCTAATGAGGGATTCCTCAAGATTATTATTATCTTTTATGAATGATGCAAGGTAAAAGTGGGATGTTTAGTGATTCCCAGGCTTAATTTAAAAAAGTTGGTAGGAATCAATCTAAATTCTAGTTGGAATCCATATATGACCATTTTTAGGTGTCTACAGAAGGTATATCCTAGGAGATATTCAACATCCCCTTGAATGTATGACAACACCCTTCAAAGTTTCTCTAAGGAGATGCCTTCAAGGTCATTATAATACCTTAGTGGGTAAATTGAATGTATCTCCTAAGAGATACCTTGAAGGTATTAAGCACAAATGAAAGGAGTACATGACATAAGAAGATCAAATGAGGCCCTAGTTTTGATGGATTCAAGACTAGAGTGAAATTATGATTAGTAACACATGAGGTGGTTGTTGTGTATATTTACCAAGAAACCCATGAGATTTTAAAATGAAAGGACTTACCAATGGAATGAACCACTGATAACAGTCTAGTCAGTGCATAACATAGATCACTCTGATTGGAAAGGAGGTTGTGTAAAATATGGAGTTCAAACAGAGAATCATTTCAAAAAGCTAGTAGATTAAGTCCTTATGTACATCATCTTTAAGATGAGTTGTTACCTTAACTAGTCTTGAGCAAATCTAGCATGACATGGAAAAAATCTAGGGAATTTGTTAATTAAATAAATTTAATGTAAATCAATCAAGTTTTGTTATTTTTAAAAACCTATTACAAAATATTTTGGAGTTCAATTTTATTATATGTAATCTCAAGGTGTTGGCTTGAAGATATAAATTTCCATCTTGCTTTGTAGATTAAGTTGCTAATGTTATTATCATTATACTATTGGATCAATTATTTTTACTACTATAAATTTAATTATTTAAGAGTGTAAATTTAATTATGAACATTAATGAAAAGGATTTGAGATTAAATAAATGGTTAATGTTTTCTTCTTGTTTGTTCACTTAGTTATAATACTTGTGATGATGTTTATCTACTAAGTATTTACATAATCTTTAATCTATGTTAAAATAATTTAAGTATCATTTTGCATCTATCCTATTAAATTTAATAAAGGTAATAGTTTGTCATCTTTGAAACTAATGCAATTATGCCCCAATAGTTTCTATATGTACCTCAGGTGAGCATGCAAGTTCACTTGCATGATATGTTGGTTCAATAATTATCAATGTTAGGGTAAGCATGAGTGAAACAAACTAAATGGTTGGAACATAGGACATTTAACCAATATTTTGGTTCTATTTTTAGGATGTAGTTGAATGATATATTGAATATCATGTATAGATATGTTTTACTATATTTCATTAGAGAATATTGGGAAATGGTTAGAAGGATTGGAGTGTAGTTTTTATAAAAAACATCCCATCCTAGGAAATTTATTACCTAAGAAGTGGGTTGAAGAGTACTTGTATGATCCCTTGTATGAAGTAATTTTCTATGGACTACTTAGACATTTTCATGAATGGGCAACTACATATGTTATGGGTCAAAGTAAGAACTATGACATAAAGTATATTTGAATGAAAGCTCTAATTAAGAAACTAAAGTGTACTAATACTGAATGGCCCATAGAAATAGACATGTGGTGGAAATCACATATTCTACATAATCTTTCTCAGAGGAAGTGGAACATTATTTCCTAAATGGGCTTAGAGGATCCTATATAACACATTCACCTTTGGGAACTAAAACACTAATGGTAGATTACATTATTAAAAAAATATCCATGAAAAGATAAACTCCCTTGTGTGTGAGCTGAGAAGATGGTACAAGGGTGGGCAAGGTTCATGTGATAAATTTTTTAAGGGTATAAAACTAGAGAATTTCATCATGGAGAATCTATATGCTTGTGAACTTAGGGGGCACAAATATGATGAATAATGTTGAGAGTAATTTTCCTCAAAGACATTAGGAAGAGGGGGAAGTTGTTTCAAGGAGATGACATGAGGCATTGTGTAGAATGGGAAGGGTATGAGGATGATTCTCTCACTAAGTAGATGCACTCTTATGAATAGGACACACACGTCAATGAGTAATATGATAATCTGAAGGAGATGGATAAAGTCACTTGGAATCCTAAAAGTATGCAAAACTAAATAATAATAAAGGATGCACCCACCCATGATGTAGTCAAAGTGATAACTAATGTAGTTCATTAAAATATGGAAGAAAGTGATGAAAATTAAATGGATTTGTCTCAAATAGTGAAATTTAAGAGGAAAGATACAACAAAGTAAATCTTATTAAAATTAGTATCATACAAAACTTTGAAATCATTAGTAATAAAAACAATGTATTTTAAGAACCCAACTATATTGGGCATGTCATAACACATTGGGAGGAACAACAACTTGAGGTATAGTAGCAGCTAATGTAGGCACCAATCTATTCATGATGTAACCTAATTTTGGGGTTAGTGGACCAACATCCCCATTAGGAGGAAATATGGGTGGCATGTATGGAGGTAACCTTAGAGGTAACCGCAATTAAATTACCTAGGAAACAACTAGTGTGTTAATCATGTAGATGTCAATCCTTCAACATTTCATTTATGAGATGATTTTGAGTTTTCCAAAATATAGAGAAGTTTAAAATGTTATATATCATGTGTATAAATGTAAAATCATATGGTGTACCTAGGGTGTTACTACGTTAGAGTGGAATTTGAGCTAATTTTTTACCACATCTATGTTGAATTAAATTAAGCATGAGCTTATAGAGATCATCCACACTTATGATACAAGGTTTAAGACCCTGAAATATAAGCTATTTTATGAGATCCACCCTATTTAGCATGTGAAATGATTTGTTATAGGGTTATTTTTACCTTTTGAGTGTGCTTTGTCTATGAAAACTTTAATAAACCCATAAATGGCTTGAGAAGTGACATTAATGGTTGAGGTAGTAGGTAATGTAGATACAAGGACCAATCCATCCATGTTTTTTCATATCACCTCATTGGCCTCCTAGCTAGAGAATTTGATTTCCAATAGTGAGCATGACACTCGCAATAGTTTGTGTTGTACAAAATGTGAGGTGGAAGGCCACAACAAAAATAATTTTCCACAATGTAGTGTCTGTTTACTGCTTAAGTCCTATTAAATATGGCATGAATATAAAAAATTACCAAAGATCATTTTCAAAAAATAGAGAATGCTAAGTGAAAATTTGAAGGACCCAAATGTCGAAGACAAATTTGGAGGACACAAATTCCAAAGGAAAAATATTAAAGCACAAATTCGAAAGAGCCAATCAGTTCATAAATTGTGAAGAGTAAATTTCAATGTAGAAATTTTGAAGACGAATTGCATATTTACAAAATGTGAAGATGAAAAAGGTAGAGTCTACTTGTTTCTCACCATCCTACCTCCATTTTTTTCCTTTTGAATCTCCATAGATTCTATGGGATGATTAGGTGCTCATGAAGAGTTAAAGCTCTGTGACATGATCAATTATCTTGAGACTCTTTACAAGTGAGTTCATCCATTGAAGATATAAAAAAATCCTCATTATTATTTATTCATCAACACTATGTTTGAAATCAAGACTCATTGTATTCATTGATTATTGTCATTTATTTAGCTTGATGGTACCTCATTTGCATACCCAACTTAGGTCTCTCACATCCCAACTTAGACCAAGAAACCTTATGTCAATAGTCTACATCTACTCTTTAATAGCCTCTTCAAAGACTAGGATGTATTAAAATCTTAGATAAACATGAAAGAGATATATTCATAAGCAATTTAATTACCATACTAAAAACTTGGGAGACTGAGTGGCTTATGTGTATGTTATGAAGAGAGTGTGTATGGGATTGTTTTGTGTCTAAGATAATCATTCTCATGATTTGATGTTTAATTTAGAACATGTCCATGCTAAAGACATACAACACACTACTTCACATAGCATATATGAGCATTAGGATGATTCATTCACTTTTGATCATGATAGGGGTGCCTTTAAGGTTTAATAATGAGATGTTATTTACATATAGGGATTAGGTTATCCAATGAGAGAATGAATGATAGAAAATACTAGGTCAATCTCAGCTCTTCAATAATATAAAAGGATTTTAGGGCTTAATATTATTATAGGCATGGATAAATAACTCAATAAAATAAGACCATGGACAACTCTTTGACACAAAATCACAAGATGATCATGTTTAGTGACTCAAATAGGGTGTACGAAACTTGATCCTTGAAAAGTATGGCCAAGGACCAATCATGAAAAAGAAGATCAATAGATAATTTGAATTAAAAATAAAAACTTATGAATGTTTGAAAGTTATCTCCTTGGAGATTCATTGAAGGTATTATAAGGCCCTTTAAGGTATCACCTAGTAGTTCCTTGAAGGTGAAGGAAAATTCCACTTGTGTGCATGTTGAAGGTATATCCTAAGAGATACCTTCAACATCTCTTTGAATGTATGACAATGCCTTTTAAGGTATCTCCTAGGATATCCATTCAAGGGATTTATAATACCTTCATGGGTAACTTAAAGATATATCTTAGGAGATACATGGAAGAATAAACCCATTATTGTGCATGTTTGAAAGGTATCTCTTAGGAAATGCCTTAAAGGTAACCTTGAAGGTATTACAATGCCCTTCAAGGTATCACCCAGTAGTTTTCTTCAAGGTGAAGGAAAATTTAACTCATGTTCATATTGAATTTATATCCTAGGAGATACCTTTAATTTCCCCTTGAATGATGATAATGCCCTTTGAGGTGTCTCCTAAAAGATGCCATTAAGGGCCTTATAATAAATTTATGGGTAACTTGAAGGTATCTCCTAAGAGATACATTTAACATAACATTGAAGGTATTACAAGTACCTTCAAGTTATCACCCAATAATTCCTTCAAGGTTAAGGAAAATTCCACTCATGTGCATGTTGAAGGTATCTACTAGGATATACATTCAACATCCCCTTAAATGTCTAAAAATTACTTTTGATGTATTTCCTAATATATTCATTCAAGGGCCTTGAAATAACATTGTAATACCTTTATGGGTAACTTGAAGGTATCTCCTAGGAGATACCTTGAAGGAAAAATTCACTCTTGTGCATGTTTGAAAGGTATCTCTTAGAAGATACCTTTAAGGTGCCTGTTGATGGGGATTTTGACATAAAAATCAACTATAGGTTAGGTTTAGAGTTTCATTCTATTTCAATCCTTTCCTAAAAGGAAAATTTCCCACCCACTCCTATAAAGAAAGGGTGAGGGCACTTCCCCAAGGTTTATCTCATCTAGTTTAGGTACACAAAACTTCATTTAGTGGCTCATTGTGACCATTCCATACAAGTAGCATTTGATAATTTGAATTAAATTTAATTGATTAATTTTTTCAAGATTTTTATAACACTTTAATTTATTCACCTAATTTTATTATCTCACTCAAATTGTTCAATGAATTCATAGATAATCGTGGCTTGACATTCTTCATGGTTTCAATAATTCTTTAGTGAGAATAACAAAAAGGGAAAGCATGCAATCAAGATTTAATAATAGAAACATATTAAAACATACTTCCCCATAAAAATACAAGACAATTTTTTAAATTAAACATTTGAAACATATTCCCCCCTCTTATTTCTCCTTTGAAATATGTATATTCCTTTGCCTATCAGTTTATATTGGTTAGTTTTCTATTTACTTATAATCCTTGACACATTATATATATATATATATATATATATATATATATATATATATATATATATATATATATATATATATATAAAAATATCCTCCACTTTCCTCTAGTTAGTCCTAATTTGGATAGGATATGCCTTTGTGGACCTTGTTATAAATTCAATGAGACATTGAAGGTATCTCCTATGAGATACCCTCAAAATGCTTATTAGTGAAAAGGATAGCTTAATAGTGACTATTTTTTTAAAGTACATCTATCTCATTGAGTCATAACCTTAATTACGGTGTTATACTTTTATGACATGCTTAGTAAGTGTGTAATATGTAAGAAATAAACTATTAGATTTTAAGGCAATCCCCTTTGAATGAGTTTTACACATCTCTATATATAATTATTTTTGGTTTGGTTATACAATTTTCATTTATGTATGATTTAGTGTATATATTTCAAATATTTAATATGTATTTTATATTGTAGTTTATAATTCACATTTGTTGATATATAATTAATCACTATTTAATCACAAATAATTTTGTAAGTGATATAATATACAACTTAGATTTTACAAAACATTAATATTTAAGTCATTTCAATTTTTTTATAGAATGTCTTTAGATGAGAAAGAAATTCACACACTTAAAAGGTAGAATAAGGTCTCAATCCAAGAAAAAATGGATATAGTATTGTTTAAATTACTAAAACTTAAATTAAATTAAGTCCACATCACCATATTCCATTTTATGGTGGCAAAAAAATTCCTCTTGCTGATTGGTATTTTGAGTTATTTAGTTCAAAAAATATGCATGCATATATTTATTTGTTTATCACTATATATAGAAAATAATCTTCTCATGTTGGAATAATTATTGCATGATAAGAATGAATTTGAAGATTCCATTCAATTCCAACTAGAATTATGGATTGGATAAGAGGGAATTATCCATCATTATAAATCTAATTTCAATCAATTTACACCAAATAAAATGGAATTGACAAAAATTAATGTTTCTCCTTATTGTAAAACATTTGGGTTTCATTTGAATAGCTATGATAACCTTGAAATGTTTGGGTTGATAGATAGAGATAATTTGGTCCTTAGAATACAAAATATGTTGAAATATAAATATGAACAAGGAGGTAATAATTTATTCTACTTTATACCATATAAATATGTATTTAAGATACTCTGAAATAATGAAAAAAAAAACCATTAAATAAAACAAGACAAGCAAGAGAAACATATTTGCATACAAACTTGAAAAAGGCTATACAATTACTCATACTAGTGGAGAAATATAATATCGAACAAAAGTTTGATACACTTTTGTTGGAAAAAAATTATGATCAAATACATAGTGAATTATCTACAAGGTATATTTCCTATAACAATTAAGCCTTAAACATTCCTGTAGAGCTCTATGAATTAGGGAATGCTAATATCAAAATAAGAAATCTGAATGAAATAAGGGTGAATGTTATAATTAATTAATTCATAAAACATAATAAGGTTATAACTAAGGATGCTTTGTTAATTCCTTTTGATCCAAATAAACCTGAATTTATTATCAAATCAAAATAAGTCCTTGAAGATATGATGGAAGAAAAAAATGTAAGGTTCAAAATTATAGATGAACAATTTTAATTATAACACAATAGAGAATTATTTTAGCAGAGGAATACAATTCACTATCATTGAGAAAAAATGTTTTATTAGAAGTGTAGGATTTCTTAAAATAGTTACTTCATTCCATATTGTTCACAAAATATGTAATTATTAGAATTAAACCAATCAATCAACTTATAAGGCTTCACCTATATAAAGAGTTCAATTCACACATGACTTTATCCAACTGAGAGATTGGAAAAATCTTGAAATAGGAAAAAAAAGATGTAAAAATTACATGAACAAGATAGACACTTGTTCACAAAAATGAACTTGTCAACACAACAATTGCCATAGAGAAAATGCCTTCTTCTCATGTAATAACCTATTTGGGATTATTTTGATAAGGCATTTAATTTGTTTTAAATTGGTACTTTACCTATTTTAGATAAACAAAATGTAAATCTAATTGGTATAATAGTACTTATAAATATTCAAAGGATTTTGAACAAAAATATATAAATAGTAGACTTATTATAAAAAAGGGTATATTTCCTTCTGAAAAACCATATGTGAAATAACATGGACACTTGATGCAAAAAATGAAGCTGTATATTAACATATTATCAAAAATTGTAGATTATTTTACCAATTATGATTTGACACTTTCAACAGAAGAAACAAACACACCTAAAGAAGTAATAAAACATTATAAAATTATTGAAAAAATGTTTGATGATTTATGTGTCCTAAATGAAAATATTTCAAAAAAAAAAAAATGAGAAGCATTATCTCTAGATTCAATAAACATATTGATAAAATATCTATATATTGATGGAGGTCAGCTTCCCAAGACAAAAACAAAAAAAATTAGTTGCCATTACATCCCCCCATGTCTTTGGCATCCATTTTAGAAGATTTAAGTGTAATGTTCATTATTGGTGTGAATGTTTATTTGATAATTATTGATCTTTTGAATGTCATTGAAGATTTTAAGAAAGAACATCTTCACCTATTTTTTTAGGCATTGATTGATAAAGTTATTTTTGAGTATTTTAATGTATTCATCATTCACAAACTTGACCATTTTTATGGCATTTAGAGCTCTTTCAAAAATTTGTGCTAGTCATTTACATCATATGAAAATTATGGGTGTCATACTTTGGGGTCCAAATAGTGATGAATTCAATTGGAATCATAATACAGGTATCATTTTTTATCAAAATTCCACTCATTTTTATTTTGAATATTTCATCCTCCATTCACAACAAAGTAAATTAGAGGAAGGTGTTGACATCAATAAAGATGTAACAACATTTAAAATGATTGGTTCACACAAAACATGAAGGCCATTCAAAAATGAAAATCAAACTTTTTTGGGGAGAGACCTATCTCTACTTTCAACAATTCAGATACATGTGATGTGTTAGGGTTATATATAAGATATGGATTGGTGCATGCTTATACACAATTACAAATGAATTTATCTAGTATTACATAAAGTGAAGAACAAATAATTTTTAATGCTCAATTTAAAAATTGTTTGATAAATTTAGAGATACTAATACCATAACAACCACTTTGATTAGTACCAGGTATATAAAATTTATAATTTATTATATAATCATGCTTTATTTTTCAAATATAACATCTTAACAATATTTTAGTTTGTATGCTTTATTTTTCAAACATAACAACTTAGCAATCTTTTGGTGTATATCGCTAATGGCATTGGATGCAAGTGAAGAAAAAATAATAATGGAAAACCAAATCAATAAATATGACACATTGTAAGTTTAATAAGGTAAGATAAGATCATGCATATTTTTAAAATTATAAAAATTTTATTTATCATACTGATAAAATATTTTTTTCATCTATTTATGTCTCAATTAAAATAGTTCGCAACACAGCTCTACAACTTTGTGTCTCCAATAAAATAACCCAATACATATCTCTATAACTTGATACCTCCAATAAAACAACACAAAGTAAAACTCTAGAACAAGACACTTTTTTAAAATACAAATAGGAAATCAATTGATGATGAGAATTTTTAGTTACTAGATTATATAATACCTTGTAGGAAATAAAGAACAAAAGTTTCAACAAAAGAGTGTAACTATACAAACTACAAAAAGGAAAAAAAATGTGAAAAAAAACTTTTAATGAATGTGTAATTATAAAATTTAATTTAATATAATATAGTATATAAATTATCTTTATTTATTTAAGCATATTAGAATTGAATTTTTCATTATGGACATGAGATTGTAGAAGAAAATGAAATATAGTGTATCAACTTAGGATTTGGAAGTGTGGGTTCATTTTATTGTTATGTCAACTTGAATGTGGTTGTATTTATCCATTTAATTATTGTTTAAAATTTGAATCTACCTAGTTTAAAACAACTCAATATGTGTTACATTGTGTCTTGAAGACAATAAATTTTGATGTTGAGTATACATGATCTTTAACAATATAAAAATGATTTGTTTGAATGGAAAAAAATATTATGATTTTGAGAAATTTGATGAAGAATAAATTTATTATTAATAATATTTTGATGAAAAGGGCATATATATATATATATATATATATATATATATATATATATATATATATATATATATATATATATATATATATATATATATATATATATATATATGATTACCATATATGTGTGCATATGATAAATGGTATCAATAGATTGTGCTAGAAATAATTATTACTATTGATTTAAATAGTTTTTAAATTGATGTGTCTTATTGGAAGTATATAAATGGGGTTCAACTATAGCTGTATAATCATTTGAAATTAGTGACAGTGAACTTTGGATTAAAATGAGTAAATGCTTTTTTTTTTGTCGTGATGGGTTATATAAACATATAAATATGTATTGGTATGAATACAAACAACTGATAGTTTTATTAATGTAAGAATATAGATGTTGGTTGTTCAATGTTAAATTTATATCAACATCTATGAGAAATGAGTTATGGCAAAACTAGATTGTTTCAAAATATGATGAGTTACATCTATTTTAGCAAATGCATAAGAAGTTTCCATTATGGTCAAGATATAAGGACTCATTATAAACATGTATATGCATATGTATGTTACAAATCTAAGAATAGAAATGGTACATTCATGTATAATGACTATAGTTACATGTGTGTAAGCATGTATATATTTTTGTATATGTTTATATGAATCTTTATAATATTTAAGGAAATGAAAATTAAAAATGCATAAAATGAAATGCATTATGTTTATATGTTACAATATGGAATGCAAATCTAAAGTGCATAAATGATCAATATAACATGTAAAAAAAATTTAGACAATTTACATGTTATATTTATTATAATATAATATTATTAATAAATGATTACTTTCTTTTTTAACAAATTTTGGACATTTAAAAGGAGCTAAAATTGACTTCTAAAAAACTATTAATTCTAGGGTTAGATGACTTATTATTTGTTGCGCACAAAACAAAAGATATGCAAATTAATTTTATGAGAATAAAAGAGGATTATATAATATAAAATATGTCATACTATATTCAAGATCATTCCAAAGAAATTTTAAAGGTGGCACTATAGTCTTATTTTTACGTTGGCATTTGCTTAATGATAAAGGACAATCATTTAATGCTACTCCTTCAATTCATGGATTACACAAGTTAAAATTTCATGTTTGTTTGGGGCAAAAAATATTCTAATCCCTTCAATATAAATATAAACAAATTAGGTGAATTTATTTTTAAAGGGACCATTAAAGATGATTTTTCAATTGCCAACACGATGTTTATTAATTGTAATTCTCAAAATTATTTTACAAAACAAAAATTTGAAATGAGTTATGTTACTTCAAGTAGATAGAAAGGAGATGGAAGTAAAAATATGAAAAGGATTGGAGAATAAAAATTATGTCTATCATCACATTCTTGGGAGAAAGCATAAAATCCATGCCAATATCTGTGAAATATTGTTTATAAGGATGTAAATTTGCCATATGATTATTTAAATCATATTTATTAATTATAAACTATAATTTTAGTAACATTATGATCAATTTAATATAAATAAACTATAAATTATTTCAAATGGAGTCCAATTATTTCAAATTTATGGATTTTAATTTAGCAATACTTTGGTCTCATTTTGTGCAATTTGATTTATAGTTGGAGATATCTTGAAAGTATTGAATCAGGTTCAATTTTGGAAGTTAATCCCATTAGAAGTGGATACTCCATTAGTTTATCTTAAAATTACCCAAATTGATCCATTAGTATATTGGTACCTACTCATGAAGATCTTCCCAATGAACAACAAACAATTCTCAAGTCTCTCTCATTAAATGTGTTTGTTAATGCCTCATTAATGGGTCAAGGATATATAATTTTATATCTCATCCATGTGTTTGGTCTCCTTGAAAACCCCCATTAGTCTTTAAATTATATTTTTATTAAGCATCACAAGGAAATCCAAGAGCCTCAGGAGTGGAATGCAATATTTAATAGTATTCTAGTTCTCTCATTTGTGCTACCTCAATGGACCTCCAAGATGGAACCAAAAATGAAGGTAAAGCCCAAGAAATTATCCTAGGAATACAAATTTAAAGAAAATGTGGAATCAAATACTTGATAATAGGAAAGAGATTCCAATCTCATATTGGAGGAAATTCATAATCGATGTGCTAAGGATTGGTGACTCAATAACATCCTCCACCTGATTTGGCCTCTCCTGGATGAAATAGAATCTTGGTTAGCATACATTACTTCATGGAAGATAATAAACGATTAAATTTACTTGTGAATTAGGGGGTAGACCAAGTGACCAATTTAGTGATGGATAATGTATATGAATGATGGTCAAGACTTGATTTGGTGGACTTGTAACATTACCTATGATTGATGGGAATTTTTAAAATTATGTTAGTATTTCTACATTCAATTTTGGGAATACTAGAGATTCAACATGTGTAAATGGATTCTCACTTCATGATTGTACATTAATACCCTGGGTGTCAAGTGATTTATCATGATAGGAGGTAACTCACTCAAATTGATTAATTTCTAGCATTTGTCTCTGATTATCACATTCATTCTTCATTTCATCCCCTATTTAGATTGCCTTTTTGTGACTATGTTTTCTTATATGTCAAGATTGGTCATTACCACCTTCATTTTATCACTCCATGTAGAGCATAATGAAATGGATTTTCAAGATAGTGTCTTAGGTTATAGACTCTATATAATATTTTGTCTTCTAAATGTAGAATTTTTGGAAGTAATTCACACTATTATTGGTGAGGATTACCTTCGTGCTATCGAGTGTAAAAAAATGAATATAGATGTGGAATTGTGATTTAATAGTAATCTACTTTAAGTGGTCCAAAATAGAGAGGAATATCATTGAGTGGTAGAGTCCTTAGTATGGAAGGAGTTTTGGGGTGGTCTCATTAGTTGGTTAACTCACTTTGAGGTGGTAAATAGGCTTGCACTACCTTTTTTGGGTTCACATTATCTTTGTTTAGTTCTTTTAAGTGTATTTTAGGATCTATAAGATCGTTATGTTCAAATACATAATCATTACATGTCTATGGTGGAGGGTGCATAGGTTACTACCCATTATGCACATTCCTAGCTATAATTGATACCATCTCTACTCTCCTTCATCAATAAATTTAACTCAAATTGCCTTGCATTAATATCCCCTTCCTTGGATGACTTACGTTCAATATGAGGTGTGGTGGCCACTTTGGATGTATAAAATGATAAGGCACAGTGTGGTAGTTATTTTAGAGATTATTAACTAATTTAGAATCATCTTAAATGTATGGTGGACTCTGTTAGGTTGGGAAATGTTTATGGACCTAGTAAATGTAATGGCTCAGTGATTGGCAATCCTAGATTTTCATGTAGAGTAACATAGTCCAAATTCATCCTTGATTATAATGTTTTGCTAGATTGCTCTTTGTGATGTACATTGATTATTTATATTTTGTCTCTAAGGTTATCCCTTATTTTTAATTACTCTCCCTTTTGGTACTTGTATTATAGATGTTGATGTCCACTCAATTTGGACCACATTCCATTTTGTATTTTGGAACATATTTTTGTATGGGAGAGGGCACTTACCTTCAATATCAATAATGTTTTTTTGTTTTCTAATGCTAAGTCAATTACCTTGGACTCATGCAAACCTTGACAACCTGATGAGAATGTAATTGTAGTCCCTATGTTGAATTTGTTCCAAAATTTAATGGTTATCAATCAAACCTAGCATATTTTTGATGACTAAGCAACCCAAGGAAATATCACATGGGATTATAAGTAGTTGAATTAATTGCTTATTATATTTTAATCTAGTTGTTCTTTGGGCCTATTTATTATTATTTTTCATTATAGGATTATGAGAAAAAAAACCATTTGACCATCTTATCTTTATCTTCTGATATCAATGTTTTTGAGCATCTCAGAGGTTTGGGTGTGTTGACTATTTGTTGATGAAAGTGATCTCAAACTCTATCGATGCTTAAGTTGGGATAAAATAACTTATAAGGATAAGTTTAAGTAGTATTTTGTTTTTTAAATATTGTATACAATTAGTAAGTCCAACTAATTCCTTATAAATTCTCTTGAGAGATACCTTCAAGGGAAAATTACAATCATGTGAATGTTTAAGGTATCCACTAGGAGATACCTTAAAGTGCATTGAGATACCATTAAGGTACCATTTTTATGAGTGCTCAGGGCTAGGTTTAAGTATATTAGTGAGGTCCAAAGATGAAATGTTGATTATATACTTCATGCATTAGTACACTTAAGTAGATTTTGAGACTTTGAGTCTGGGACTATCTCGCTAAGGTGTAGGTAGAGGGCCAGTCAAATAGTGCCATATGTCCAAATAAGGTACCAAGTGTCCTTAAGGAACTCCTCAAAGAGCCTAAAGAGTCTAAATTATTCAAAATGTAACTTATTCTTGGAGAAACTTCTCTCTGGTCCACTTAAGTAGGTATAAGTCCAAATTATTTAGAATAGTAAAAATTACTTGAAATGATCTATTCCTAAATGGTTTGAAATAGTTCAATTTATTTGGAATATAGAAAAATTATTCTTAGAGAAAATTTTCTCAAGTCCACTTAAGTGTGTATAAGTCCAAATTATTTGAAATACTAAACTTTATTTAAAATGATTTATGCCCAAATGGTTTGAAATAGTCTAATTTATTTAGAATAGGAAAAATATTTTTGGAGAAAATTTTCTCACTCCACTTTAGTGGGTATAATTCCAATTATTTGATATATTCTAATTTATTTGAAATAATAGATACCAAAATGGTTTGAAATAGTCTAATTTGTTTGGAATATAGAAAAGTAATTTTTGGAGAAATTTTTTTGCAGTCCACTTTAGTGGGTATAAGTCCAAAATTATTTAAAATAGCCCTTACAATCTAGTTATGATATTTTACTCTAGAAATATGATTACATCTTGTGCTCTTGAATAATTATTAGTTGTAGCTTCAATACACCATGTGCAATAGTCTGTAGTAGTGAGTACAAACTTATGCCAACTAAATAATTTAAATTAATGGCCCCACTAAAGTCCAAGCCCCATTGAGAGAAAGGTCTTTCTTTGTTAAGAAGTTATAGAGGCATTGTAGCATGTACTTCTCTTTTCTTTAGGACTTGACATTCATGGTATGTTATAATGTGAACATGTGCATCCTTGAATAATTTTGGATAATAATAAATCATTCTAAGGATTTTATGGGTTGTGGTGTTTCTAGAGGGATGATCACATCCTATCTTCTAGCACAATTTTTCTATAATCTATTGAGCTTTTTTATCATGATACACATCTCATTTAGATTCCTTATTAATTATTCATATATAAGATCCCTTTTTTAATCATACAATGAGCCAATTTGAGTCTCAAATCCCTCCTCTATTCTATTTTGAGACATGGGGAGTAGGTAACTATGAGAAAGTATTGAATAATATCAATACACTGGTATCCTTTAGACACTTGGTTTTCACAAACCTCTTCAATGATGATGCATGGGTCAGGCTCAGTCATGAGACGAATTATGCCCTAACCTCTAAAAATCTTAAAAGTCTTGATCTATATGTCAAAATCTTATAATTTTGCCATCTATTTTCCTCTAGGTTCACCCAATTCATTTTTCACCAAAGTGACCTTAACAACTGGATTAGGTACAATGGAGGTGGTTTTGTTCCTCATGATGTAATGTCAAAATTTATATACCACTTTGACAAGAGAAAAGATTTTATTATCTATCATGTAATACCTAAGTTTGGCATCTTTCAAGTTTGTGTTGATGAACATAATAGGATGCTCACTTTCATCTTTCTTTTGGGTGATCATGGTAGTAATAATACATTCTGAGGTGAATTAATACAAGAAAAAGTCTTTGGTGAGGTATGGAATTATTAGTATAAGGGCCTAATATATTACATTTTAAATTTCTTGAAAATACATTTAGTCCTTTATTATCCATTCCAATTTAGTATCTTACTTGAGTATTTCATTCAAAGGTTAAATGATTTCTTCAAGGCTTGATATAAACTTTTTTATGAAGTTTATCTTCCCAAATTAATATTTGAATTATATCTTGTTGTTTTGGAATGTGATCTTTGATATCCCCTAAACTCTATTTGAGTCTATTATAATTCCATCTTTGGTGATGATATGACCAAAAATATTCTCTTATGTTGTGACAAATATTCTCTTATTACGATTCAAATAAATGACAAACCTTATGCATATTTTAAATATTGATTATAGATGACCCACATGATCACTCCTTTATTTTGAGAAAACTATGAGGTCATCAATGTAAATAATTATACATTTACCTATGAGCCCTTAGAATGTGTGGTCCATAGCTTGTCAAAAGGTGTCACTTGAATTAATTAGGTTTAATGGCATCCTCTTATATGCATAAGTACCCTACTTTATGGTTAACATTATCTTCATTCTATCTTTTTATTCAACTATTACTTAGTTATATCCTAGAAATCTATCTAAAAAGGACATCATTCCTGAACCACTCACTATCTAGATGACTTCATCTAGGGAAGGAAATGGATAATTATTTTTATTAGAAGCTTTATTTAAGTTAATAAAAACAACACATAGACTAATCTACCCACTCTTATTCTTGACTAGAACTAAATTAACCACCCATGTAGAATGTCTAATAGGAAAAATTGTTTTTGCACTCAACAACTTTTCAACTTCATTCTGAATAAGAGGCTCTAGGATAGGATTTATTAGTCTTTACCTTTACCTGAATGGTTTTTTGTCCAAATTTAGTGGGATTTTATTGGTGATGACCCTTGGGTTAAAAACTTTAGGTCTTTATATGTCCATGTGTTAGGTTATGGAGCTAAAAGCTTCACTGATGCAAACATGGAGGAGGTTGCAGATGAGTTGCAGAGTGTCACAGTCTTTGGCGTTGGTCTAGCCAACCGACGTCGATAGGTAGGAGACAGGAAGCAACCGACGTCGGTCATGGATCGGCAAGCGTCGGTGACCCCCAGGCAGACAGGGACCGACGTCGGTCGCATGTGTGGTTCGACTGCGAGCTTATTATGGGTAGTTAGCTAACGAACCAAGTGTTTGCATGTTTAGATCTATTTTTAGACTGAGAGCTATGGATCTAATTATTGTAATTAGATGTCTAATCATTGTTTGGATGAGATCTATATAATAGACTCATGGTTGTATTGGAAAAGTGTTCTAGTTTGAGTTGAGCAAAGTTTGCTCCTTCTGTGTGTGAGGTGAGCAAGGGTGTTCCTCCTAGTTCCACAGTACTAGGTGTAGGTGCTGGATTAAAGAGTCAGCAGGATTCTTCAGGTGTGTAAGATCTTGGTCACAGGTGCATGGCCTATATAGGAGATCTACATGGTAAGTAAGATCGTTGATCTATAGGTGTATGTGTGTGCAAGGTCAAGGTTCACAGGTGTGCAGAACCAGGTTGATTTGCAGGTGTGCAAGATCAGTTAGGATAGCAACACAACAGGGAGCAAAATCATGCAGGATCTACTTGGAGTACAGGTGTGTACTCGGATAGAGCAAAGAGGAAGGCAAGGGAGTTCCTTCCATAAGTATGGTCTGTTGAATTGTAGGTTATTGTAGATTCATGGGAGATCTACTTGAAGTACCTTGAGTACTTATGGAGTACGTGGAGTACTTGTGGAGTGCGTGGAGCACTTGTGGTGTGCGTGGAGCACAGGAGGTGAACACCAACTCTGTATTTGAGTTGGGTGTTGGGACCTGAGAGGGAGAGCTTTGAGGAGAGAATTATTGTTCACTTGAGGTGTGGCAAGCCTCTGAAGAGGTGGTGGAGAAGAAGTGGCATCTTCTTTATTGTATTCTTTTCTGTAAGGTATTAATATAAGTTGTGTATTGTCTCTCATATCATGTGTTATTCTAAATTCTAGTTACTTGGTGAATCTGGTTATTTTCCGCATATTAGGTTGCTTGGTTTGGTAATCATATTGTGCTCTTTTGGTGGAGCAAGATCCTGACAAGTGGTATCAGAGCCTGGTTGTTGGCTCATAGCTTGATACCACTGACAAGTGGTATCAGAGCAAGGTTGGTTGGGATACTAATAGATTGGTTTAGATCTGGGTAGTGTGTTTTGATTACAGGTCACTCTCAGGGGTTTCTGATTGAGTGGGAGTAGAGCAATGGCAGATGAAAGTAAGCTAAGAATGGAAGAGTTGAAAAGCACAGATGGTCTCTTAAGGTCCTATGGAAAGAAAGAGCAGGTAAAAGAATATTGTTGGTTGGTAGCAGATCAGCATGAAGAAACTGAAGAAGCAGATGTAGCAGGTGTTGTTGCACAGGATGCTCTGGGAAGTTTCTTGGATAAAGTTGAATCTTGGATAAAAGATTTGGTTGCCTCTTTCCATGCAGCCCCAGGTAGAGGAGCTGGTAAGCCTTGCCAAAGAATTGGCAAAGGGGAAGTGAAGCTAAAATTGTAGGCGGCCAACACACAGGTGTTGATGAAGGTCATGCAGGTCCCAGGTTTGGAGATATGGCTAATTTCTTCAAAAAGATTGGGTGATGAGAGATGCACAAGAACTCTCACAACAGATGCACTTGAATTAGCTGGTGGTAAGAAAATAGGTACTGTTTATCTACTTGTTTATATTACTGATTCTTCTTCTATTGTGGAGACGTGGCTTCGTAGGCTTGGTCACATGAGCAGGAAGGAGATGCATGTTCTTAAGTGGAAGACAGATATATTTGACAGGCTTAAGAACTGGAAAGCCTTGGTGTACTTGGAGGAGATGGCAGACAGAGACCAGTGGATGGTGCTAGATACTTCTGAGTAGGGCAGTTTGGACATGGGTATTGATTCAAAGGAGCTCATGGGTAAAAAGTCATCACTCACAGGCGAACACAGATACCAGCATCGATCAGGAGGAACCGGCGTCGAACAGACAGGTGCTGATGTCGGTCATGTGCAGACCGAAGCTGGCGATGTCAGGCAGGGTAAGACTGACGTCAATCAAGAGGATCAACATCAGCAGTAGGTAAGACTCATGTCGGTCAGGAGGACCGACATCGGCAGTAGGAACACCGCAGGGTCGGTAGTCAGGGACAGACGCATGGGAACCGACGTCGGTCGGATGCAGACTGTGGAGTGACCGAGGTTGGTCACTGTAATGGATTTTGGGTGGACAGCACGCTGTCAAGGAGTCTTAAACACCCATATGGAGGACTGAAGACATAAGTAGGCCCTCAAATTCGTTGTTCCTCTTCTTTATACATGTTGTTGATTGTAGAGCAGGAAGGATCCAAGAAACAGGTGTGAGCTTGGCATGGATGAGGATGTGATTCCTTGGAGGAGAACCAAACAGGGGTTTTGGGTAGAGATGCCAGCTAGAAGAAAGCACAGAGATGAATGGATACCTTAGTTGAAGAATAGAGAGAATGGATATGTGAGACGGAAGACTAGGTATATGGTCTTGAGGAGCTGCAGGACAGTGGTATAGGTTTTGACAGGTGGAGGACGAAGCATGGCTTCAGTCAATGTCAAGGTAACTACTGTGGTTTGTCTTAAAAGGTGGATGATGAGTTGCGACATCATTTTGTTGCTGTATGTGGATGGTATGTTTTGCTAGCAAGATTGTACATACAGGGTTTTGCTAAGCTAAGGGTAAGATTAGTTCAGTGGCATGTCATGAGGAGTTTGGAGTAGCGAAATTATTTGACATGGGAGACATGGAGATCACAGGTTGATTTTGTCTCGAGTGGGAGCTGATGTGAATTAGGTGTTGGTGAGGTTCAGGATGCAGAGCCAGAGCACACTAAGGGCTAGATAGGTACAGTGTCTGAAATCACATGAGGTCTGGTATAGACCTGAGTATTCCCATGCAGTGGGAGCTGTCAGAGAGTTAGGAGCCAATTCAGGGAAGTGGGTTCTCAGGTACTTGAGAGGGACCAGCAGCAGGGATTCATGCTATGAAGGGTCAGGACTTCACTACATGTGTTTGTAGGTTCGGATGTGGCAGGGTACTCGGATGACAGGAGGTACATCACAGGTTGTGTGGTGGGTTGTCTTCAGGATTGAGCTTAAAGAGGGATACAAACCAGGAAACAAATTAGATGGAGTATAGGTATAGGTACAGTGCAGCTATTTATCTCTAAGTGGGAGATTGTTAGGTTGTGGAGCTAAAAGCTTCACTGATGCAAACATGGAGGAGGTTGCAGATGAGTTGCAGAGTGTCACAGTCTTTGGCGTTGGTCTGGCCAACCGACGTCGATAGGTAGGAGACAGGAAGCAACCGACGTCGGTCATGGATCGGCCAGCGTCGGTGACCCCCAGGCAGACAGGGACCGACGTCGGTCGCATGTGTGGTTCGACTGCGAGCTTATTATGGGTAGTTAGCTAACGAACCAAGTGTTTGCATGTTTAGATCTATTTTTAGACTGAGAGCTATGGATCTAATTATTGTAATTAGATGTCTAATCATTGTTTGGATGAGATCTATATAATAGACTCATGGTTGTATTGGAAAAGTGTTCTAGTTTGAGTTGAGCAAAGTTTGCTCCTTCTGTGTGTGAGGTGAGCAAGGGTGTTCCTCCTAGTTCCACAGTACTAGGTGTAGGTGCTGGATTAAAGAGTCAGCAGGATTCTTCAGGTGTGTAAGATCTTGGTCACAGGTGCATGGCCTATATAGGAGATCTACATGGTAAGTAAGATCATTGATCTATAGGTGTATGTGTGTGCAAGGTCAAGGTTCACAGGTGTGCAGAACCAGGTTGATTTGCAGGTGTGCAAGATCAGTTAGGATAGCAACACAACAGGGAGCAAAATCATGCAGGATCTACTTGGAGTATAGGTGTGTACTCGGATAGAGCAAAGAGGAAGGCAAGGGAGTTCCTTCCATAAGTATGGTCTGTTGAATTGTAGGTTATTGTAGATTCATGGGAGATCTACTTGAAGTACCTTGAGTACTTATGGAGTATGTGGAGTACTTGTGGAGTGCGTGGAGCACTTGTGGTGTGCGTGGAGCACAGGAGGTGAACACCAACTCTGTATTTGAGTTGGGTGTTGGGACCTGAGAGGGAGAGCTTTGAGGAGAGAATTATTGTTCACTTGAGGTGTGGCAAGCCTCTGAAGAGGTGGTGGAGAAGAAGTGGCATCTTCTTTATTGTATTCTTTTCTGTAAGGTATTAATACAAGTTGTGTATTGTCTCTCATATCATGTGTTATTCTAAATTCTAGTTACTTGGTGAATCTGGTTAATTTCCGCATATTAGGTTGCTTGGTTTGGTAATCATATTGTGCTCTTTTGGTGGAGCAAGATCCTGACAAGTGGTATCAGAGCCTGGTTGTTGGCTCATAGCTTGATACCACTGACAAGTGGTATCAGAGCAAGGTTGGTTGGGATACTAATAGATTGGTTTAGATCTGGGTAGTGTGTTTTGATTACAGGTCACTCTCAGGGGTTTCTGATTGAGTGGGAGTAGAGCAATGGCAGATGAAAGTAAGCTAAGAATGGAAGAGTTGAAAAGCACAGATGGTCTCTTAAGGTCCTATGGAAAGAAAGAGCAGGTAAAAGAATATTGTTGGTTGGTAGCAGATCAGCATGAAGAAACTGAAGAAGCAGATGTAGCAGGTGTTGTTGCACAGGATGCTCTGGGAAGTTTCTTGGATAAAGTTGAATCTTGGATAAAAGATTTGGTTGCCTCTTTCCATGCAGCCCCAGGTAGAGGAGCTGGTAAGCCTTGCCAAAGAATTGGCAAAGGGGAAGTGAAGCTAAAATTGTAGGCGGCCAACACACAGGTGTTGATGAAGGTCATGCAGGTCCCAGGTTTGGAGATATGGCTAATTTCTTCAAAAAGATTGGGTGATGAGAGATGCACAAGAACTCTCACAACAGATGCACTTGAATTAGCTGGTGGTAAGAAAATAGGTACTGTTTATCTACTTGTTTATATTACTGATTCTTCTTCTATTGTGGAGACGTGGCTTCGTAGTCTTGGTCACATGAGCAGGAAGGAGATGCATGTTCTTAAGTGGAAGACAGATATATTTGACAGGCTTAAGAACTGGAAAGCCTTGGTGTACTTGGAGGAGATGGCAGACAGAGACCAGTGGATGGTGCTAGATACTTCTGAGTAGGGCAGTTTGGACATGGGTATTGATTCAAAGGAGCTCATGGGTAAAAAGTCATCACTCACAGGCGAACACAGATACCAGCATCGGTCAGGAGGAACCGGCGTCGAACAGACAGGTGCTGATGTCGGTCATGTGCAGACCGAAGCTGGCGATGTCAGGCAGGGTAAGACTGACGTCAATCAAGAGGATCAACATCAGCAGTAGGTAAGACTCATGTCGGTCAGGAGGACCGACATCGGCAGTAGGAACACCGCAGGGTCGGTAGTCAGGGACAGACGCATGGGAACCGACGTCGGTCGGATGCAGACTGTGGAGTGACCGAGGTTGGTCACTGTAATGGATTTTGGGTGGACAGCACGCTGTCAAGGAGTCTTAAACACCCATATGGAGGACTGAAGACATAAGTAGGCCCTCAAATTCATTGTTCCTCTTCTTTATACATGTTGTTGATTGTAGAGCAGGAAGGATCCAAGAAACAGGTGTGAGCTTGGCATGGATGAGGATGTGATTCCTTGGAGGAGAACCAAACAGGGGTTTTGGGTAGAGATGCCAGCTAGAAGAAAGCACAGAGATGAATGGATACCTTAGTTGAAGAATAGAGAGAATGGATATGTGAGACGAAAGACTAGGTATATGGTCTTGAGGAGCTGCAGGACAGTGGTATAGGTTTTGACAGGTGGAGGACGAAGCATGGCTTCAGTCAATGTCAAGGTAACTACTGTGGTTTGTCTTAAAAGGTGGATGATGAGTTGCGACATCATTTTGTTGCTGTATGTGGATGGTATGTTTTGCTAGCAAGATTGTACATACAGGGTTTTGCTAAGCTAAGGGTAAGATTAGTTCAGTGGCATGTCATGAGGAGTTTGGAGTAGCGAAATTATTTGACATGGGAGACATGGAGATCACAGGTTGATTTTGTCTTGAGTGGGAGCTGATGTGAATTAGGTGTTGGTGAGGTTCAGGATGCAGAGCCGGAGCACACTAAGGGCTAGATAGGTACAGTGTCTGAAATCACATGAGGTCTGGTATAGACCTGAGTATTCCCATGTAGTGGGAGCTGTCAGAGAGTTAGGAGCCAATTCAGGGAAGTGGGTTCTCAGGTACTTGAGAGGGACCAGCAGCAGGGATTCATGCTATGAAGGGTCAGGACTTCACTACATGTGTTTGTAGGTTCGGATGTGGCAGGGTACTCGGATGATAGGAGGTACATCACAGGTTGTGTGGTGGGTTGTCTTCAAGATTGAGCTTAAAGAGGGATACAAACCAGGAAACAAATTAGATGGAGTATAGGTACAGGTACAGTGCAGCTATTTATCTCTAAGTGGGAGATTGTTAGGTTGTGGAGCTAAAAGCTTCACTGATGCAAACATGGAGGAGGTTGCAGATGAGTTGCAGAGTGTCACAGTCTTTGGCGTTGGTCTGGCCAACTGACGTCGATAGGTAGGAGACAGGAAGCAACCGACGTCGGTCATGGATCGGCCAGCGTCGGTGACCCCCAGGCAGACAGGGACCGACGTCGGTCGCATGTGTGGTTCGACTGCGAGCTTATTATGGGTAGTTAGCTAACGAACCAAGTGTTTGCATGTTTAGATCTATTTTTAGACTGAGAGCTATGGATCTAATTATTGTAATTAGATGTCTAATCATTGTTTGGATGAGATCTATATAATAGACTCATGGTTGTATTGGAAAAGTGTTCTAGTTTGAGTTGAGCAAAGTTTGCTCCTTCTGTGTGTGAGGTGAGCAAGGGTGTTCCTCCTAGTTCCACAGTACTAGGTGTAGGTGCTGGATTAAAGAGTCAGCAGGATTCTTCAGGTGTGTAAGATCTTGGTCACAGGTGCATGGCCTATATAGGAGATCTACATGGTAAGTAAGATCGTTGATCTATAGGTGTATGTGTGTGCAAGGTCAAGGTTCACAGGTGTGCAGAACCAGGTTGATTTGCAGGTGTGCAAGATCAGTTAGGATAGCAACACAACAGGGAGCAAAATCATGCAGGATCTACTTGGAGTACAGGTGTGTACTCGGATAGAGCAAAGAGGAAGGCAAGGGAGTTCCTTCCATAAGTATGGTCTGTTGAATTGTAGGTTATTGTAGATTCATGGGAGATCTACTTGAAGTACCTTGAGTAATTATGGAGTACGTGGAGTACTTGTGGAGTGCGTGGAGCACTTGTGGTGTGCGTGGAGCACAGGAGGTGAACACCAACTCTGTATTTGAGTTGGGTGTTGGGACCTGAGAGGGAGAGCTTTGAGGAGAGAATTATTGTTCACTTGAGGTGTGGCAAGCCTCTGAAGAGGTGGTGGAGAAGAAGTGGCATCTTCTTTATTGTATTCTTTTCTGTAAGGTATTAATACAAGTTGTGTATTGTCTCTCATATCATGTGTTATTCTAAATTCTAGTTACTTGGTGAATCTGGTTAATTTCCGCATATTAGGTTGCTTGGTTTGGTAATCATATTGTGCTCTTTTGGTGGAGCAAGATCCTGACAAGTGGTATCAGAGCCTGGTTGTTGGCTCATAGCTTGATACCACTGACAAGTGGTATCAGAGCAAGGTTGGTTGGGATACTAATAGATTGGTTTAGATCTGGGTAGTGTGTTTTGATTACAGGTCACTCTCAGGGGTTTCTGATTGAGTGGGAGTAGAGCAATGGCAGATGAAAGTAAGCTAAGAATGGAAGAGTTGAAAAGCATAGATGGTCTCTTAAGGTCCTATGGAAAGAAAGAGCAGGTAAAAGAATATTGTTGGTTGGTAGCAGATCAGCATGAAGAAACTGAAGAAGCAGATGTAGCAGGTGTTGTTGCACAGGATGCTCTGGGAAGTTTCTTGGATAAAGTTGAATCTTGGATAAAAGATTTGGTTGCCTCTTTCCATGCAGCCCCAGGTAGAGGAGCTGGTAAGCCTTGCCAAAGAATTGGCAAAGGGGAAGTGAAGCTAAAATTGTAGGCGGCCAACACACAGGTGTTGATGAAGGTCATGCAGGTCCCAGGTTTGGAGATATGGCTAATTTCTTCAAAAAGATTGGGTGATGAGAGATGCACAAGAACTCTCACAATAGATGCACTTGAATTAGCTGGTGGTAAGAAAATAGGTACTGTTTATCTACTTGTTTATATTACTGATTCTTCTTCTATTGTGGAGACGTGGCTTCGTAGGCTTGGTCACATGAGCAGGAAGGAGATGCATGTTCTTAAGTGGAAGACAGATATATTTGACAGGCTTAAGAACTGGAAAGCCTTGGTGTACTTGGAGGAGATGGCAGACAGAGACCAGTGGATGGTGCTAGATACTTCTGAGTAGGGCAGTTTGGACATGGGTATTGATTCAAAGGAGCTCATGGGTAAAAAGTCATCACTCACAGGCGAACACAGATACCAGCATCGGTCAGGAGGAACCGGCATCGAACAGACAGGTGCTGATGTCGGTCATGTGCAGACCGAAGCTGGCGATGTCAGGCAGGGTAAGACTGACGTCAATCAAGAGGATCAACATCAGCAGTAGGTAAGACTCATGTCGGTCAGGAGGACCGACATGAGCAGTAGGAACACCGCAGGGTCGGTAGTCAGGGACAGACGCATGGGAACCGACGTCGGTCGGATGCAGACTGTGGAGTGACCGAGGTTGGTCACTGTAATGGATTTTGGGTGGACAGCACACTGTCAAGGAGTCTTAAACACCCATATGGAGGACTGAAGACATAAGTAGGCCCTCAAATTCGTTGTTCCTCTTCTTTATACATGTTGTTGATTGTAGAGCAGGAAGGATCCAAGAAACAGGTGTGAGCTTGGCATGGATGAGGATGTGATTCCTTGGAGGAGAACCAAACAGGGGTTTTGGGTTGAGATGCCAGCTAGAAGAAAGCACAGAGATGAATGGATACCTTAGTTGAAGAATAGAGAGAATGGATATGTGAGACGGAAGACTAGGTATATGGTCTTGAGGAGCTGCAGGACAGTGGTATAGGTTTTGACAGGTGGAGGACGAAGCATGGCTTCAGTCAATGTCAAGGTAACTACTGTGGTTTGTCTTAAAAGGTGGATGATGAGTTGCGACATCATTTTGTTGCTGTATGTGGATGGTATGTTTTGCTAGCAAGATTGTACATACAGGGTTTTGCTAAGCTAAGGGTAAGATTAGTTCAGTGGCATGTCATGAGGAGTTTGGAGTAGCGAAATTATTTGACATGGGAGACATGGAGATCACAGGTTGATTTTGTCTCGAGTGGGAGCTGATGTGAATTAGGTGTTGGTGAGGTTCAGGATGCAGAGCCGGAGCACACTAAGGGCTAGATAGGTACAGTGTCTGAAATCACATGAGGTCTGGTATAGACCTGAGTATTCCCATGCAGTGGGAGCTGTCAGAGAGTTAGGAGCCAATTCAGGGAAGTGGGTTCTCAGGTACTTGAGAGGGACCAGCAGCAGGGATTCATGCTATGAAGGGTCAGGACTTCACTACATGTGTTTGTAGGTTCGGATGTGGCAGGGTACTCGGATGACAGGAGGTACATCACAGGTTGTGTGGTGGGTTGTCTTCAGGATTGAGCTTAAAGAGGGATACAAACCAGGAAACAAATTAGATGGAGTATAGGTACAGGTACAGTGCAGCTATTTATCTCTAAGTGGGAGATTGTTAGGTTGTGGAGCTAAAAGCTTCACTGATGCAAACATGGAGGAGGTTGCAGATGAGTTGCAGAGTGTCACAGTCTTTGGCGTTGGTTTGGCCAACCGACGTCGATAGGTAGGAGACAGGAAGCAACCGACGTCGGTCATGGATCGGCCAGCGTCGGTGACCCCCAGGCAGACAGGGACCGACGTCGGTCGCATGTGTGGTTCGACTGCGAGCTTATTATGGGTAGTTAGCTAACGAACCAAGTGTTTGCATGTTTAGATCTATTTTTAGACTGAGAGCTATGGATCTAATTATTGTAATTAGATGTCTAATCATTGTTTGGATGAGATCTATATAATAGACTCATGGTTGTATTGGAAAAGTGTTCTAGTTTGAGTTGAGCAAAGTTTGCTCCTTCTGTGTGTGAGGTGAGCAAGGGTGTTCCTCCTAGTTCCACAGTACTAGGTGTAGGTGCTGGATTAAAGAGTCAGCAGGATTCTTCAGGTGTGTAAGATCTTGGTCACAGGTGCATGGCCTATATAGGAGATCTACATGGTAAGTAAGATCATTGATCTATAGGTGTATGTGTGTGCAAGGTCAAGGTTCACAGGTGTGCAGAACCAGGTTGATTTGTAGGTGTGCAAGATCAGTTAGGATAGCAACACAACAGGGAGCAAAATCATGCAGGATCTACTTGGAGTACAGGTGTGTACTCAGATAGAGCAAAGAGGAAGGCAAGGGAGTTCCTTCCATAAGTATGGTCTGTTGAATTGTAGGTTGTTGTAGATTCATGGGAGATCTACTTGAAGTACCTTGAGTACTTATGGAGTACGTGGAGTACTTGTGGAGTGCGTGGAGCACTTGTGGTGTGCGTGGAGCACAGGAGGTGAACACCAACTCTGTATTTGAGTTGGGTGTTGGGACCTGAGAGGGAGAGCTTTGAGGAGAGAATTACTGTTCACTTGAGGTGTGGCGAACCTCTGAAGAGGTGGTGGAGAAGAAGTGGCATCTTCTTTATTGTATTCTTTTATGTAAAGTATTAATATAAGTTGTGTATTGTCTCTCATATCATGTGTTTTTCTGAATTCTAGTTACTTGGTGAATCTGGTTAATTTCCGCATATTAAGTTGCTTGGTTTGGTAATCATATTTTTCTCTTTTGGTGGAGCAAGATCCTGACACCATGGAATCACAACCTTGTATTGGTTGAGTAGATTATTCACCCTTTACCTTTCCTCTAGAGTGTAATTGAGACCAATGTTAACATAAAATGGGTCATATTTATCTCCTAGATTCTCCATTTTGAATTCAAACTCATTTACTTTTGGATACCTTTTATATTGAGCTTTAGGATCCAAATTAAATGTCCTTTCTAAAGAAATCATTCTTAGAGGGAAGCCATTTTCCTTTACTTGACTTATTCCTTAACTAACTTCCTTGTCATTAATGGTTTGAGGCTCAAATTACCCTGAGTTAATCAATAGTTAGACAATATAATTATCATCATCAAAGAATTGGAAATTTTCCATGTTGTCTAGAACATATAGACAAGGTACCAGTTTAATGAATAATCTTTGTACCTTGGATTCTTGTAGGGGTTCGAAATTGGCAGTCGAGGCATCTAGTGAATAAATAGATTGGTTATATTCTATAGGAACAACCACTATGTTAAAGGCATAAAAATACTCAATAAAATATTGGGATCTATGTTTTTACCTCTTTAGATATGATAACTTGCACTAGTATTTTTTCTTGACCTGATTGATTACCATTTTTGAGTCTCTATAAATTAGTAGTTGTTTGACATTATTTTTTACAACAAAATGCAATCCCAAAATTAGTGCATCATATTCCAATTTTTTATTTGTGAAAGGGAACTATAATTTATATGATACTAAGTATTTCTTACCTTGTGCATCCACTAATTCAATGCCAACACTTGATCCTTATTTAGATATTACAATGTCAAAGTGGAGAGTCCACAACTATGAAGATCCTTGGACTTTTGGTTCTTTCATCTCATACTTTTTAGTAAAGGTATAGATCCCAAGGTGAGGAGATTTATAACTTACTTCTTCATTCTTTATATCATATTCAATATTTGATTGCTTCATTCTTAGCTCTTAATCAATTAAAATCTGGTTTCGGATACCTCTCCATGGTAACCAAATGTGAGATAAATTTGTTGCCACATACCCATTCAATTTTTTTAACCAATCTATATTAAGGATAAGTCCATATCCTTCTACAATATCCACTACTAGTATGTAAATTATCATTTTTACTCATGCTTTAGATGCTACTTGGATGCATACATCATTCAAATCTCCTATTATAAGGACAATGGTCTTATCCAACTATGAAACCATTCTCTTTGATGGGATTAGAGTTAAACCCATATTCTATAAAATTGAATTAGGTGCCACCATGGCCAAATCTCCAAAACTGATTAAACAATTATGTATGTTCTTTCTAAATGCTTAGATAGTCAATAAGAAAGGTGGACCTTCTAATTTTCCTTTGTATATTGCATTGGTGTGAGTAGCCTTTATCTTCTTTGTAGTTGCCTTCCCTATAATAGAATTCCACATGATATCCTTTTGTTTAGTGATCTAAGTCACTTAATGAAGAGTATTATTGGATTTAATCTTCTTCATGTCTTGAAAAATATTATACCCTCCTTTGCCTTTCTCTTCTTTATTTTAGATCTAATCATTGCATTTTGAGGGAGGTGGATTATTGTTAGCTCTTGGATTTGGTGGAATAGTAGTTTTTTTTAGAGGATTAGATGTTGTAATGAGATGATTATTCCTCAAATTGTAATTGACCTTTTGATCTTGCTAAAAATCATGTACTTTTTTAGATTTATCCTCTAGTTCATTATTATCTTCTTCTAGGAAGAAAGATTCATGTGTTTCAAATACCATTATGGTGTTCGAAGGACCATCTTTTAGGTGAAACTTAGGTGGATTATATAGCACTCCAAATATTTCCTTACCACATCCCTCTAGAAAATATCAAACACTACATATAATTACATAAATTTAATTTCACCATGTTGTGATGTATTATGGACTCTACACCAATTAGGTAGAGTCATTTCTACTATGTTAATATCTGACAACTTATTGGAATACTAATTTGTATTATTTTTAGGCCAATTGAATGGTCTATTGTATCTTTGAAACCTATAATTGTATTTATTATTTTTTCTAATAGTTTTACCCATCATCCTCTACATGTGTTTAGGAAATCATTGCTCAATTTATAAACCATTCTTTGGATGGAATCTAATTCTACATTGGTATAATCAGTTCCTTGTGCAACTATAATATTAGAGGGCATTAAATGTTGGTTGTGTTTATTACTATTCATCTATATCTGATTATTCATATAACCATAGTTTTGATTAGGTGTTTAATTCATTAGAGGAGGTAATCTATATAGTTTATTGTGGTTGAAAGAAGGAACATTTTGATTAGCATGAGGGACTGGATTTAGGGATAGAAAACTAGATTTAATGTTGGGAGTGTCTGGTATTTGAGGGTTCAACTGTCTATCAATATTAGTAGCCTCTTTATATGCTAAAGATAGAGTGGTGGTAGAAACATCTCTTTATAAAAATATTGCAGTGATTGGGCCCAAGGCATTTATATACAATTCTAACACCAATGCTCCATCTGGTCTATACTCTAGATTAAGCCAAGTGTACATCTTATATAGCCTAGTGTTTAGAGATTGAATTGGCTCACTAGTCTCCCTTTTCGTAATAGTAAAATGTTTATACATTAGTATAGGGCTAGTAATTTGTTTAAATTGGGAAAGAAATGTTGATTTATCTTGAAGGTTGAGGTACCAATCATAAGAAACATCATGTAAGGTAAATAGGAAAAGCCTACATGAAACATATTCATCAGTAACATTCATTAATCTTGAAGTAGCCTTAAAATACTAGATGTGTTTCTCTCTAGTTCTTCCTCTTGAAGGGGAAAAAGAAAAAAATATTTCTCTAGGTTCTTAGGCAAATTATATACATCCCCTAACAAAAAATTGTAGATCCAACTAACCAAGTTTATTGTTGTTCTATATGATGATTTCTAGGATGGATATTTCTTATTGGAGATAGTTTTATAGTTATATGTATATTGAGAAAAATTAGTATAGATATAAGCCTTTGATGCGTTGATAGGGTAAACCAAAAGACTAGTTTAGGCCCTAGACTTGGTAACTCTCTTGGGTGTCTCTAGTGAAACTCAACATAGGAGATAACCTCTCACTATGGAAGGCACACAAGTGGAGCTCCTTCTAGTGACAACTTTTGATTCTATTAATGTGGGTCTTGTGAACATCCCCAAATTTAATGAGGTATCCTCTAAAATTTTAGGATCTCAATTTAAGCAAACTCCTCTATAGGATAGGAGTTAGAGGTATGTGTTAAACAACCCTATGGTGAAATAACAAATAAAACATGTAGGTTGTTAACCAAATTTGCTTGTATTGAAATCAATCTTAGTAAATAAATTAAACCTAAGTGGGATGATGGGTGGTACCTAATCTAGAGTGGATAGGTCTTAATAAAATAAAATTAAAAATGAGGGAAGGGTAGAGAATAAAAGAAGATTTTATTGTCTCAAGAGGTCACTTCCTAGGCTATTTTATTCATAGATAAGTGTTTTTAGAAATAATGTTTGATATTTATAGCTATTGCACACTTACAAACAAACATAGTTATGTAGTCTACAGAAATGATATAAGAAACTTAATGGTTTCAACTAAAGGTTGATCCCTTTATAGTTGTTATGGCATGACCTTAATTGGGAGATTATAGTTCAGACTATGAAGGCATATAATTCATATATGGCACACACTTAGAAGAATATCCTAGAGAGAAAACATTCATGCATGCTGAGAATGTTAACATAATTTTAACCAATTGCTTAATAATCAATGAGATATATTAATTTTCAATAGATTTTACACATCAAACATTAACATACATTAATGAAAACAATAAGAATTATCCATAGCTTTTACACACTTCAAATTATTATATTAATACAACCAATAAATCAAAACCTTAATAACATATAAATGAAAGGAAAGAACACCAAAATAGTTGCATGACAATTAAAACTATTTTCTTCCTATACTATTAAAACATCCAACCCTTTGGAATATGTCATTATATGAATATTTATACTTGGGGAGGGTAATTCTCATCCTCCAAGTACATGTGAACTCATATTTACATTACAAAAATAGAACCTTAGTTATAATTATAGCATCAAAAGCTCATGTGTGCATGTTCATAACTAGTTACAAATACATCAAGATCAATTTCCCTGTACAATGCAATATAACATGTGCATGATTACAAATAGTTTAGGCAAATTTACATTTGTGTTAGGTGTAAATAAACTATAAGTACAAATATAAGTACTATATGAATGTGTACATAAAAACTATACTTCAAATTAAGTATTATTGGGTGCTTGCATGGCATTGAGGTAGTTGGAAGCATTGAAGTTGTAGGTTATACCAAACTAGAAGTCAAAGTGTCAAATTTCTTCTTTTCTTTCAAAACTTGATAGTGTTTGTTACTAATGTCGTGCTCATACTGGATAATGTCCATATTAAGAAATGGAGGTCTACATATCCTATCAACTTGTTTAAGGAGTATTGAATACTCAAATTTTGTGTTTATAAAATTACTTCTAAATATTTAAACCTTTGTGACCTTTTTTATATAAAAATTTAACTTAACTTCTATTTATTCTAATGTCTTTCCTTATGTGTTTTGTTTGAATATTGATAAATCCTATTATAGGAGTTGATAAAAATGAACCTTAGTGATAAGCCTACATGTGGAATCCCTGGCCTATGAGAGATTTAGCTCATCCAAAATCTATAAAATGAGAGTTTTATGCTTTTCATACTTAGGTATTACTACCTCAACTACTATGATCCACTATCTAGCCTCATGTGTCCTGATGACTATAGATTGAGGGCATTGGTAGCCTCCAATGGTGTCATCATATTTAGTTATGTGTATGCACTACTATTGGTGTAAAGAATATGAAATTTCATTCTATTTTCATCTTGTTTCAAATAATTATATAATTTAGTGGTTTATACTATATTAGGTACTAATTATTCCCTCACTATAGTAATAACTTTGATTATATTATATAATCTAGATGCATTTTGCACATCTATCTATATTTATATGGGAATGTGTATAGTTTGTTGTTGTTTTGTTATTTAATCTAATTCTTGATCTATATCTTTTCTTTCCATCTCATTCCCGTCATGTATTTCCACTAGAGAATCTTCATGAGTTTCAAAATAGGATTTTAAATCCTCTATATATGAGGACTAACCCAATTTTATGTTTTTCTTTTTGGACAAGGAAAATACTTCTTTTCTCTCTTCCACTATGACCCCTCTCTTAGTCTCATCTTCTAGTTTTCTCTTCCTTACCCTCTGCATACTTCATGTATATTTTTAAAATATGGAACTTATAGTGGGAAGCTTCATAATTACAATATTAAGCCTCTAATAATCATCTATTCACATATTTGTTACCCACTATGGTAGGATTAGCTAGGCTAGATTTGTGGGTTGAGTGTCTTGAACTATAGTCTTACCCAATAATTATCCTAATGTTTACTTCAAATATTATTCTATTAAGGGACTAAGGAGTGAAGGAAAAATAATTTTGGACTAGTACACTCCATCATATTGAGGTAGTGGGTGAATTATATAAACTAGATTCTTCTTCTTAACCTTCTTTATTATTATCATAGTAATATCCTTAGAGGAACTGTGGGGAGGTAATGGTAAACCTAGATGAGATGGAGCTAAGGACATACCACTACTCCCTTGGCCTTCTTTGTTGCCTTTTTATTTTTATTTTTAAGATCTAGGATAGTAGTGAAAGGAACCATAGTAGGAATAATAGGGATGGATACAAAAGATGTAATTAGAAGTAGACAAAATAGGGAAGTAGGAACAATAAGGGTAGAGGAAGTATCCTCTACCTTTGGAAAAAGTAAGGTTAATTAGGTAATTTTTTGTGTAGGAAAAACCTCTACCTTTGGAACTAATAGGGGAGTGGAACTAATGGAATGAAGTGAAATAGACTCAAAATTACTAACATTAAAAGGATAAATATAAGACATAATAAGAGTAGTGGAAATTGAAGGGACTACTTTCATACCTAATGGTTGATCATATAATGATGTTTTACCCTTTGTTTCTAGAAAGCCAAAGACCTTGTATCTTTGAATTTATACCTCCTCGTTAATGAATTTACCTCCAACTAAATTTTGTTTTAGTGATCCACTAATTAAGCTCTATGAAGGGGGATGATCCCTCAACTTTATATGGTAATAAATGTTGATCTTCCCATTTATGAAAGTTGCCTCTTTTGTGGTTATTTTTGATATAACCATAATAAAAAACTCTGAGACTAATGTAAAATTTGGCTGAGTAAGGCCCACAACATCTAAAGAGTCAAGATAAATAAGTTCATATTTTGCTCTCCTAAGTGAGGTATCAATCACCCCTAACTCCTTTACTACTTTGAGTGTCATAAGGGGTGTCTATTAGGGTTTCACTTGATACTTTATTGGATGAGAGGGCATATTAACCAAAAATTGTAATGATTCCCATCCTCAAACTATTGGGAGTCTAGTTTGTACATCTGTTATTGAAATAAAAGGCTACCCTTGAATTATTTTTGAGAGGTCTTCTTTCAAATTGACTGATTGTCTCTATTCCTTGACTTGGGAAGAGTTCCTCAGAATCCTTTAGATGAGTATGTAATTTTTATTAGAATGTGTTGGTATTTGGTTTGGTTCTCAAGTTAAAAACTTAGCTTTCTTGAGTATACTAATAGGCTTGAAATGTTGGTAGTTAGGGCTTCATCATAGGGGAATAATTAAGTTCACAAATTAGCTTGAGATTAATGAGCATGTCATCATTTTCAATAATATGATATATCTTTAGTATTCATTTATATATTGTGTGCCATTAATATCCAACATATATAACTTTTATTTATTTAATAAATTCAAACTTTACCACTTCATTTGGTAGGTATGCCATATAGGCACTATTTCTGCTTAGTAGAGGTTCCACATCATTGCATTTTTCCAAGTGTCCTTTCATCACTTATTTCACTTTGGTTTACCATGCCACATGGATCTTCATATTTGAGAGTTGGGATGTAAAATTAAAATAGTGTTTATGAGGTGGATGAGTCTTCTAAATAATAGTTTCAAACACTTTTGTCAAAGACCAAAATGAGCCATAAAAAATCATTGAATAATTTTGTTGAAGACCTTGATGATCTAAACACTTTTTTTTTAAGACCAAAATGTCAACTCTTCCAGTCGAACAATCTCACTAAATAAAATTATCAAAGACATAGATAAGTTAAAGTGTAAAACTTCTAAAAATATGTTTCTTAAAGAGCATGTCCCAAAGAGTAAATGACAAAGTCTTTAATATAGGTCAAATAAAGTTATGGAGGTCCTATAAACAAGAATTATGAACATATGTCTCAAACAATTTTTGTGAATGAAAATTCTAAAGAGTAAATTCATGTAGAGGTCCATATAAATTTTAAAGGTTGAAAAAATACCAAAGATATGATTTTGAACAAAATTTATAAATACCATATCCTACTAAGAATAGTTATGAATGATTTTTCCAAACAAGTTCACCAAATAATTTCATCAAACAAAATGAGATGAGACCTATATATACACAACTTCTAAAGAATATTAGTAGGTTGGTCCAAAAAAACAAAACATGTTCATATTTTGTTTGAATAGTGAACTTATTACAATACATAAATATTTATTTAATAAGACTTTCAAGATAGGGTTAGACCCTTTTCAAAAACATAGTGGGTCCCTATTCTAAAAAAATGAATAGGGCTATGTTGATTATAACAATTACATTAACCCATTACACTCCCCTATTCTTTGTATGTTTCAAAGGTATAAAATTGACCTTAGGGTTTCAATGGTAAGATAATACAAATAACAAATTCTATGTTGCACATTTGAGATCACAATACCTCGTATTGTTTAGTAAACATAGACATAAAAGGTGTAGTGACCAATTTTTTATCACAATCAAAAGGGACAAGTCCACAATCAATGGAATCAAATGCACTATGTTTCCATCCTATTTGGTTAGTTTTGTCTATGAATATTCATGGTTTATAATTTTTATTTGTCATATCCAAAACTCTACTTTCTTTGTATTTTATTATTAGTCATTCCTCAAAGTCGACTAGGACAAGTCTGCATTTAATGGACTCAAATATAGTGCAATTCCATCCACTTATAGTGGACCTATCCAAATTAATTTTTTTATTATATTATTGATTAAAAATATTCACAACTTCCTTTATTACAAATTTCCACTTTTAGATAGTCATACTAGTCAGCATAAACATATGCCTAAGCTAAGTATATCTCTTCTTAGTGCTTTACCAAAAATAGTATTTTTTTCATATTTAACTATTTGTAAAAATAATAATTATTTATTATTTTACATATTTATAATTATAATATTATCTATTTTTATAACTATTATAACACATTAAACATTTTTTTAATCAGAAATAGGGTAAAATAATGGGATGAACCCAATTAAATTATCAGTGAATCTTAATTATTGGGATTTTGTTCACTATTCTCTTCTATAAGAGTATTCAAGTCAAATAACCTTTTGAGTGATACCATCCCCTTGGGAATTTTATTATTTTTTAATTAAAAAATCTAATCATTATCTATTTTTATCTCTTCATCTAAAGAATGATCTCTTTCATTTCCATCAATAACCCATGTTTTATAAACTTCAATTTTGTTCAAGAATTGCAAAATTTGTTGATCATAATTGAATAATTGGAAATTTATTATATGATCATGAAAATTTAGGCCAAGGATAATTTTTAGAGAGAATTTTTTTATTTTGGATTACATTAAGGGAAAGGTTTATTTTTGATGTAGTAATGGAACCAATAATTTGGTTACCTTTCCTAGGAATGGGAATGACTTTGAAAGCTTCAAATGATTCAATGATGTCCCAGGATTTATGTTTATATCACCTAAGGTAATATTATTTACATTATTATTGGATATTAACCTAGTTAATCACTAACTTAGAATCACCAAATGTTTATAATATCTTCACCCCATGTGTTAAAGTGAAATTCAAGGCCAAAATCATGGTCTCATATTCTACCAAGTTATTGGTAGATGAGAATTATGGTTTGTATGCAAAATGGTATATCTCATCCTTGGTATTGATAAGCACAACCAATCTTATTATTATTTATTTGAAATGGGATCCATCAAATAGTATTGTCCACAAACTAGTCTTATTAGCTTCTATTTGACATTTATTTTGAGTGGAAAACTTGGTTTTTAGAGTGTAAACACTTGTGTTGGTAAATATAGTGTTCAAAATTTATTTTTTTGAAATATAGTCATTGATATTTAACTTAATTTTGGGTTCCATTTCCACCATGATTTGGTTTGAATTTCCTCTCCAAGGTAGACACATATGTGAAAAATTGATGGCCATGTATCCATTTAGTGTCTTAGACTAATCCCTAATAACTAGCATGTCGTAGGCTTTAGGGATGTCCTTGAAATGGATATATATGGATTTATACACCTTTGGTTTAGAGGATAGTCATATGTGTATTTTTAGTATTTCCATAAATACCATGACCTTTGAATTGTCTAATAGGACAAATATTTTATCATATTTAATTGGGGTTAGTCCCACTTTTATATAAACTCATAAAAGCATAACATTGGTAGAGGCCCCTAAATTCACTAGAAAATTGTTAATGTTTTTACCAAACATCCTAATAGTAAGGAGGAAGGTGGGAACTTCAATTTTATATTTTTGAATGATTACATTGTAATTGACTACTTTTGGATTATTTTGAGGGGTTTTTCAGTCAAAGACTTTAAAATGAGGTCCCTCTTTATTATGATTTGATGCAATTTATGTTACATGGTTTTGGATTTAATTATGTTCATGTATTATAAAATACAGTAGTTACATTTTCTAGTGGTTAAATGGGAATCAATAAGGGGACATTGGTTATTTACCTTTGGTGGAGGGGGGTTGTTATTGGCCTTTGGATAAAGTGGGATGTCCTTATTGTTTGGAGGTGTGGGAGTAGTGAATATATGTTATTGTGCTCTATTTATTAGTGAATGGTTACTCTTTTGATATTATCAAAAATCATGAATTTAATTTGTGCTTTATTCTGACTCATCATTTTCTTAGCTAGGAAAGTTAAAAGTTTCTAATACCATAACACTATTAGTATGAGAGGTGATAGGTGTGTTGGATGTATTAGCCATGTTTTGATCATTGTGAACCACTTCATACCCTTCTATATATTTTTGGAAAATTTTAAAGGCATTACATAATTTGACATAATATATTTCCATATGTTTGAAAGTGGTATGGACTCTACATAAATCGTGTAATGTTAATTCAATATATTTATCTTTGGAAAGATATTGGGGGTTGAAAATTATTAGGATTATTTTGTTGGTGGTTGAATATTTGATATGTGAAATTTATTGTAAAATTTTCACCACCATAACTACCAACTATTATTTATAGGATAGGGAAGTCATTTTCAACATTTGGATGATGCTTTGGATAGATTCCAACTAATTATGTGTCAATATTTGAGGAAATGTCTGAGCACTATCACTAGATGGAACCAAATCTAAGATTTGGATTTATGAAACCTTAGTTGGCTAGTCAATCAAGAAACTAAAATTCTAATTTGGAACAACTTATCTCAAAGGTAATACATTTATGACCAACACAATAATCATCATGAGAACATTATAATTGACCCTAGTAATGGATATGACTATATATATCTATAAAAAAGGTTGTATATCCATTGTGATAGCCTCAACATATGTTAATGACATGTATTTTATCTCTACTATTGTTCTAAAATTACAATGGTCATGGGGTAGAGAGCATTTTTGTACATTTATATGGTTAATGATATCATAAGCCTATACAAAGGTGTGACCTAACTATAAATTCATTAGATTATTTCATTGAATGTCCTAATTGGTTCATTTGGATCCTTTATAGTAATGGAAAATTGGTGATAAAACACACAAGGGTCAATGATCTAGCCAATTTGGGTTCAAAGGTGGTTTTTATTTTATCCTATTTTCTATTTGACATATGAAAATTTTTGGTAAATAGGTATAAAATTTATATATCTATTTAATTTGTAATATATGACATTTAAGCATAAAATTGAAAGTAAATAAAAATTGTCTAAAATTGAAATTAACAAGTGTCATATGCTAAAAATAGTAAGTATAACCAACTACACAATACTTTGATTTTATAAATTCTAGTTGACTATAATTAATATATGACAGTGAAAAATAGGAAAATACATGAATGTCATAAATTAGATCTCAAGGTAGGATATGTGAATATTTATAGATAGGTTTGCACTCATTATACAACAATTTATGTTGGTTATATTTTTTGACTATAAACTTATCCACATTGAATATGAAAAATATGTGGTTGTTCCACCACACATGCATATGTCTATTGAGAGGGATTATATATTTCAATTTTTTATATGTCATACAATAATCACTATTTTATTTCTCTTTTCCTTGGAAACCCTAAGGGTAATTTTGGGAGGTAGAAAATTGAAAATTTATAAGGGAAACATAATGGGAGAAGCTTAACCTAATTACCACCTTGATGATTTACCACTATTTATTTATACAAATAATCTAAAGAGGGAGTCAAGTCGCACATAGTTATCACACCTATAGTGATTTTGTAATTGTGTTCCTTGACTATATATATGTAACTAACAATTTAGTATAAATACTTGATAATGATAGCTCTTAACTTTATTTGAAATTCTTCACACTTGATTTGAGACTAACTCTAGTGATTGATATTAATTTTATAAAAAAATAGGGTAGAATTTCACATTGTGAATTAGCATAAAATATAGATGCCAACTAAAAATCATGTCCCTTTGGAATGATATTTTGATTACTTATATAGTGAAATATTTGAATAATTTTACTTAGCTAAACTTTTAAAATATGTGGGAAGACCTAAATGAAAATTTTGAATTTGGAAACTAGTTTCTAAATGGTATGGATAAGTCCACAATAGTGATCCTATCTACTTAGCATGGAATTTTCATGGAAAGCAAGGGAAACTATCCTAAATATGGAACCATTTGAGATATAATATAATATAATTTGAGCATTTATTTGGAGAATAATATGTAGTAGTGATGATGAAATAGGTTCAATTATACATATAGATAAATGGGTTAGAGGAATCCCACATAAGGGTCATGTGTTTTAATGTAAGTCAAATGGTTCAAGATATGCCAATAATTAACATTGTCAAGTACCTATGACCAAATTCAAGCATCTACATTTTCTATCCTTTATTTCTAGTAATGAAATTGATAGAGTAAAAAATAAATAACAAAGTTGATTATGTACAACACACTTTGTTTTATATAGGAAACTCTAATTGTGCAAAGTACTCATTTTATCAAACCCTACAATAACACATGAAGTAGTCATTGTTCATATTTGAAATTTGAAAATTTTGAAACTACAAAAAATTTAAAATTGAAAAGAAAACAAGAAAGGAGTAAACCTATATGGAGACGCAATCATGTTTCCATGTAACTTATAAAAAATGGAGAAACATGCCCTCTTATTGCAGAACTTAGAGAGATGGTTTAAAATGTTGAACATTGGTGAATTACAAGTGATCAGGTCCTAATTTTTAATAAATAATCAAAAAATTTATTTGGAAAGATGCACACTTCAACTCCCATGAATAGGGAAAAGTATACAATGTATTGAACCAAAAGAATATGGAAGCATGATGGGTTCACTAGAAGCTATGCCAATGCCTTTGAATGTCACTCAATTGAAATATACATCATTCATAATAGAAAGGTGGAACCATAAATTGGATTAGTTAGAAGTAATGTTAAGCCCATTGAGTTTCACTAGACTTAAACATATATTAGTTGTAATAAAATGAATCATATGGCTACAGACAGATATAGATTATAATTTTTCATGATCAAAAGAGAATAGATAATATTCATTCCCTCATCATGATAATAATTCCAATAGATTTGAAGTGAAATAATAACCATTTTCCATTAATTTGTGAATTGTATTGTAGATGATATGCCCATGAACCAATATCATGCCTTTTCAATATGTGTGTGTGTGTGTGTGTGTGTGTGTGTGTGTGTGTGTGTGTGTGTGTGTGTGTGTGTGTGTGTGTGTGTTCATTAAATAATATCATGCCCCTTGAATCTATGAAAAATAATATAGGATGTCATGCATCTATATGCTCAATTGTAATTGCATATGAAACCTATAATTTGTTATTTTACAATTTTTTTTGTGTATGTAAATGCATATACATTAAAGTCCATATGATTATATACTCATGTATTTTTAAATTTAGTGCATATGCATGTCATATTCTCTCAAAATATATATAAATGTGCCAATATTTGTCATGTATCTAATTTTATAATGAATTTGAATCTTTAGAACCTATACTCTATCATGAATTCTGATTTTTAGAATTACTTTGAATCTTTGAAACCTATATTCTATCTTGAATTCTAATTTTTTAATATTTTAAGCTTGTAATTTTTTGTAAAAGTTATTTTTTCACTCTTATATATTTGGATCTGTAAGACAAGCCCACTATAATTCCCCCTTTTTGAGATGAGGGATGTAGTTTTTAAGTCACTCATCTCAAATGGAGTTAATTGTATCTTGTGATAAAACTATAATCATGTGTAATCATGTCAACATATTTATATTATTTTATATTAGTAATTAATTTTCATTAAATCATGTATGTAAAATATGTAATGTGAGGCATAAAAGTGTCATTTCTAGATAGATATAACAATGAGACATGATGTAAAGTAACCATCTCTGAAGAAGACTATGCAATAAAATTTCATGATATGGATCATGGCACCACTAATCAAGATCAACAAGAAAAGAAAACATAATACATAATGTTATGCAATTCCACATATAAGGCCATAAAATTAATACAAGGGACATGTTCAAATGTCATCAATACCATAAAACATCGCTCATATAAGGCCAAGGGAAACACCTAATGGACATGTTCAAATGTCACACATACTAAGAAAATCTTGCACACATATGGACAAGGGGCACACACAATAAGAAATAAATTTATAGCCTATCATGTAATAAATAAAACTACATCAAAGAATCATATAACAATTGAAAAATATTCTACACTATATATATGTTTCAATGTTACATCTTAACAAAGTAGCATATCCATCTAAAACTGTAAGATATGAGTAATTATACTGATGAGACATTCCTATAGTGGCATATAGGGGCTATAAGCCTATAATGGAATGAATGTGTTAAATTTTAATTCATTAAAATATGAAATTGCATGATTTTTTAAAAAAATGAAAATTATAACTTAAAAAATACATCAAATCAAACCAAAAAAGTAAAAAAAAAACATAAAAAATGCAAAGAAGCAAAAAAATAATGAGTGAAATAAAAACCACAAGATAAAAAAAGGTAAGATGAATCACATGAAATTTAAAACCTATTCCTTGAAAATTCATCACCAAGATATATAAAAAATGATTCCTTTCATCTATGAACATGTAAAATAATTAATCCTCCATTGTATGTTAAATAGTTAAACCAAAATCCTCAACATGAAAAATAAGAAAATAATGAGTAAATAAATCTAGTCATCTAAGTACTTTCATCATTATGACTATACATCTTCATCTTCTTAAAAAATAATATAAGGATGTAACAATAAACACCCAAAAATTATGATCTAGATGTATGGTATATACTTTAGTCAAGAATTTTAAAGAGACTGGTACCTCCATAATTGGTGAGACATGACCTATAAAGTATGAGGCTATAGAAAAAAAATCATGTTTCTTTTCTATGGAGTGGGGTATGTGAATTTATTTGCATAGTTTCAAGGAAAAGAATATGTAAGGAATTTTACTAAGTATTAGTTACAATGGCCAGATATGCATTAAATTTGTGGATGAGTTATGCAATTTTTTTTCATAGGAATACTACATTGTATTATAAAATATAACGTTGGTAAGAAAAGAGGTATAAGTTATTAATATCAAATTAATTTTTGAAAATCAAATACCAAATGATTAAAAAAAATTAGTTTTATGGTGGTTATTTTTATTTTAGACTGGACATTTTCAAGGACTAAACTAGCATACAAACCTAACAACTCTTTTTGGTAGGATTGCCACATAATCATTGCCCAAGTTGATGTGGAGTCTAGACCATCTACATGGCATGAAAAAATTGTTGTAGTAAGTGGGTAATTTTATAATTAATTAGTTTTATTATTGAAGGTGAATGTAGGTAAGGATTAGACATACCCATGTGAGGTAATGGTCCACTGATATGGATAACATGGACTAAATATGGTTATATTTTCCATTGATTTGGAGTTTTATGGATGGGAATATATATAAATCCATGATGCCACATTTCCAATGCTATTATTGATGGGTATCCATGTGGGTGGTGGAAATTTCAAATTACGGGCATAGAGATTCATTATAGTATTTAGTGGGGGAAGTGTGAAAGTACTATGGTGTGAGGAGGATTACATATAGTACATAGGGAGAAAAAGAGACAACAATTTGAAATCACCATTTGGAAATATGAGATCTAGTTTATGTGTATTTTTATCCATATATTTTATAAAAATTATGTTTTAAAGGATTATATTTTATTTAAAAAGGCTATAATGATAGTTTATTTTAAAAATTCTATATCGGTATGCCATATTAATTTCAGATTTATTAGATAAAAGCTAATTCTATAATTACATTGACTTACATGTTCAAAGATTTTTTATTTTTTATTTTTTCAGATACAGACACATGTGTGTGTGTGTGTGTGTGTGTGTGTGTGAGTGTGTGTGTGTGTGTGTGTGTGTGTGTGTGTGTGTGTGTGTGTGTGTGTGTGTGTGTGTGTGTGTGTATTTGTGTGTGTGTGTGTGTGTGTGTGTGTGTGTGTGTGTGTGTGTGTGTGTGTGTGTGTGTGTGTGTGTGTGTGTGTGTGTGTGTGTGTGTGTGTGTGTGTGTGTGTGTGTGTGTGTGTGTGTGTGTGTGTGTGTGTGTGTGTGTGTGTGTGTGTGTGTGTGTGTGTGTAAAATACATGTATGCATATCTATACACACACACACACATGTATATAATGATAAATAAAAAAGTTTCCTTAAAATTTTATTTTATAAGGTGAATACCATAAATTATAGAAAGATTTGTAAAAGTAATCATATATCATAGTAAGATTTGTAGTGGAGTCTCTAGAGATAATATTACTACTTGAACTTGATTGGATAATTAATTTCTGTCAAGAATAAAATAATGAATACTAATTAAACAACTATGAATGTTAATATTAATTAAATAAATACATATCGTAGATAAATATATGTAAAATATACCAATAGTTATCATTCTCAAGGTACTTATTTCCACTAATGTCATAATTCAATATGGTATAAGTGCATTAGGAATGATATATATTGGTGTATTTTACATATATTTATCTAAGATATGTATGCTAGTTAGTAAGACACTTGTAATATATGTAGCTTGACATGGTGGAGAGGTCATAAAAAGATATAACCTGTGATAATGTAACATGTAGAATAACATTCCTCCAAAATAGGAATGACCATTATGTAAAAGGAAGTCCAACATCTAGGAATCCATGTATATTATACATGTCCTAGATCACACTCATATACATTATGAAACTCATGTGTGTATGAAAAATAATATGTTATCTACCACACATGTCATAAATAACATATGTAAAAAATTAAACTGGTAACTTGCATTAATTTTTTATTTAATTGGGTAAAAATATATAATTAAAAGGATCATGTAACCAAAAAAAATTCAACAAATAAACATTACAAAAAATAAAAATTCAAAATGTGAGACAAAATCCACCAAGGCTAAAACCAAAAAGAAATAAACTTCTAATAGAACTCCACCATTAACTTTTAAGAAAACAACAAACTTATACTAGAAATAAAAATAGAGAAAATGAACATAACATGAAATAAACAACCAAGTATTAAGTAGAATAATCCTCAGAGTCAGAATAATCCACAGTTTTATAAACCTTGGTACTCTCCTTGGGTGTCTTTATTTTTATGTTTTAGGTGGCCCTTAGTTCACTTTCTCAACCTATTCGTAGAATCTTCCACATCCTTCTTCTTGACCGGTGTGCTATTGGTGGGAGTCTCAACTTCCTTGTATTTTACCCTTATATTAATCATGTTACCTTTTTTATTCTTCTTATTCACTTTGATTATCTCCTTATTTTTGTTCTCACCCATTAAGATTGCATTTTTGGTTCCATATTTTTTTTGGATTTGGATTGAAAAGGCTAATTTTGGGTTTCATTGCACCACCTTATTTTCTAGATCTTTATTACTGAAAATATCCAAATCATTTATCAAACCCCTAATTTTAACCTTAATTTCATTCCAAAATTCTATTTGTGTGACAATTTTTATTTCTATATTATCTATTTTTATTCTAGTTCAAGCAATTTGGTATAAAAAATTGTGGGGAAATCCACATTATACTAATATTTATTCTCATTATTATCCTTCTCTTCCATAATATTCTTATCCTTTACTTTCACATATTTTTGGAAGGGTCATGAATTTTTATTCCAATCTTTATTCACCTTGGACTATATGGTGTCTTTAGCTTTGAATTTTTATCTAGAAGTTTAAACACTGGTGCATTAAGGCATTAGAAAAATTTGTTTGGAAAGAGTTGATAGAGATCTCAAGGGATGTAAGAAATAAATAGGGAAGGCTAAAATTGTCTCCTTTGAAAATGATTCATTAGCATGTAATGATGTGAATACAGTATATGACACTTACCTTTCAATGTAAGATATTTCATTATATTAAGGTAGATAATTGGCCAAGGCCTAAGGAGGTCCTTTATGAAAAACTCTTTTTTCTCAGTCTTGATGTCTACATCCATCTTTAAAAAGGTTTTCATGAGTTATTTTTTACATTAATTATCTGTATAGGCCTTCATTACATCACAACTCAATATTTAAACTTCCCCTATCACTCTTCAAAGATATTAATACACATCTATCTCATATGCACAATCCCCTAGTTCTATCCCAAGGAAAATTATTTGTAATGGTTTACTCATAAACAACCCTCCAAATAAATTTTACCAAGCCCCCTTTCTCTATCTTTATCCATACTTTTTGATAATCTTAAAAATTTGCATAGGAAATTGGTTCCAAGCTTTCCCAATCTCTACCCATGACAATAAAACCTTCCTTCTCCACAGTTTTTCTCAAACCAAAATTCACAATAGCCATCTTAGGTTTCAAAAAGGCCACCTATTTAGTAATAATTTTATCACACCTCACATTTTTTGAACAAGAAGTTGATTCCTTATAATTAATGAGGTAATCATTATAATTAATGGCATTAAGATCAAATCTTATCATTAATAAACTATCATGTGAATGAGCCCCTTCTTGGGGCTAGAGATTTATAATTATCATCATTGGTAATTTTCACTATTTGTATAGGAAGATTAGTAGTCATTTTCCAATTGATATAGTTTAGTTTAAAAACATAAAGATTAGCTAACCCATTTGCTACCTTATTTCCCTCTCTATAAATGTGGCCAATAGAAACATATTTGAAATGTTTCAACATACCTTTGACATGTTAAATCTCTTGTTTTATGTACCAAGATTATTTTTATTTACTTGAGAGACAATTCAAGATGTGCAAGGAGTCCCATTCCATAGCTAAATTGTCAATTTTAAATTTCACCACCAATTGAATTATCCAAAGAGAAAATTTGGCCTCCAACACATGATTGGTTTGCTAGCCCATGGGACATACATAAGTAACAACTAATCTAACCTTAGAATATATGATAACTCCTCCACATGTAATACTAGGATTTTCTTGTCCTACCCCATAAAAATTAATTTTCAACTAGGATCTCAATGGTTTGGACCATTTCACCTAGCTTCTATCAATTTTTAGGAAAAGATATTTCACCTCTAAGTTAATCTTCTAGTTTTTTTAATATGGACCATCCAACTTTAGAAATAAAATGTTTCTCTTTTGGAGTGAAGGCCTTTAAATTTTAATTAATGGACATAAAAATACTTTTAATTTTATTTATCTGGAAGATCCTTTTATCCTCAAACATATAATCATTTCTAGTCTTCCATACTCCCCAAAAGAAGTTTGGAAGACCTAGCCACTATAGAAAAACCAAGGACAAAATATTACTTAGTGGTTTCCATTAATTTATTAGGTTTATAAAAGAGTTAGGTTTGACCCATGTTATATTAAATTTTTTAAGGAGATGATCAATCACCTTGGATGTAAAATAACAATCAAGAATTAGATGTCTTATAATTTCCTTGCTAAATTTACAAAGCGCACACCTATTAGGGATGGGAAACCCTCTCTTGGCTAGATTATCTACAGTTATAAATTTATTCTGGGTAGAAAGACAAAATAAAATTTTTAATTTAGGGGTAATATGTCTAGTCCATAATTATTTCCAACAATCCTTGTCTTCCTCTAAGTCCAACTTGACTAGGTATCTAGATTTAATATATTATTCTACATTATCAATTATTATCCAAATTAGAGTATCTTCTTTGGGTAAGATAACAATATAGATTTTTTATAGTTATAAGTTTAAGATCTATAATTATTAGTTAATGAATTAACTTGTTGAATCTATTTATATAACTTTCCACATTTTGATGCCTTCAAAGTTTGTCTAGTAATCATTGACATTGGTTCTATGGAGATCTTTGAAATCATTACTAAGCTCCAATAAAGGTGATTTAGAAGCAATGGGAAATTTAAAAATCCAAAGATGATTCCATAACTCAACTCTTTTCCCATCACCTACCTACCATCTACTACCTCTCCTCAAAAGACTCTTATTAATCGAAATAGCTTTCTAGAAACTAAACCATCTCTAGGGAATTATTTGAAAAGAAGGCTATATTATTCATTACCTTCTAGATATTTATATTTAATAATTATTATTCATTGGTTGTATTCCTTTATGAATTTCCATCCTTTTTTATCAATACGTTCTTGATTCATAATCTTTACTCTCCTGAGTCCAAAACCCCCATTCACCTTAGGAATACAAGACTTTCTCTAGGCAACTAAAGGAAAACTGAATGTATCCTCAGAACCTCTCAAAAAAACTTCTTTGATTTTTTTACATTTTATCAAAAAATTTACAAGGAACATATAATAAGTACATCATTTACATTGGGTGCTTTGGATTGAGATTTTAAGAAGTTGAAGTTTCTCAACTTGAAAAAGTAAATAACCTTTCCAAATGACCAACTATTTTTGAATTTTGTCCAACATGTGATTCTAAATGTATGAATGCATTCTTCCACTAAAGAGAGGAATTCCTAGATAGGTAGAAGGCAACTTACTAATCTGGTAACCTAGAATTTTAGACAAATTCTTTTACAGACCCAATATAGTGTTTAAGAAAGACATAAAACTTTTGTAGTAATTAATACAGTACCCTAAAACATTTTCATAATATGTAAAGATATTATTAAAATACTTAAATTTATCAACCATTATTTCTCCTATAAATAAAGTGTCATCCACAAACTATTGGTGAGTAATGGTGGTAGTTTCAGGAGCAAATTTGATGCCTTTGATAGTTCTTTGGATTCTATAAAAATGTAAGCTTCTTCCAAGAGATAAAATAAGAATAATGAAGAGGTGTGGAGATAAAGGGTATCCTTGTATAAAATATCTATTAGCTAAGAAAAAATGATTTGGGAATACATTGGTAATAATAGATAACATAAAAGAGGATATACAACTAAAAATTAGATCTCTAAAAACAATAACAAATCCATGTCTTCCCAAAACCTTATCTAAAAACCTCCAAGAAACCCTATCATATGCTTCATTCATATCCATCTTCAAAAACATACCTTGTCTTTAAGAGTTAGATATTCAATGAATAGATACATGGTAAATTATTATTCCATCCATGATTTGTCTCCCAAACACAAATGCACCTTTTTTCTCAACTATGATCTTATCCAAAAGAGGTTGAGTACTCACTTTATACTTAGGTCCTAATTTTTATAATTTTTTAGAATATTTTGGATGTTTTAAAATTTTTTGACATATTTATTTTTTGTATTTTTGATATTTTAACCATTTTTTAGTAATTTGAAAATAAAATAACCTATTATCCCATCAACATGAGAATAATATTATGCAAATGTATTGTAATTGTACTTTTTATGACCCTACTCTTCCTTATACTTACACATCAACTCATGTGTAGAAAACCAACCCTAGTTATCCAAATTAAATTCATATTCCACTCACTTTAGAATTTTTATAATCATACTTTCATCTCATACACATCCTCATCACATCTTAGACCTTTAATGTACCAGACAAGCTCTTTAGGCACCTCCTAGGGCCCTTTTAGAGGCTTGTTAACCACCCAACGTGGCCATTTGACCTAGGTTGTGGATTAGGAATGAAAACCATGACCTAATATGCACATTCAATTCATGAACATCATGTCCTAGGCCAAAACTAGGTAGAAATCACAAAAATGCCTTTGTTTGGGCCCAAATGGATAAAAATGGCTAGTTTTTAGTTGTTTAGTAGATTAGGGTTGGGATATATGCCACTTTCTCAATAATTTGAGCCTCTCTCTTAAATATCTCATAAATTTTTTGATATAATATTCTAACTTGATCATCACACTCAAAAATTGGTTTCCTTCTTGAATCTCTTTTGGTTCTTGCTTAGCACACTTGGCTTTCATTATGACAGGGGATGCCCTACAATAATTCAACTTATTTTGGTGATTAAAAATGATATTTATAGTGTTCCTAAATCTTGTGGGGTGTTATTTTCTCCATAAAGACTCCATTTCACTTGTTATTATGCTTTGTATTCATACTAAAATGTATTTGTATAACTTGAGCATGACTTGTGACACCCAAACCATAGGTCTCTCATATTCACTTACACAACCCATTTAGGCATGTTTTCACTATTTATCAATCATCTTAAGCCTTCTAGATTTAAATCCTATTGTCTTATATTCCTCTCTCAAGCATAAATCTATCCATTAGGGTCCCTTCCCCCCTAAAAAATAGTGCCATAATTTGGACTACAACACTAGGACCTAGGGTGTCCACTTTATAGCATTGTTGTCCAAGTCCATAATAACCTCAAGTGGTTAGATCTTCCTGAATCCTTATCTTTTCCCTTGTCAGCCTACTACAATTTATTCTAACCAAAGATCACTAGTTTCCCTATAAAATTCCATTCAAAGGTCATTTAGAAGGGTTGGCAATCATTCAAAGGCATAATTTTAAAATATACTAAAGCATACTCAAAAAATCCTTCCTATTATTTGCATACAACTAACCACTATTATTTCTATCCTATCCAAGCTCCTGCACTAGTCATAAATCATCTCAAGCTTACCCAAATTTTCATACACTTGCATTACATACAAAGGATTGCATAACACACATTAAAATTGGTAGAACTACATTGGACTTGATCCCTCTTATAAGTATTTGTATGTAGGTAGTGTGATCACATGTTCAATACATATTACACATTAACCCCTTTATATATTTGGAATTGAAATCATCTATCAAGATTGAAGAGGAACTAGGATCCTTGAATAAAAAATCAATTGCACATGGAACTTTATGAATAACCATGACTTGATATTTTAGGCACATGGTCTCCCAAAGTAGATAAACAAAACCCAAAAATTGTATACACTAAGGAATATAGCACCAAAAATTGGACTATAGTAATGGACCTTCAGGTGTCCCATTTTTGGCACTCTTGTCCAAGAAAAAAATAGACTTTTTGATCCTATTTTTTGAAATCTACCTAGCTAGATCAACAATTTATAGCCTCTATCTCTATATCTCAACCTAGAATAAGCTAAGTTTTACTCTTTATCCCCTTGTTTGCTATTTTTATAAATTAATTAAGCACTTCTAGATTCAATAAATTAGTAGGTTAATTAAGGCACATTTATTTACTAATTTCCCCCTTAATCTAGAATTCTTTACTATTTATGAAATTAACACCATATAGTTTCCTAAATTTAGTAAAACATTTGGTGAACCTGACTTATTTTGAATTTTTGCACAAAATCCTAGAAACACTAGAATTAATTTTTTCTAGTTTTTTGTAATATTTTCACAATTTTTTCTAAATTTAAAACTCATAAAACTATAAATTAATTAAAATATTTTAAATAATTCACTAAAACCCTAGTTTGCACATACTAGGTCCTATTTGCATACAAATACTTTCAAACCATTAGAAAAAATATATTTCTAATTTTAGAAATATTTTTAGTTTTTTCTTAAATTTTTCAAGCTCAATTCTACAAATTTATAGCAAAATTTTGAAATTATTACATTAATTTTGATAAAAATCATTTCAAAGCCCTAGTTTCATCAACTAAATCCCATTAATTTTCATGTAATATTCCACATATTTTTTAAATCATCAAATCACTTCAAATTTTGAAATTTCATAGTAAATTCCCAAAACATTATTTGTCTCAAAACCCTAGTTACATCTACTAGGTCCCATTAAAGCAAGCGATTTCCTATAATTTCCTAAATTTTATCTTGCATACTTAGCTCAAAAAATCAATTTCAATTTCAAATTTTCATTATATTTTGCAAATAGTATTTCTAAAAAATCCCTAGTTGCATATACTAGCCCCTACTTTGCATCTTGAGCTATCACCTTACATACTTAGAGTTTGATATCCTTTTTATTCATATTCTAGTTCATTATTTAGATTATTTTTATGTAATTTGTTCTGTTATTTTCCAAATTGTTTTTCTTATGCCATCTAAACTCCTTGCATCTCTTCCTTTGAGATAAAGTGTAAGACTTAGTGGTAACCCTCTTGGATTCAACCAGATTCATGTAACCCATTCCCATAACATGGATAAGAAATAAATGTAGGTCCCTATTTTTGCACATCTAGAATACACTAATTTTAATGAACATGATTTTGATAATGAGAAATATGAGAATAAAAATGATGAAAAACATACTTATTTTCATGTTCTATCACATTAGACTATCGATCCACTTCCACCCATTATTGACAATGAAGTTATACTCAACAAAGATTTGATTTTACAAAATTTCAAATAAATACTCAAATAATAGCCCTATGATCATGATAACATCTTGAAATATATCATGGAATGAAATAAGGCCAAATAAGTTGAGTTTTATCAAACTATAGAGCCACCAGTTACACATGACACTACGGGGGAAACTATGTCATAACAACCCCCTACAACAGTGTAACCTTATTTTATGCCACCATCCATAGCTAGTACATCCCTATCTCCTGATGTGGTATCCCTTGTGAAAAACATTTGATCTCTTCAATCCAAGGTGCAACATCTTGAGAAATGTACCACTAGATCTACACAGGCATTAGACTCCTTCACTTTATACATACACCTTTGGCACATCATATATATGCTACACCTTTGCCACCTAGATTTGTACAACCTAAGATCACTTTTTATGATGGAAAGGGTGATCCAGAGACACATTTGAGAGCATTTCATGTAGCATGTTTGGATTATGTACCAAATGACTAGCTATTAACTAAATGATTTTCAAGGAGCCTCAAATATTATGCATTATAATGGTTTTACAGTCTATCAAATTAGTCAATTAATGCATTAAATCCTCTTGCCAACATTTCCTATCACATTTTAGTATCAATATCAGTAATAAGGTTTCGTATGCCCAAATTTCACAATAAAAACAAAAATCAAATGATCCTCTCATTGAGTATGTTCTTAGATATAAGACCATATTGGCTAAGATGACTACCCCTATTGTAGATCAAGAGCTATAAGACTTATTCAAATAAATTCTTCGACTAGTTTTGCATGAGACAATCATGTTCAAACATTTATCTTCTTTCACTAAATTGTGTCACACTTTAGAAGAAAGAGAAATCAAACTCATTTCAATGGGAAAACTTAAGTACACAAGTGCACCAAATAAAACTAATAAGAGTAACAACAAAGCCCCATATAAGGTCAAATTAAAATACAATAAAGGACCAACTCAATAGATATTTAATGCAACTTCAGAGCCCTCATAGAGGGTCACTTTATCAACACCTCCTCAGTGACATTTTAAAAATCTACTAGTTCTTCCAGTTAGAGTTATATAGTAGTTAGTATAATGTAACATCATATTTCTTCCTCCTATTAGAGAAATTGATCCAATAAAGCCTATTTCATGGGGATATGACCAGAATGCATTTTGTGACTATCACAGGGAACTAGGCCATACTATAAATAGATGCATTAGTCTAAGACATAAGATACATGATCTAACTGATGGCAATCAAATTGATCTAGGCACTTCAACTAAGCCTCCTCTGGCCAAAACAATGGAAGATAAGTCACTAAAAATATTTTTAGATCCATTTCCATAGCATGGAAAGTTAAATACATAAGACACATTAGGTGTACATCATGCATATTAGGCACATCCTCCACCAATTACATATAGGGCACCGATAGCTAATTCACATCCATTGAGCCACATGATTGGTACTTTTCATTCTAGCTTTCTAGTTTGGCTTTCCATCTCCTTTTTTGATCAAGATATTGTTGAAGATGACATAGATTATCATGTGTTATTCATTAGAGCTTTATTCATGGTCATCCCATTCACAATGTTCTAATTAATAATGGATCTAACATTAACATGTGTACTATGACATTACTACAACACTTGAGTTATATAGATCACAATATTACTCCAATAAATATAGTTATCAATGGTTTTAGTAGACATAGTAAGACTACATTGGGTGAGATCCTCATTCCTTTATAGGTTGGTCCTAGACACATGGCCACCTCATTTATTATAGTTCTTAGCATGGGAGTTTTTGACATGTTACCTGGCAGAACTTGGATATAAAAGCTTTGAGCAGTTCCATGTATAGTATATCGATTCATGAAATTAATTCATGTTAATCAAGATATCATAGTTATTGGAGTTCTATATGAGTTACCACTTCTAATTTTAGAGCCATTTTTAGTTCCAAAGCTAGTTTTAGTTCCATTACTAGTTCTAGCTCTACCAGTAATTTTTTCTCTAATTCAACATCAGACACATACAATATCCATCACTAGTATAGAGGGTTCATACAACTCCACAACTTTAGGATTCTAGATATCTTTCAACTAAAATATTCACACCTAGAGTAGTTTCATTGAGATCTCATGCATCTACACATAGAGCACATGTTTAGCAAGGTTTTTCTACTTCTAGATGGGTCCCTAAGAGCCCTACAGTTGCATCTACTTCTTATAATTATAGAGGGTCCCCATAACTAGTTTCTAATTTAGATATTTTAGAATATTTATAACATACATAGCTTCAAGAGCTAAAATCTCAGCATTTCCATCATGTTTCACGATCACTCATGATTCCACTCTTTAATATAGAACACCATGATAGGGAGTTTCATTCAAGACTCATCAATTAATATCATTTATTTCTAAAATTATTTGTACATATTATATCCTACTTGATTGTACATAGTTTTATTTGTTTGATTGTACATATGTCAAATATTTCAAAATATAAAAATAATATAATATTTCAAAAATACAAAAACATGTCAAATATATGCATCAACTATATTTTACATCTTTAACCATTATGTTATACTTAAATTATGTTGTTATATGTTATTATTTGTCAAATTATCTATATTAATAGGATTCACTTGATCTTATTTGAGTGTGTGAAGTGCATCTAGATCCTTGATTGATTCACTCCACCCATTGAGGGGGCATCCTACTTCTACATTCTAGTTATATATTGATATATCTACCCACTGGGGGCATACTCTACATGACTACACCATCCAAGTCATGTCATTATTACACTATACACTCTAGACATCTTGTTTTAGTACATTTGTTACTTTCTTACATAGATATCACATTGACATCTATAGCATATATCACACTTCTATATTTCATAACATATGCATTAGTCTTATATCACATATCTTGTATACTCTTGCTTCTTTATTTCCATAGTTAGATGCATGTTTATATTTATAGTACTTTACATAATTCTATTCTTTACTTTGATTATATAGATGTGTTTGCATTTTCTAGTTCCTATTTGCTTCCTACTTACATTATAGAACATTTTCCAATGTCATTTATTTTTATCCATATGTGTATTCATTTGGAAACTTTACAATATCTTTTGTGTGTGTCTTTCATGTGTTTATGGCCCTTGTGCCAACCTTTGCTTGTTCCCATTGTGTGTGTATATAACATTTTAACATGCCTTATATACCTTGTGTGATTATATGGTCCCTTGGCCACCCTTATGTGTTTCTTATTTCTAGCTTTGCATGCTTGTTTCTTGATTGCTTATCTTTGTGTGCAATGTCCTGATTCTAATCATTCGTTTACCTTACTTCTTGGATGCCATGATGGACATCATGGTTCATCCCTCAATGACACTAAAAACTAACATTTCAAATTCCAATTTACTCTTATGCACATGCTATTAGTTTGTTATATCTATCTAGGCATACCCCTATGGATCTAACAATCTCTCTATACAAATTTTGATATATCTTGAGATAATGTATATCAATGCTATATCAAATGTTTTCATAGCTTAACACACTTGCAAGGCTTCTTCTTTTGAGGGAAATCATTACAAACTCTTCATTCCTACAGTCATAAGAGGGTACAACAAATAAGGATTTTTTCATAGAGATCAGAGCTCTTAATGGTTGAAAAAGCAATTTTAGAATAGTATAATCTAAAATCTAGAACTCAACATAGGCAAAATAGACTAGGAAAATAATAGATAATCTAGATTAGTCATTAGTTTTGGCTCTAGACAATATTGCTAAAAATGGGACCATAATGGTAGACCCCAAAGTGTCTAATTTTAAGTGTTAATCTCCAAACAATAGAATATTTAGTTTTTATAGAATTAGGTAGAGAGGTGAGTTTATTCATAGTTTTGCTAGTATAGTTCATTCTAGAAATCAATAGTTTTCAATACTTATTTTGCTCAAAGAATCTAGATATAGGGGGCATCATGCATGGCATGATGGTTTCCATTTTTAGTTCAAACATGGTATTTGATACAACTTTCAATTCATAATTTATGTTCTAAACACTACTTATTGGGGGCAATGTGTAAGGCACATGGGCCTTCTTTATTTTTGAGTTTATTATATTTTCTTACACATTCCTAGTAGTTACATGCCTTAATCCATTTGTAAGTGGTTATCATCACATTCAAGTAAAATTTAATATAATTTTTTTTCCCACATACCCAAGTTCTTGAGTGGCTTCCTAAGCCTTGATTCTAATTTTAGGAGGGACTTATATACAAGTCCAATCTTCATCTTTCAAAGTGGCCAATAGTGGCCTAATTTCTAGTTTATATTCGACTATCCATGCTAACATTGTTAGATCACAACACATTCAGGGGATCTATGCGCTATCTCATATGACATTCATCTATATTGGTATGTATTTTCTCATTCAACTTCACATCGTAAGGTAAAGATGGAGCCAAAGGTCTAGCTAACCTTTGTATTCTTGAGCACCTATTCAAATGGATTAGACACATGGTCCAAACATCGAGTATCACATTCATGATTCATTAAATTCACATAGTTGGTGATGATGGAGCCAAAGGGCCTACCTTTTCATTCTTGAGCCAAATTCTAGGGGATTGAGCACTCAACTCATTCATCAATATAACTCTTGGTTCAGCATACTTTCAACATCACTCAACATAACCCAGAAACATAATAGGTTTTGTATTGGTTTGCATACCTAGTGAGTTGTATTCATTCCTTTCTCTTCCTTACTCTCTCTTTACCTGGATTTGTATGTTCTTATTTTAGATATAGTGTATCTAGTAAGAATTGATCTACTTTCACTTTCATTTTTGCAAACTCACATAGTAAAATATGCTCTCACTATGCACAACCCAACATCACATAACTTCTTTGGTTCAGCCTTAAAGTTAATTTTAGGTATGCTTTCTATTTTTCTCCTTTATTTTAGTATTTCACTTTTCTACATACTTAGAATAAAGTGGGGGGGAATGTAATCATACTAAAATGTAATTTGTATAACTTGAGCATGACTTGACACCCAGACTATAGGTCTCTCCTACTCACTTACACATCCCACTTAGGCATGTTTTCACTATTTCTAAATTATTTTAATCCTTATACATCTATCCCATATTGTCTTAGACTCCTCTTCGAGGCACAGATTTATCCCCCAAGGTCCCTTGTCCCCTAGAAAATAGTGCCATAAGTTAGACTGTAGTGTTGGGATCCAGGGTGTCTATTTTTTTGGAAGTAGATACTAAGAGGGGGTGAATTATATTCTCAACATCTCATAATCAATTACATTTTATTATAATGAAATAAAAACTTAATCATAACATAAAAAAATCAACACAAGCAAGATCAAGATCAATCAACACAAACACACCTCATCTATGTGGGAAAGCCTCATGGGGGATAAAACCCACTCTAAATCCTATAACCAGTGGACTACCTATCCTATAAATATATCACAAACATGAAACATTTATACTGGCATCAACTAATCAAGGAGTACCCACCCCTCAATTTAGTCTAGTACCTACTAGACCTTTAGCTAGCTCTAACTAGCAAGGAGGCTACAACACCCTAGGTGATTAGACACCCACTCAACCGCCTCATCTCTAATTTCCACCACTACTCTAATGTCTTCTACATTTTATGATGACCTTCTCTTTTTCTAACACCTTCAAATCTACTTCTCTTCTCTAGGTAGGCACTCTTAGCTCATTCACTCAACCAAGTCACCCTTTAGATTTTTAGGTCTAATAACTTATTAGCTCATGAACCCAATAAAAAAAATGACTAATCCTCTTCACCCTTTTATGGTCCTCAATGACCTATCTCTTCTCATTGATTGATCTCTTTCCTTCACTTTTGTCTACACATCCCTCTACCTTGAAAATAAGCCAATTAGGCCTAGTATATATACCATACTCTCATATAACCCATCTTGGTCAGAAAAGATGATTTATATGCTTAATATATATTTGAAATATATCCTCATACATTTTATTTTTAATATCCATATAGTCCTTAGGTTGGTCATTGTCCTTAAGAACCAAAACACCAAATAGACCTAATAGAGACCTAAATAAATGAGGCCTACAAACCAACACGTTACACCTTGGATTCCTTGGTCCACTTTCAACCTTTAATAATTAATGAAACATATAAAAACTACCTATCATAGATTTTTTTTAATCCTATATGGGTCCAAAATGTAGACACCTAAATCTGGCCACTAGTGACCTCCAACCAGGCTTTTGACCAATTTTCACCAAAGTGCACAATTTGGCCTAAAAATACTAAAGAACATTAAATGAGTCGAAATTTAAATATTCAAGTGCCAATTTTAGATATGGTATCACTAAATGGGGTAATATAATTTATGGGCCAGCTAACTTTAGTCAAATCATTTCGAATCAAAATGTCAATTTTGTACATAGGTACTCTATATTGCTCTTTTCTATCAAATTTATTGTCTGAGATGTGTGTATTTGTTATTTGGTGTTGACAACATCCTAAATGGGATAACATATCCAATAAATCTAACATTGACTTTTAATTCTAATCTATTCAAATTTTATACCAATAATAAGACATTCTGATCAATTTGAGTAATTTGTGCATAAAGTGCTTAAACGTGATTAAGAGCTAATTAATCCAAATCAAGGCCTAATTAATAATTCCATATAAAATTGTTAAATAATTTGTTTTGGAAATGAATATTGAATATCTACATCATCAAGTAACCTGATTTCTTGGGAGGACACCCCTAGGCCATAAATGCCACAAATATCAGGATTCATGCCTCTCATGCCTCATCAAATCCATCCATGCCTCTTAATTTCTCCTCTATCCTAAATATTTATGAGCCTATTTATCAATTTTAATTACAAAAAATGAATTAATCCTCAACCACACATCTTCCTCTTAGGATGGAAAATTCAAGTTAATTCTGATCAATCTCAAAAATCTATAAATAGAGAGACCATGAACATAATTTAAAAATCTTAATTCGTGCAAAGTTATAATGCAGGATTGGTTCTAAAAGCTTCCTACAAACTAGTGTTACCATGCCAAATTAATTCCAAGCCAAAGCCAAAGGTGCCAATGAGAGATGGAGGTAACCAAGCTTCCATTTCCAAAGACTTCATGAGCACAAAACTGATTAAGCCACTACAACAAAGGCATTTGTAGAATCCAAGGAAGGTGAAGGAATTCTTGTTTTTCCTTACTTTTTAGTTGTGTTTGTTATTTGTTTTTGTTACTAAGCTCACCCTAGTAAATAGGCATGAAGATGTTAGTTTAGTGTGTTTTTGATTTGGTTTCATTCACTAACATGATACTAATCTCCTCATCTTATTAAAATTCTTGGTTCACATAATGAGACACTTGGTGGGACCATCTTCATGAGAGTGCAATCCACAAACTTTTTTGTGTTTCATAGTTTTGATTTTTTTATTGTTGTTTTTGCTTTGAGTAAAAATGGCCAATAAAGAAATCATAAATTTTTATTTATTTAATATTTTTGTTTAATCTATTTTATGAATATATATAAATATGTCATGGATTTTTTTATAAAAATTTCACAAAAAAATTCTTTATATTTTAGAAGTTATGGTTGTTTTAGTGACTATCACTTTCTATTTTTTATTTTTCTAGTGAAAACAATTAGAATAGAGTTGATAAAAAAATTTATTGACTTTTTTATTTAAAATTATTTATAGATGTGTGTCATATATTTATTGACAACATCTCAAAATTTTGTATCCAATTGATTTTTATTTTAAAATTTATGTTAAAAATACTAACTGTAGTTTTTTATATTTTATGTGCAGGATTTTGTGTTATGTGCTATATTTTATTTTTAGCCTTCTGATTTGTTGTTTATAGGTGTTCATATATTTAATATTATTTTTAGATTTGTGTTAACATTGTCTAACCTGAAACATTTTCTTTTGGGGTGATTCCTTAAATGTAGATAGGTAACTGACAGTCCTCAAATTTGTTAAAACATGTTTTCGACCATCTTTTGCATGCTTTTAAAATGAATTAGGAATCTTGTTTTTGGTGATTAATGAAACATTTAGGTATTTAAGTAAATGTTTTGATAAGTTAGGCTTTCAAAGTTACAATGTTAATACTAAGGGGTCAAATTAACACCATCAAATCTTTCATTTGGGCTTCAAATTGAACAAGCTTGTCAATTTTGTTTTCTTTATTTCAATTAGCACTTTGTTTTCACAAAATACAAGGATTTTTCATGTACTCTCTTCCATTTCTCCCCTTTATGGAACCCTTGGAATCAAAAGTGCTTTCTTTATTTGTAAATATCTTAGTCTAAGACATAGAAAGAATGTCATCTAAAACAATTCCCAAAAACTCACAAAAGTATTGGGTGACCTTGACAACAACCCAAAAGTCTTTATATTTTATGCTTTCTTTATTTCATATAAACTTGGCTTGCAAGGGGGACCTCATTACCTCATATGAGTTCTTTAGAGAAGATTTGACCTAGGGTTTCACCTCTTGACATTAACTTCATTTAGCTCCTAATTGGTATTGCACATAGGATATAATGGTACTTTGGACATCGCACTACACTGAGTGAATAAAAAGATGTAGTGGTTGCAAAAAAGACTAGACATTTTTGCCATAATCCAAGTGATATGGACCCAAAATCTATGATTTTATTTTGCATTTTTTGATGTGAAATTCATTATTCAATTAATTCTCCTAGAACATTTGGAAACTTATAGATCTTAGATAAATCCCCACCTGCCACGAAAGTATTGTTGGTGCAAGGTGCAACTCAAGGTCCATATGATAGTACTATAATTTTAGATAAGGGGGGTGTAAAAACCCTACTATATAATGTGCATTTACTTTTGGATGAACACTTAAAATCCTCTCAAATGATGTATATTGATGGATTCTAACAATATCAATCAACCTTGTTAGTTTAGGATCTAAGAGCAATTAATTAGTTGGTTTTGTCCTAGTCTTGTGTAGAGTCAAAATTTGGTGTGAACAAATGATAAAAACTAGACACATGGTCCTTATTTTCCTTTGAAAAAAGAGGTGTTATGTTGCCCATGTGAATTCATCAATTTTCCTTGCTCAAAGTTCATCAAAACTTGGAGAGTCATATCATCCACTTTGGCATAGTTATGCTACCCAATTGAGTCTATACCTTTTCCAAAATTGTTTAAGTCCTTTATTTATAATCTAAATTCAAAATTTCACCTTTATAATTTCATAGGGTTAATGTGTTAAGTGGGTTCACCATTTACACTAAAATTGAGGAAACTTAGGTTCAAATTCTAATTTAGGTTGAAGGTCATTTAAGACTCATGATCATTATCACCACTTGTTGGACTTAAGTCATTTTGTACTAAACACTTGCAATTTGAGTCTATGCACCAAAACATTTTGAGTTAAGAAAGATAGTGTTATGCTGTCAAAATTATGGAAAACTATCTTTGCCTTAGAGAGTTTTTGAAACAAACATTTTGTCACATATTTTGGGTAGTCTATCATTATTACGCTACCCAAAACATTTTATATATTGTTTCATAGACCCTCTTGCATAGATTTCAAATTTTTTCCCATATTTTTAGACAAATTTGAGTGTACTTTTTGTGAACCTTTGTCTAGCGCAATTATGTCATTCACTTTTGTCTAGCTTATTTGTTAAAAGAACCAAATTTTATGCCATTATTTGTGAGAAAATTAAACTATCTCTAAAGTGACTTTTTTTTCATACCTTATACTTAGTTAGTCAAGTTTATATACAAAACTCAAATGCCTACTATTTATTATAAGTGTTTCAAATTTGTTAGATTAAAAGTCATCTTTATTTATAGTCTAGTTTTTGGTGCTATTTGGCCAAGAGTCCTAGCACATGCCTTGTTTGAACCTAGATCTTGATGTCGTGTTTGGCCAAAATACGTAGAAACTTTTAATTTCCTATATTATACTAATTTGAAACACTTTGACCTTAGAGTTTGGCATTTAAATTTTTAGTTTATTTACATGCTCATCTTTGTGTGAACATTGAGGCATTAGATACTTAACACTAGCTTGTTTCCTCACAAATCTTTACATAAACCTTTTTTATCCTTTTGATGAATCTAGACCAAGTTTGAACATCATCTATTTTAGATATTATCTTTTTATAGTTTGAATAACTCTTGTACCTTTTATCACAAATCGTTGACTATGGATCCCAACATGTATTCCTAAACTCGTAGTGGACTCATGTACAATTTGGGGATTAGTAATGTGGTTACACATAAAGAAATGGTGAAGACCCCTATGTAGATAATATTCCTTATGATATGGATTTTTATCCCTTTTATAATAATAAATTTGGGGCACAAAGCCAAGATCTATTTGCTAATTGTTTGGTTAATTCACCACTTTATTCAGAACAACACCAAGAAAAAATCACATAATACCTAGCTACAATACCCATAACTGATGAACTGGTTCTTCAACAATCATATTCTACTAATACAGCTTCCATTATATGATCCATTTTTATTTTAGCATCATTTATTGGAGAATAAAGATGAGATTTTGGTTAGAGCCATAGAGGTAGGGGCCAAGTTTTTAGCAGACTTCGCTCATGAAAATTTACTAAGCCTAGTAATAATGCCCCACAATATCATTTACGATCATCAGGGTTCTTCTATAAATCCTTTGGATCTAATCCAAACAACATATTAGGACCCTAATATTACTAAAATAGTCAAAAAAATCATGTAAGACCAGTTTAATAAAATTTAGATAGCATATCAAACCTACCTGAATCTAGCACACAATTTTAATCAGATGAACATGGTGATAAAACCTCTTATTGACTTAGTTCCTTCAACAAGAGTTTTGATAGAGTTAACTAGTCAAGACAATCAGAGTTTAGACTCATTCATGAAAAACACTTTGATATACAACTTGATACATATGCCCATTATTGAAGAAGTGTCTTCTACTTCTACGCAAAATAATGAGCAAAATATAGTGGACAATGTGCAAGCAACATCCAATCCAAATCAAATTGGTAATAATGCACAAACAACTAGTCAACAACATGTGCCTATAGTTAGTACCATGAGTAGACCATCATATTAGGGAGTAGGAGTTTATGCATTCCAACCTCAACCAATTGTTTCATCAAGTGTGTAACCAATAAAATTAGGTAATCAACCATCATCCAATGTCATGCCTTAATAGTACCAGTGTACCTCCTCAATCACAAACCAGTGTACCAATCTAAAACCAAACAATGACTACCCAATAATGTGTAAATATTGGTTAGTGATAAATGTCAATTATTCAACATGATTTCACTTCCTAATAAGGATTTGTGAAATAAGGAGGATCCCATGTTTCTCAAGTACCTACTAGACAATAATTAGTTCAAAATGTACCACAAGTTCAGAGGCAGGGTCTTGGTCCACAAGTTCCCACTCAATAGCAAGGTTTGATTAGTCAAAATTATGTCCCTTTTCAACCATAGTAGTTACATTATAGTTATATCTCTCCATCCCAACCACAAAATCCTCCAATTCAAACCTTAATATCCAACCCAAACTATAATATCATAACTAAATGTGCAATTTCAAATACATCTTAATCCATGTATGCATATTCCTAGTCCATTTACCAACCAAACTAATATACCCCAATAGATATCTCCATCATACCCTGGTCAAAGGGTCCCACTTTTGACCTCTCAACCATCTATCCAAACTAATATTCTCTCTCAAACCAATGTTCCTTTTAGTTTTTTATCCCAAGAATTGCAACAGATGAAGGATGCAATTGCTACCACTTAGGCTGGGAAATAGACTAAATTTTTTATGTTGGATTATGTGTGTGCTTATCTATTCAACATGGAGTACTTAGAGATACCATTTCCTTTAAGATATAAAACACCAAAATTTTATAAATACAAAGGGAAAGGTGACCCTAAAGACTATTTAACTAAGTTCTTTGTTGCATGTCAACTAGTGGCATATAGCGATATATACCTTTTATTATCATTTCCAAGGAGCTTGGCTAGAGAAGCCTTGGAGTGGTTTTTAAAGTTTACCAATAATTTAGTAACATATTTTTAAGATCTTTATGATAAGTTTGTGCACCATTTTTCCTATAATCTCGAACATAAGATTTCATTAGTTGACTTAACACAAACAAAACAAAAGGCTGGTAAGATTTTTGCAAGTTATCTACAATGATGGAGAGCCCTTACAAGTTGATTCACCCATAGTTTACTAGATAAACAATTAATATCTATGTTTACTAAAAATTTGCATAGTGAGATAACTTATCATCTTGAACTAAAATGTGCATATACTTTCAAGGAGATCATCAACAAAATATTGTTGATTAAGTGAGCCCTTATTAATAAAGGGATCATCAAACATACATCAACTAATTACAATCAAGGTACCAATCAGGGAAGTGGTCAAAACCAACATCCAATCCAAGCACAAGCATTACAACTATCATAGGATAATAACCAAGATACACCAAAGTAATTTAACCATAATAGGAATGTTGTGGGTAATGTAGTCACCGAGTCACATCATATCTAAATAGTCTAAACATCATCTGTACCACCTTTTTAGCTTACTCCTACTCAAAAACCTCTCCAACCAATGCTTCAATCACAACAACCAAGACTCATGAAAGAAATATAACAACCTTTACCATTATAAACCCCTCCTCTAATGAGAATTGTGCCTACACATCACGTCTTTAGTGGCCTAGGAAAGCCTATTGAGTCTGTATTTCATAAACTTACCATTGTTAATATGATTAGTTGGCCTATACCAAATCATTATCCAAAAGGCATTCCTTATCATGATTGGTACCATGAAAATGAATTCTATTAATATCATCAGCTCAATAGGAATAATCTATGAAGATGTATGAAAATCAAGAATTTGATTAAGAATATGATAGAGAATGGGGAGATAACATTGGATAAGATCTGCCTGGAATAGCAAGTTAATGATTTGGTGGAGTGGCCTCACAGTTGATAGATTACTTTAATTGAATAGGTACATTCATGAGATAGCAAAGTGGTTTTTGCATGTGCCAAAAAATAGGCAATCTCCATTTCAAATAGAAAACAATTGGTTTCATTATTCAGTCATTAGTGCTAGTGTGCTACTGGAATACTGTATGGCCTGTAAAATGAAAGGTGAGCCGAGGAAGAAAGAACCTAAAAATTGTGAAGACTGGAAGGCAAAACAAGATGTTTGGAAGATTCTTTAGAAAGGAAAGGCCGTGAGTTATTTAGAGCATCTGCATGGATCTAAACCCCACATAATGATGACATTCTTCAAAAATTGGGTCGATGATAGAGTAACACTCCACAGTATCATGGTGAAGCTCATGAAGGAATTAATTATAGAGGTTACGGGGCTTCCAATGGAGGGGATAAAATTCTCTAAGTAGACCAGTATATCTAATGAGGCATACAGTAAATTCCTGAAGACGGACGCTGAGGAGCAGTAGTTGGAAAAGATCAGAGATTTTTTTGGCCTGGAGCAGATCAAAGGAATCTGGAGAGATGTTTTATGTTGCATCCATGAGTATTTCATACTAGATGGTAGAAGCAAAAGAGTCCATAAATTTCATTTTGTCTTTCCTAACCATTTTAGGCACAAAGTTAGAATTTCCTTCCCTTTCTATTTGCGTTTCTCACTACTTCAAAGTTTGTTCGCTCATAGAAAAAAGGAGAGTCACCCTATATTGCATGAAGGATTGATTCTAATTATAGAAGGTTACTGAAAAAATAATTCCATTGTCTTGAATCCTTATTCGAAAAAAAATAAGGAGTCACAGAGTAAGAAGAATGAAAATGTAAAGGGGAAGGAAAAAGATAAACCTAAATCCTCCAGTTTAAAAAAATAAATTGTTGATGAGGAAACTGAGTGGGAAAGTATAGAAAGTTCTGAGGAGGAGAGTATGGAGGAAGAGGAAGGGAAAAATAGTGGGGATTCTAGCTCTGACCTGGAAGGTAAAGATAAAAGTGAGAATGAAAAATAAGGGGATATAATAGAGGAAAAAATAGAACAGAAAAACTATGATCATGAGGATAATCAGCAAGTGTTAGGGGGAAGTGAAAAAGAAATGGATATTTTATTTGAGGATCCAGCTTTGAAAATAGAGAAGGAATACATGGTTCAGGATGCCAATCATGCAATGGAGACTAGAGAACAAGAAAAGGATGATCTTGTCCACAATGAAAACCCTGTTGATATTAAAGAATAGAAAAAAATGGAAAGGGAGGATAAAAATGAAAAGGATGAAGTCAATCCAAAAGAGAACACTAAAGATTTTAGTGAAGTTTGGCAGAGAGATAGTAGGATTCCCTTCATGAATTTGGCCAAATGCAAAGCAGATGCTATTCTTCAAGTTGATTCGTGGATGTATAAGGAAATAATGGTCCTCAAGAAGAGAATGGAAATAATGGAACATAACCAGGAAAATGATCGAAAGAAAATCAATAATTTGGAAATACAGATGAGAGATATTCCTATCAAAATTAAAGATTATGAGAATAATCTTAGAAAGCTCATTAAGAAAATTAGGATGAAGATGGAGGAGGTTACTTCTAGCATATGTGATACTGCTACAAACCTTGGAAAATGAGCTAATGGAGAAATAAAATCCTTGGAGGGGCTGAGTAAGAGGACCAGATAGAGCTTGAGGAAGAAAGCAATTCAAGAGGCTGCTATATTGGCTACAATATCCATACAAGACACTACTGTGATTGGAAAGGAGGCGGCGAAGATGATCCTAGAATTAGAAGAATAGGGTCTTTTTGTTCTTTTTGTTCTGGTCCTTTTTGTTGGATGTTTTAATTGGTTCCATAATTTGGTCCTTTATTTTCTTAACGTATTTAAGTTTTTATGTCTCCGTAAAACCTGGGGTCTTTCCTCTTACTATCTTATTTTGTGGTTTCAGGTCCCTGTAAAACCTATTTTTGATGCTGCTCTATAGTAGGCGATAGGTTTTTTTATCTTGTGGTTCGTTATTGTTATATCCTTCTTCCTTTGTTTTAGGGTTTTGGGGTCCCTTCAAAACCTATTTTTACCTTAATCTAAAACATTGGATAATGGTACTTCCACCTCCAATAAACTCTTGGGATTTATCAAAACCCCTTTCCCTAATATAACACATAGAAATAACACAATAATCAGCAACAACAATACTGACTAGTGCAACAATAAAATCAATAGTATCAAAATTAAAGGCCAAACTAGTAGAATCAATAGAATCAACAATAGAACCCACAACATTAGAACAATGGAAAAAACCAAAGTCAAAATAGTAACAACCAAAAAACCTACCATGTAGTTACACATGATTACAATAGGGTTATAGGTCATATTAAATGGGGTAGCGTTAATATCATCTTCATTAATCCTAGACTGAGCACTAGTCAATCTAGACCAATGTTAAACAATACCACTCAAAAAAAATATATGTATAATCTTTCTTTGACCTAGGACTGCACATAGGCAAACCAACAAATTAGAACTCCCACTTTTGGGCCATATACTGATAACTCACCCTTGCCATGTGACCATATACAAGTACACCGACAACCAAGACTTGTCCTATCTAGTCCCACACCATTCCCAATATTTGTTTGCAATTATGGTCTAGAATCTAATCTTGATTATGTAATCATAACTCAAAAGTCAAAGATTATTGTCCCAAATCCACAACCATCTACCACTTTTCCTATTATCCAATCAACCATTCAACCTTAGAATAAACCATTCACCATTGACCAAGATAAGATGTTTGATATTGTAGAATAATTGTAGAAGACACCAGCATAAATTTCTATTTTAGATTTTTTTTGAACATCAACAATCCAATAAAACATTATGAATGAGTTTTTAACCCAATCCACTATTGTTAGTGACATATCCCTTAATAAATTTCAAGCTTTGGTTGGACACCTAGCTCTAGCCCAACAAGTCACATTCAACCAAATTGATATATTTTCCCTTGGCCCACTCCATAATAATCCATTATACATAGAAGTTTATATAAAGTGGCATAAAGTGAAGTGTGTCCTTATAGACAATGGATCAAGCCAGACATAGTGTCTCTAAAGCTCATTGAGATTCTTAGGTATATAATGGTAGATCTTAGCCAGAAATAATAACTATCAAAGCCTATGATAATCAAGAAAGAGAATTGTAAGGCACCATTAGATTACCAATTATCATTGGGCCTTTGACCCATGGTACACTTTACCATGTGATTGATCTTGAGTTATCATATAATATTCTTCTAGGTAGGCCTTGGTTACATGATATTTGTGTAGTCACATCAATGTTGCATCAATGTATCAGGTTCTCCCATTTAGGGATGGAAGTGAATATTCTAGAAGATTTACACCCATATGAGCATTGCAAACATCTTGAAGCTGAGTTTCAAATCTATAATTAACAATATGACATGAATCTAAGTTCTAAGTAGGATAAAGGAAAGGCCATACTTATTGATCCTCCATAGGATAATTGCATTGATCTTAATACCTTGGATTTCCTTTCCCACATGCCACCTCCTAAATCTTCCAATCATCTCACCATTTATGATATGTCCTAGGGGATTATGTGACCCATGATACCTTCTCTATTTATAATATTCCTCAGAATCCAAATACCTTTCGATGACCTAAAAATACTCCACACATGCACTAGTAACAAAAGAACAAAGATAAAGGACCTATCATGCTTGTACTAGCATCTAGTCTAGAACTAAACCCTCTTAAAGGGGACAAATCATGGTTGTATAATGACAACCAAGATAATTATTATAAAATTAAAAAGTATCATATTCCCAATAGGATCACAGAGCATCAATATTATGAAGGAAGAGGCCTCAGACCAAATCAACAAGGAACCATTGAGCCAATTTCCATGACTAAATACACAAGACCCTATAAACTTGGATTTAAACTGCTTGGGGGTGACCCCACATATCTTATTCAAGTTCCATCACTGGTGATTATTGATGATGATGTCAATAGTGAATTAGAGTCTAATCATTGCCTCACCTTTAATGACCTACCTAAGACTAACCTCTTCGATAACAATGCCATATGTACTCTTACCCCAATCATTTGTCATAACCCATTGCCATTATATTATCCCCAACTAATAGATTGGTACTAACAAGAATTTAATTTACTGATTGATGAGTTTTAGAATGATGAGGCATTCTATGAATTTTTAGGCCTTATATACAACATTTCATTTGGAGATCATAAATTAGGATTCTCAATTACATGTATCTTGAAGCCTATTTTGGAGAGCAGGTGAACACTCTTAGCCAAAAACAAATAAATAAAACATTGAGGTCCCTAAGTGAAAACCTCTTTGAGGCACTTTTTGACTAGGGAAAAAGTAAATATAAAGGTTAGTCTAGTGGTGAAAACCTATTTTAGGTTTTGTTAGATGAGGGTGTTCATTCTTCTTTGAATTTAGACTAGGAGACCACCAATGATGAACTTGCCTATGGATCCAAGTTTAGTTTTATGAAACAATAATTATTTGATCAAATTCTTCAATAATTTCCAAATATTTTTTTCACATGGATAGCTCTTCCATTGGGGGACTCAGACTCATCATGCCTAGGAGACATTGAAGAGCAAGTCCTGATAAAGGACCCTGATATAGTCTAATAGTTCAAGTTTTTGCATACTATCCTAGAAGATGGTTGGACCTTTGTAGTCAAAGATACAATAGAGGTAAACATCAGGACTCCATTAGACATAAAATGGATAAAATTATGTGTATTCCTCATTGAGGAGGAATGTGAAGTCTTTACAACTCTATTGAGAGAATTTGTAGATATCTTTGCATAGACTTATTCTACATGCCAGGTTTAGACCCCACCTTGGTTCTACACCACCTTGTAGTCAATCCTAATGCCAAATAATTGAAATAAAAGCTATGTAAGATGCATCCTCACATTGATATATTGATAAATAAAGAGTTGGAAAAACTCTTAGAAGTAGGATGTATCTGGTCCATTAACTACTTAGAATAAATATCTAATGTTGTACCTATTAGCAAAAGGCCTAAAAGAATCAGAATCTATACTAATTTTTGAGACATAAACAAAGTTTGTCCTAAGGATGAATTTACATTACCTAATATTGACATGATCATTGACTCCATGATAGGTTATTAAATTCTTTCACTCATGGATGGCTTTTTAGGATACAACCAGATCAGAATAACACTGGAAGACTAACATAAAACAAAATTCACCACTCCATGAGGAACATTTTGTTATTAGGTAATGCCATTTGGTCTTAATAATGTTGTAAATACATATCAAAGGGCCATGAATATCATATTACATGATATGATGTATGATATTGTTGAAGATTATGTTGATGACATATTAAGAAAATCCAAAACTAGGGTTGACCATCCAACAGTGTTACATAGAATATTTAAAAGATTGTAGGATTATAAAGCCAGACTCAATCCAAAAAATGTGTGTTTGGAGCAACTTTAGTAAATTTACTTGGCTTAATTATGTCTCGTAGGGGTATTGAAGTTAATCTAGCCAAAGTCCATGCTATAAAGAAGATGCCACCGCCAACCAATTTAAAGAAACTTTATAGTTTGTAGGGCAAGATCTAATCAATCCAATGCTTCATCTCTTAGTTAGTAGACAAGTGTCATCCATTTACACATATTTTTAATAATGTAATTACATTTCACTAAGATGACCACTACCAAATATCTTTTCAACAACTCAAGGACTATCTAGTTAATCCACCTATTTTATTACCTCTTTTACCAGGAAGGTCATTCTTGTTGTATCTTTCAGCTATTGATAATGCCTTGGGGGAAATTTTGGCTCAACATGATAATAATGGAAAATAGCATCTAGTATACCATTTAAGCCATACCTTGGTGACATATGAACACAACTATGCACCTATTACAAAATCTTGTCTAGCCATGGTCTTCGCATCTCAGAAACTATGCCATTACATGTTGAACAATAAGACCATGGTCATTTCAAAATTAGATCCACTCAAATATATACTATATAAAATATATTTACAAGGTATAATGGCTAAATGGATCATTCTTCTTAGTGATTTTGACATAATGTATGTCAATTAAAAATCAATCAAAGGATAGGTCCTTATAGATCAACTTGTTGAAACACCCCTTGCAGACATAAAGCCACTCACATTTCATTTTTTTGATGAATCCATAATGACCATCATTGACACACCTCTTGGGGAGAAAGACTAGAAGCTATATTTTGATGGTTCATTCACTACACGTGGATCAGAGGCATGTCTCTTATTTATTACACCATAGGGGGATCTAATCCCTAAATCATTTACAATCAGTTTTTCTTGTATAAATAACATGGAAAAGTATGAAGTACTTATCACAGGACTTTGATAGGTATTACAATGGAATGTATCTCATTTAAAGGTTCATGATGATTTTTAATTAATCATCAATTAGGTCATAGACCATTTTTAAACCAAAGATGACAAGTTAGTTCCATATAAGGCTATGGTCGATACCCTAAAGAAAAAAAATGTAAATATCCAATTTGAGCATATACCAAGGGCTAATAATAGAACTATAGATGCCATGGCTACTATCTACTCTCTAATTTGACAAATAGATAAAGCTATAGAATATTAGTTCCTTATTGAGAATTTGTTTGCATCAGCTCATAAACCTTCAACCATTGCAATGATTTGTGATATTGTTGGTCCTAATTATATTTAGTAGTTAGACCTTTACAACTACCTTCATGACTAATTTCTACCACCTAACCTATCTTGAAAATAACCCAAATATTTTATTCATCATTCTACTCGTTATACTCTACTTGGATCCACCCTTTACTGCCATATTTATGATGGAACTCTACTTCATTATTTAACTTTGGTAGAGTCTACACTATCATTGAGAGAAGTTTATGAAGGAGTATGTGGATCTCATTCTAGTGGGGTAGTCCTATCTAAAATTCTCTTTCGTATTAGTTATCATTAGCCTATGATAGACACAAATGCAGATACATATGTAAAGAAGTGTGATAAATGTCAATAATATGCTAATTTGATTCATGCCCTAGCATAAACTTTGAAACCAATATTGACACCATGGCCATTTGATACATGGGGAATTTAACTCATTGGGAAGATCAATCCCACCTCATCTGATAACCATAAAAATATCATTACCACCACTAAGTATTTCACTAAGTGGGTTAAAGCTATACCCCTCACTTACATGACTGGAAAGCAAATTTCCAAATTTATCTTCAACCATCTCATTTTTCATTATGGTATCCCCTTTGACATTATATTTGATAATGGAGGATCATTCAAGAATAAGGATGTAGACTAGATATGTACCAAATATAACATCACACCACATTTTTATACAACATATTTCCCTTAAGGTAATGACCAAGCCAAAGTACCAAATAAAACCATTGTCAATATTCTTAAAAAGATTATCAATGATTTTAGTCATGATTGACACCTGTAGATACTCCCTACCCTTTGGGCATACTATACCAATCATCATAATCCTACAAGAGCCACTCTATACTCACTTGTTTATGGTACTAAAGCCATCCTTACCTTTGAGGTTGAATTGCCTTCACTACACATATCTTCCAAACATGTCCTAGATGATCATGACTATCGAGTATCTCACTTGAAAGAGATAGATATACTTGATGAAAAATGCACAAATATGCTCAATAATCTTTATGCATATTAGAACTGACTCAAAGGCCACTATAATCAACATGTCAAATATAGAAAATTTAAACTTGGTGATCTTGTTCTTAAAGAAAACCATAGCTAAAAAGAAGCATAAAGGTAAATTCAAACCAAAATAGATAAGGCCTTTCATCATTATTGCAAATTATGGATTAGGGGCATACAGGCTTACCACACTAGATGGAGATGAAATTCTTGAGCCAATGAATATTATTCATCTTAATTAGTACTATGCTTGAGCGCTAAGGCATATTATTTGTAAAGAATGTTTTAGTGGTGCCATTTTTTCACTATTCTTCTTTTTATAAATATAATTCTTATCTATCCTCTTAGCCTTATCCATTTTACCATTCCATTATATCGACTAGACGTGTTCTAAATACTAGCCCATTTGACCTTGGTTTTTTCCATTCATTACACATTTTTAGCATCAAGGAATCTAATAAATTTCATCAGTTGTTTCAATTATTTTAGATAGAAATCATATTTTGGAGTAGTATGATAAAAAAATTAGTAGTTATATCATTCATTTTTTATTCATTTCTTATCACTAGTCTTGCTGGTAATTATAATTTCCTTTGGGCAAATTAGTACCATTGATAAATGATGTTATGTCTTAGTTATGACCACCTATGGGCAAACTAGGAACAACATTTGTTTATTAAGTCTTGACGTACCAAATTTCCATTTCCTATTCCATACTATTCCTTTTACCACTTATTCCTATTTTATTTGAGTTGACTGCTACACTAGTCAAACTCCTCCATTGTAGGGTAGAACTATAGTGACTTGAGGTCCTACTTTGGGACTATGTAGGTATCACTTGATACTTGTTGAGGTTATCTCAGTCACCCCCTTGCCACACTCTTGTCATTTTATGAGCAACTTAAGTTTGAACACTCTTGCCATTTTGTGAGATTTAACCATTTAGTGTCTCGTCATTCTTGATCAAGTTGAGATATTTCAAAAAATTCCAAAAACATTTATAAAATCATTAGAAAAAACCAAAAACATTGACCACTTATTTTCCTTAAGGATTTTGGGAACCCTTACTAAGTTTCAAGCAAACCATTTGTCATTTAGTTTCACCATCCTTTTTGGCCTTTTCTCTCATGCACTTGCTATTTTTCAAGACCATTCCTATTCTTCTATCACATCCATTATGTTTGTTTTCATTAGTTATCACATTCTTCCCATTCCCTAAGTGAACTACATTTGGCCTGAATTTTTTATTGGATATTACATCCATGAAACTATGTAGGCAACATCTAATTACCTAGTGTATATGGAGACAACTCAACCACCCTATTCCTTTTTCTTCTATTCCCCTATTTTGTTCATTTATTAAGTTGTCACCTGTTTTCTAGGGGAAATATTTCTATTGTTTATATTGCATTATTTGTTTTTTTGTTTATTTTTTCTTATTTTGTTTGTTTGTCTACATGTTTGTTTGCTTTCAACATTGTTGCCTTGATTTAGTTTGTGTGTTCATTGGGTGATTCCTTTCCCACACTTATACTCAAATCCATCCATATTCATATGTTTACATTATCATCATAGTTTCTATCATTGGTATATCATTTTATATTGAGTATTGGATTACAAGAGTCAGTCCTCATGCATATTTTAGCTAAGCCCTCATGATGTAATACCATGATGCCTACAGACATGTGCTACAACAAACCTCAGCTTCAAGAAGTCTCTTTAGCAATGGTAGTATCAACATCTCTTCAACACTGACATCTTGATTCAATCCAAATCATATCCCAAACAAAGTAATTAACCATGAAAAAATTTCAACCTTTATTAGTTTAGATGAGCATCTCCATACTATTAGGTTGTTTTAATTCATCATTACCCTTTGTGTTAAGTTATCATCATCTTTGACCAATTTTATCATGTTTTATATAATCAAGGTCTAATGATTATAATTTCCTATGGGTAAATCATTGTACACCATCCCACTTACATTTCTCAATGATTATAACCACCTTTGGGCAAATCATTAAATTCTCACCATTTTACTTTTTTTGCCCATACAAGGGCACATTATTATCTTGTTTATCTATCATAACTAGGGCATCTCTATCTTCTCAATGATTATAACCACCTTTGAGAAAATCATTATGTTATCATACCACATTATCACTAGTAGGGTACAATGCTTATAAATTCCTTTGGAAAAACCTTTGTACACTATCCAACTTGAATTCTCAATGATTTTGACTAATTTTTAAAATCATTGTGTTTTCACCTCATCATCTTTCCTTTCTTTGGTCCCCACATTTTTTTCTTATCAAAGGACTGTTTATTGACCTACTTATGCCAACTGTTCCCTCGAGGGGGAAAACCATCATATAGTTAGTTTATCATCATTGTAGTTGTAGGAAAACAAAACCTTTTAATTCTTTGAGAAGATGTTACTATGATTATATCTTATAATGACTTCCCAAATAGGGGCAAACTATAGACACTTGAATCTGGCCACTGATGACCTATAATTAGGGTTTTGACCAATTTCCATCAAAATGCACAATTTGGCTTAAAAAAATAAATCAAATTAAATGAGTTTAAATTGAAATATTAAAGTTCCAATTTTGGATAGGGTATCACTAAATGGGGTAATGCAATTTAGGGGCCAGCTAACTTTGATCAAATCATTTTGAGTCAAAATGCCAATTTTGCACCTGGGTGCTCAAGATTGCTCTTTTCTATCAAATTTATTGTATGAAATGAATGTATTTGGTATTTGGTATTTTCAACATCCTAAATGAGATAGTGGATCCAATTCATCTAACATTGACTTCTAATTTCAATTCAATCAAAATTGGGACCAATAATAAGGCATTATGATTAATTTGATTAATTTGTGCACAAAGTGCTTAATCATGCTTAAGAGATAATTAATATAAATCAAGAAATAATTAATAATTTCATGGAAGCTTGTTTAAAACTTGTTTTTAAAAAAAATATTGAATGTCTACATCATCAGGTGAGCTCATTTCTTAGAAATACATCCTTAGGCCATAAATGTCATAAATATCAGGATTATGGGTCTCCCATACCTCTTTATTACCTCCCATGCCTCATTAATGTCCCTTATTAAAAATTAATGATGAGGATAATTATGGAATTTAATTACATAATTAAATTAATCCATGACCACACATCTCAATCTTGAGATAGATGGTCATGGTTAATTCTGGTCATTCTCGAAAATCTATAAAAAGAGAGGCCCTGAACACTATTTTAAAGATCAATTTGTACAAAGTTACTATGTAAAATTTATTACAAGAGCTCTCAAATTACAAATTTATGATGACAAAATATTTAACCAAGCTAAGCCAAATTCACAAGGTGACAAGGAGAAGAGGAGATAACCAAGCCTCCTTTGATGAAGACTTCATGAGCACAAGTCGAGCAAACCACTACAACAAGAATTTGGAGCATGCAAGGAAGGTGAAGGATTCTTATTTTTCTTTACTTTTTATTTGTTCTTTTCATTTGTTTTTTATTAATCTCACCCTATTAACTAGGCCTAGAGATGTATGCTAATTAGTGTGTTTTTATTAATTTGTTTGCATTTTTGAACTAACACAATACTAATCACCTCTTTTGAGTCAAATTCCTAGTTCACATAATTTATTTGCAAGCATGTTATTATTTTGATTAATCTCAACCATGGGTTAATTCCACCTTTCTTATTATTTCTTTTCGAGGGACCACCCATCAACAAATATGATGACCACTCCCTCCAGAGGCATCATCATAGGCTTCCCAAAACTATTTGGAGCTTTTTTATTCAAACATCATATTTTTTTGGCATACATGCCATATATAATTATTTGAAAATAAATTATTGTGATTATATCTTGCAATTCCTTCCCAAATAGGGGCAAACTATAGACACCTAAATCTAAACACTAATGACCTCCAACCAAGCTTTTGACCAATTTCCACCAAAGTGCATAATTTGGTCTAAAAATACTAAATAACATTAAATGAGTTGAAATTGACATATTCAAGTGCCAATTTTGGCCTGGGTATCACGAAATAGGCCAATACAATTTATAGGCTAGCTAACTTTAATCAGATCATTTTGAGTCAAAATGCCAATTTTGCACTTGAGTGCTCTAGATTGCTCTTTTCTATAAAATTTACTGTACAAGATGTGTGTCTTTGTTATTTGGTGTTGGAAACATCCTAAACGGGATAACAAATCCAATGCATCTGACATTGACTTTCAATTCTAATTTAGTTAAATTTTAGACCAATAATAAGGCATTTTGATCGATTTAAGTAATTTGTGCACAAAGTGTTTAATCATGATTAAGAGATAATTAATCAAAATCAAGGCCTAATTAATAATTCCATGTAAATTTGTTGAAAACTTGTTTTTATAAATTAATACTAACTATCTACATCAGCAGGTAACCTCATTTCTTGGGAAGACATCCCTAAGCCATAAATGCCATAAATATCATGATTATGGGTCTCCCATGACTCTTTATTACCTCCCATGCCTCATTAATGTCCCTTCTTCTGAATTCATGATGAGGATAATTATGGATTTTAATTACATAATTCAATTAATCCATGACCACACATCACAATCTTCAGATGGATGGTCATGGTTAATTTTGGTCATTATTGAAAATGTTTAAATAGAGAGGCCATGAACATCATTTTAAAGCTTAATTTATGCAAATTTATAATTCAAGATTGATTCCAAAAGCTTCATGAAAAATAGTGTTACCATGAAAAATTGATTCCAAACCAATCCAAGCCAAATCTAAAGGTGCCAAGGAGAGATGGAGGTATCCAAGCTTCCATTACCAAGGACTTCATGATCACAAAACTGAGCAAGCCACTACTACAAAGGCATTTAGAGCATCCAAGGAAGGTGAAGGAATTATTGTTTTTCTTTACTTTTTAGTTTTGTTTGTCATTTGTTTTTGTTACTAAGCTCACCCTAGTAACTAGGCATGAAGATGTTAGTTTAGTGTGTTTTTTATCTGGTTTCATTCACTAACATGATACTAATCTCCTCTTCTTAGTCAAATTCCTAGTTCACATAATATTGGTTTATTATATGACATGTCACATTTTTCAAATTCTTAGAGAAACCTAAACCAAATGCTCTCATTGTTTTATGAGTAGGTGTTTTGTCATTCTTTAATGAGTTAAGATACCTCAAGATGCTAAAAACATTCATAATATTTCAAAATCTAAAAATATTTATCTTGTCTAAGGCTAGTCAGTTATCCTTGATCCACCTTACTAGGGCATTATCATTATTAGGATGTTTTCTTTTGATTTTATTTTTAGGCTTTTTATTTTTTTGTTTCTTTCAAGTTGTCTATTTTTTTGTTTGTTTATTTTTCTATTTGTTTGTTTGTTTAATTGCTTGCCTATTTATTTTCTTTCAACACTATTGCCTTGACTCAGTCTATATGCACTCATGGGTGACTCATAGATAACATTATTTTTGAGTCTATCCATATTCATATGTAAATATTATCATCATGATTTTTATCATTAGTAAATTGTTTTCAAGTTTTTATTGGATTAGGAGTCATTCTTTATGCATATTTTGGGATAGTCTTCATGGTGTTATATCATGAAACCTACCATCACATGATACATAAAAAATTAGATTTAATAAGGTCTATAATAAATAGAGCCACATAATTTTCTCCTTAGTACCTTGGCAAATCCTTCCATCCCACCCTTGATCAAATTAACCCATTGGCCATTCTAGTTTTATCATTACTAATAAGAATGAGCATCTCCTCATTGGTAGGTATAACTAAATCATTTCTAAATAATAAGTATTATTCCTCTATCCATCTCTTTCATCACTTTGAACCCACTTATCTTTAATCTATATTCTAGGTTATATCCTTGAGTTATTCTTGATAATAATCCCTAACTAGGGCACCATCAGTTTTAGCCAATCCAGGTCCACTTAATGATTATAACCACCTATGGGTAAATCATTATTTTGAGTTTTATTTTTGATTATAACCACCTTTGGGAAAATTAACATGCTTTTTACATCAATGCATGTAAGAATTTTCTTTTTTGGATTAATCTCAACCATGGGTTAATTCCACCTTTCTTCTTATTTATTTTTGAGGGTCCAGCCATCAATAAATATGATGAACACTCCCTTGAGGGGGCACCATCATAGGCTTCCCAAAACCATTTAGATATTTATTCTTCAATAATAATATTATTTTTGTCATATATGCCATATCTCATTATTTGAGAAGACATTTTTGTGCTTATATCTTGCAACACCTTCCCAAATAGGGGCAAACTGTAGACACCTAAATCTAGCTACCAATGACCTCTAACCAAGCTTTTGACTAATTTCCACCAAAGTGCACAATTTGGTCTAAAAAAACTAAAGCATATTAAATGAGTTTAAATTGACATATTCAAGTGCCAATTTTGGCTAGGGTATCACTAAATGGGGCAATACAATTTATGGGCTAGCTAAATTTGATCAGATCATTTGGAGTCAAAATGCTAGTTTTGCACCTAGGTACTATGGATTTCTCTTTTCTATAAAATTTATTATATGAGATGCATGTATTTATTATTTGGTTTTGGAAACATCATAAATAAGATAATGGATCCAATGCATCTGACATTGAATTCTAATTCCAATCCAATCAAATTTTAGACCAATAACAAGACATTCTAATCAATTTAAGTAATTTATGCACAAAGTGCTTAAACATGCTTAATATCTAATTAATACAAATCAAGGCCTAATTAATAATTCCATGGAAACTTGTTGAATAATTTCTTTATGAAATGAATATTGAATATTTCATCATCAGGTGACCTCATTTCTTTGGAAGATATCCCTAGGCCATATATGCCACAAATATTAGGATTTATGCCTCCCATGCCTCATCAAATCCCTCCAATCCTCTTAATTTATCCTCTATCCCTACTATTGATGAGCCTATTTATCAATTTTAATTAAAAATTTTCATTAATATTCAACTACAAATCTTCATCTTAGGATAGACGGTTCAAGTTGATTCTGATTAGTGTCAAAAATCTATAAATAGAGAGGCTATGAACATCATTTTTAAACTTAATTTATGAAAATTTATAATGTAGAATTGGTTCTAAAAGCTTCATGAAAACTAGTGTTACCACGCCAAATTGATTATAAGCCAAGCCAAGCTAAAGCTAAAGGTACCAAGGAGAGAGGGAGGTAGCTAAACTTCCATTGCCAAGGAAGTCATGAGCACAAAACTAAGTAAGCCACTATTACAAAGGCATTTGGAGCATCAAAGGAAGGTGAAGGAATGATTGTTTTTCCTCAATTTTTAGTTTTGTTTGTCATTTATTTTTATTACTAAGCTCAACCAAGTAATTAGGCATGAAGATGTTAGTCTAGTGTGTTTTTGATTTGGCTTCATTCACTAACATGGTAATAATATCATCTTCTTATTCAAATTCCTAGTTCACACACAACACTTGGAACTCCAATTCATACCTTGAACCAAGCCATTCTAGCCTACTCACTAATAAGCCTAAAAACATAGAAAAGTATATCATATAGAACTAAGGCATACTGTTGATTTTATAAAATATCCCACTCAACCAATTATATATATATATATATATATATATATATATATATATATATAACATACAAGACTTTTGAAATATCTCAATGTGATTTAGACACTCCAAAACAGGCAAATAGTCCTCAAACTACCTCTATCATAGGCTCACTCAAACTGATCACACACTACCAAATTATAGTCATATATAATCTCATATTTTATACTTGAAATCATAATTTAAACAATTTTAATTCACATTAATGGATTTTATAAGACCTATATATCAACCTCAAAATGTTATATCTCATGTTCTTGCAACAAACATTAGTATTAAAGACCAATCATTTAGGTCACTATCTCATAGTTTTTGCATAACTAGACAAGCCTATTTTTCATGCATAATTCATTCATATAACCTATCTCTTTAGCTGACAAAAAGATAAAATAGTCTATTTATATATTTAATAACATCATCGTGCCCAATTTATGCATCATCACTTGTCAAGATATCTTAAACATATCACTTTCCTCTATATTCCTGTAGCAGTCATCTTGACTTAAAACACAATCATGATGAACATGACTCTTATCATCTATAGAATCACTTCCTTGACCTCCAAATGTATTAATGATATCATTAAACAACCTTAGATCAAATTTAAGAATTAAAACATTGATTTCTAATAGTAAATAAGAAATATATAGTTCATTCCATGAGACATACACCTTCACTGTCATCAATACTCAGACATGTCATTTTGAAGGCTACTTCTTGCATGTGTATAGACATTAAAATCATTTTAAAATACAAGAAACATGAGGGATATGTCTAAGAAAAATACCAAAAACCATTGGAATCATCCTTACTCATCTTCACACCATCCCTAAATGGATTCTCACTCATACTGGCCTTTTGTCACTATTTTCACTGTCTACAGATTAATGACTACTCAACTTGATTGACCAAAATAATTTAAATAGTGAATATTTATTTCCAAAACAACTCTATGGACTTCAAGAATAAGTCCTGACCTTCAAGCTCCAATAACTTGCATGCATTAACCTAATCAACTCTACTTGTACCAAAATCTTTAAAAATAAGCATAGTTATGTACCTTCTACTCATTAACGTAACATATCACTACCAATTGGAGATGTATATAGGAGTTATATATACTTTCCAATAGTCAAAATTGGTCAAACAATCCATTTTGGGTCCTTTCTAGCAAGTTCTTTCTAATTGCTCCATTATAAGGGTTTATAGAGGGTTTTGACCAGTTTACATTATTAATGAATGTTAATTAAACTCTATCCCTAAATCCAATAAAAAATACTTGTAAATCCTTCTTAGGTATATGTTCCACCTCTCCAAAAAGGCTCAAGTCACCATGCAAACTCTACACATGCCAATGAGCATCACAAAAATTTTCTCAAGTTAGGAAACATCCATTTTACATGCATAGAATACTTCCAAACATACTATCTTGCTTTCTCTTCCTCCTAAGAAAATGAAATTGGTCAACACACTTGACAAAAATTGATATATCATATTCCATTCTCACATCATATCTATCAATTTGAAATCTTATCATGACTTCTCACAAGGACCTCACTAGCCCACCTTGCCTACTAAGCCTAGAACCACCAGGCCACCTTGTGTCTTGAAAGTAATTGGAAACTTATCAAATAATATCATAGCACCTTATACATCTGAAATAAACTCATTCCAAGTAATATAACTAATAAATAAGGATAAACAAGGCATATACCTCTTACCTCATCAGGCAATCTAGCAAGGTCAAGCACAAAAGGTATATGATGACTTTCACTCCACTTGAAGACCACCTAGAAGGAATCCAATTGATCTCTCAACCACATGGAAATATCATTTATTCTCTATATATGTTGAATGACATCCTCACAAACCTCCATGCAACCAACTTCTCCCACTAACTCTCACTAACAACCAAGACTGAACTGAGCACTAAGATGATGCATATTAGACCAAGATCACTCTCATACCACTTTTTCATCACCAATTCCACTTGAAATCAATGAAAAAACATCACTTCCAATAATATCACAACAATATCCCACTTTTTCATTGATGGAGACACCTCTTTTGCTTCTCTCCCCCTTTGCCAAAATGATAAAATGGACTTTTCTACCAAACAAGCTCTTATATCTTTAATCAAATAATTTAAGGAAATAAAACAAGAACATAACCAAGAGCACATAAATTTATCTCTCATATTTTTAAACTCAAATCACACCAACTATCAACATCATATCACAAAGCAACCATAGTTCTCTCCCTTAAACCAAGCTCCCTTCAAAAACCAAGGTCATAACTCCACAAGACCTATAAGATCCTTAGACTTGACAAATTAAATGATAACATAGCTCCCTCTAGGATCTTACTCTACTTTTAAATCTCCCCGTTAGTCTACACAACCCATGCATGCCTATAAGACATCTAATAATAGCTACCATCACTTCAAACAACAACAATAACACCAAAGCTCCATACAAGTTCACTTATCATTACTTTCAAGGCACCACATAGAACACCAAGGGCACTCCAAGAATAACACCACACTTGAATCATGATTATAATAGAATAACATGATCAGTTATAATAAAAAATTCCAACCTTCTTTGGAAAGATATCACAAAATTTCTCAATTTCTCCACTAGGCCTACTTAGACCCCTTATAGCCCTATTTAACCACTACAGATGTAATAAATATCTACCATTACCACTTTAAGCCATGAAAATACATATATGAATTCCAATACCATTCCCCCTAAGATATGCCAAGAATTAATCTCTAACTCATCCTCCTTAACATAATTCCTTCTTTAGCCTTCTAGCCAATTAGATCTCCTAAAAGATAAAAACTTGAACAAATTGAAATATGCTCACCTTTAGACCACTATGAGAGTTTATTTAGATACCCATTTGGACCATTCAAATTATGTTGAATCTTATATCATTAAAATCTAGTTTTGACCACTTTTTCAAACATGCCCAAATGACTAGGGCTTTAAAACAAGTACTTTGTCAAAAGTCAACCTCTAGTCAATGCAGACACTTGAGCTAGATACCACACTTGGAGACCATAAAAACTCACTTCCATGCCAAATTTCAAACTTCCATACCTTTGGGAACATGGACTTCTTTTAAGCCTCCAAACACATGCTCTTGAGAAGAAGAGCTAGAGATTACTCAAAATGCTCCACCTAGCAAAAAATCATTCATCAACCTATGAAACCACATATAACATGTCTCAATCACATGTATAAACCTTCTTGAGAAAAAAAATTCTTTGTGACACATCTTTATTATTCAAGTGACCCTTGAAACAAAGCAATCTATGCATATAGGCTCATTATCTACAACAAACACCTTGGCCAAGTGGTCAAAATTGCATTTTAGCACCTTATAAACATCTCTAATCCATCTTACCTATTTTTAAATTTTAAAATCAACTTTAATCACCCATTATTAAACTTATTTTCACCTTAAAACACCATAAGAGTAGCTTAGGCACCTTCTAGGTAGTCATCACTACCAAAATTGGTCAACTCTAACTTTTGACCACAAAAATCACATATAAGCTCATCAAGTACTCAAAACACCTAGGAATGAATCATTAATATCTTCATCATGACCTCATATAAACATATTCATTCATCTCGTTTAGATTACCACTCAAATCTAGCATCAAAAATTGATCAAAAAGGTACTTTAAGACCAGGAGACCTGAACATACCTCATAAAGAACTCATATGCTTCACCACCTAAATAAATATCTCATGAAGCACAACAAGAGACATCTAATCACTTAACCATTTATCCTTTAGACACCATAAGTCATTATGGCTAAGAAATCTTCAAAGCACTTCATGGAAACACATAGATAATTTTGTGTATACACCTATTATCTATCAATCATCTGATAAGTAATATTTCCTTTAAAACACTCAACATAGGATACCAAAACAACAAAAATCATGATAAATGACATTAATGTCATAAAAAACCTCTTAGTCCATTGATATCTTTGTGAAATCCATTCAAATTAACTCAAAGGATCAACCTCACCCTCACAATTAAGACCCAGTTATGAAAACTTAGAACTTATAGCATCTTTAGATATGTAACAGAGACCAAACAACATACTTACAAGAATTTAATTATCCTCATATCATTCTCCATTTATAAAACATCTCATCTACAAGGCACAAACCCAAAGGAAACTCTCACAACAACATTCTTCAACCTCTACAATAAGCATACTCAAAACCCATAAAACCTTCAAGATTACTTTCAATAATCTCCTTCAAACTCACAAGCAATATTTTGAAGCTAAAACAATAAGAAACATATTCAGAACTTCTTGAGAACACTATCATACACTTTGAGCAATCACCTTGAGAGTTTAAGGTCACCATTCAACTTAGTAAGTCACACTAGTCTTATCATAAACTTTGTTTCCATTTTCTATGAGTCTTCTCCATGCGTAGGTATCCAAAAACCATTCACTCTTACTTAGAAAGATAGATCTTGTACCCTAATTAAGTCTCATGGAGACCAATGGTCTTCTTCATAATGCATAACCTATCTTTCTTGATGATCAATTTTTCCTTCAATTGTAGACCTCTACCTTTTAAGATGCCTACACATATTTGTACCTATTATGCTTGTTTACCAAGAGACCATATTCAATAAGCCCTACCATATAACTCAAGTTTGATATTGGATTTGGATTTAGTATAGTCTTTCTTCTTTGAAATTTCTATTTCCAACTTGCAAACCTCTATGCAGACTTGAACTCTAATCTTCACAAACTTATCCATCAATACAAATAATATTAACATTGTCTTCATCATACCTTAAGCTACTTAGGATCACCTATAGGTTGTCAATCCTCCTTCAAAGGTCCTACTCTGATACCAATTTTTGGAAGTAGCTACTGAGCATGGGGCGAATCATTTTTTCAACATCCCATAATCAATTCCATTTTATTCCAATGAAATAAACACTTAAGCATAATATAAACAAATCAACACATAAGCAAGATCAAGAACAATCAACACAAGTACACCTCATCTATATGGGAAACCCTCATGGGACTCTCAAGCCTAAAACCAATAGATTAACTATCTTATAAAGATATCACAAACATGAGACTTTTATACCAGCATCAATTGATCAAGGAACACCCACCCCTCAATTTAGTCTAGTACATATTAGACCTTTAGCTAGCTCCAACTATCAAGGAGGATACAACCCCATAGGTGATTAAGCACCCACTAAAACACCTTAAATATAATTTCCACCATTTTGTTGATGTCTTATACATCTAATGATGACCTTTTCTTGCTCTAACACCTTCAAATCTACTTCTCTTCTCTAGGCAGGCACTCCTAGCTCATTCGCTCAACCAAATCACCCTTTAGATTGTTAGGTCTAATGGCTTGTTAGCTCATGAACTTGATCAAAAAAACATAACTAATCCTATTTACCCTTTTATGGTCCTAAATGAACAATCTCTACTCTTTGATTGATATATTTCCTTCACTTTTGTCCACACATTCCTCTGCCTTGTAAATAGGCTAATTAGGCCTAGTATATATACCATACTCTCACCTAACCCATCTTGGTCAACCAAGATGATTTCCATGATTGATATATATGTTAAATATATCCTCATACACATTATATGCAATATCCATACACTCCTTAGGTTTATCATTTCCCGTAAGACCCAAAATACCAAATAGGCCTAAAAGAGACCTCAATGAATTAGGCCTACAAACCAACACGTTACACCTTGGACTCCTTGGTCTACCTTCAACCTTTAACAAAAAATGAAACATATCAAAAATTAATATAATATATTATTTATTACTCTTATATGGGTCCAAAACACTTTTAAATCTAATTCATACGTTGAATCAAGCCATTCTAGCCTACTCGCCAATAGGCCTAGAAACAGAAAAAAGTCTACCATATACAAATGAGGCATAATATTGATTTTATCAAACAACCCAATAAAACAATCATATATTTATATCCTAAAATACCTATAAAACACCTCTATGTGCTTTTGACACTCCAACATAGGCTAACAATCCTCAAACTACATCTATTACAAGCTCACTCAAACTACTCACACACTGCCAAATTACAGTCATATAGAAGCTCATATTTTATACTTGAAGGGATTATTTAAAAAATACTAATACATATGAATGGATTATATTATAACTCTATATCAAATTCCAAAGGTTATATCTCATTTTATTTGCAACATACATTGGTCTTATAGACCCAATCACTTAGGTTATTATCTCACAGTTTTAGCATAACTAGACAAGACTATTTGTCATGCATGATTTATTCATATAACATATCTCTTAAAATTAAAAAAATCTCAAATATTATATTTATATATAAAATAATATCATCATGCCCAATTTATACATCATCACTTATCAAAAGATCTTAAACATATCACTTTCCTCTATATGTCTGTAGCAGTGATCTTGACTTAAAACATAGTCAGATGAAACATGACTCCTATCATCTATAAAATAACTTAATTTACCTCAAATTTTATTAATTATATCATTCAAAAACCTTATATAAAATTCAATCAAAAAACATGGATGTCTAATAGTAAATAAGAAATATAAAGTTTATTCCATGAGACATACACCTTCACTATCATCAATACTCAGACATGTCACTTTGAAGGTTGATTATTGAATGTGTATAGACATAATAATAATTTTAAAATAAAATTAACATGAAATAAAGGTCTCAAAAAAATACCCCAAACCATTGGAATCATCCCTACTCATCTACATACCATCCCTAAATGGATTCTCACTCATACTAGCCTTTTGTCACTAAATTCATTATCTGTAGATTAGTGAATAATCAAATTGATTGATAAAATTAATTGAAACAATGAATATTTATTTACGAAACAACTCTATTGATTTCAATAACAAGTCTTGGTCTTCAAGCTACAATAACTTGCATGTATTGACCTAGTCAAATCTTCTTGTAGTACTAAAATCTTAAAAACTAATCATATTTTTTATACCTTCTACTCACTTCCCTGAAACACCAATACCACTTAGAGATGCCTAGAGGAGTAATATATACTTTAAAACATTAAAAATTGGTGAAAAAATCCATTATGGGTCCTTTCTATCAAGTTCTTTCCAATCACTCCATTATGTGGGTTTATAGAGGGTTTTGACTAGTTTATATTCTTAACAAATGTTCATATATATATATCCCATCAATACACTAAAAAATAATTAGAAAGAATTATTAGATACATCTAAAACCTCTCCAAAAATTCTCAGGTCACCATGAAAACTCTATACATGCCAATGAGCATCACAAAACTTCTTCTCAGGTTAGGAAACCTCCATTTTGCATGCACAAAAATACTTCCTAATATACTATCTTTCTTTTTATTCCACCTCAAGGCCTAAAAAATTCGTGAAAACACTTTAAAAATAATTATATACCATATTAAATTATCACATCATATCTATCAACTTTAAATCTTATCATGACTGCTCACAAGGACCTCACTAGCCCACCTTGCCTATGAGGCCTAAAACCAATATGCCAACTTGTCTATTGAAAGTACTTGGAAATTTATACAATGAGATAATATCACTTAATAAATATTAAATCCAATCATTATAAGCACTATAAATAACAACCAAGGATAAACAAGGCATATACCTCTCACCTCATCAGGCAATCTAGCAAGGTCAAGCGCATAAGGCATATGATGACTTGCAATCCACCTGAATACCACATAGAAGGACTCTAATTGCTATCTCAACCACATTGAAATGCCATGTATTCTCCCTCCATTCTCAATGATATCCTCACAAACCTCCATATAACCAACTACTCTCACAAGCTCTCACTAGCAATCAAGACTAAACTGAGCACTAAGATCATGTATATTAGACCAAGAGCACTCTCATACCACTTTGTCATCACCAATGTCACTTGAAATCAATGACAAAACATCACTACCACCAATCTCCCAACACACTTCATATCACTATTTTCCATGTCCACAATAACCTTAAATGGTTAGATTTCCTCGAATCCTTATCTTTTCCCTTATCGGTCTCATGCGAGTTCATCTAACCTAGGATCACTAGTTTCCTTATAAAATCCCATTCAAATGTCATTTAGAAGGGTTGAAAATTATTCAAAGGCATAAGTTATAAATATAATAAAGCACACTCAAGAAAATCTTCATATTCTCTACATATACCTAACCATTATTAATTTTACCCTATCCAAGCTCCCACACCAGTCATGACTCATCTCAAGCTTTCCCAAATTCGCATACACTTGCATTACATACACATGATTACACAATACACATTCAAATTGGGAGAAATACTTTGGCCTTGATCCATATTTGTATTATTGGTATGTAGGTAGCATGCCCACATATAGGGTGTGATCACATGTTCAGTGCATATTACACACTAACCCCTTTTTTTCCAGTTGGATTCGAGATCACTTATCAAGCATGAAAAGGAAATAGGATCCTTGAAGTCAAAATCAATTGCACATATAACTTCATGAATAAATAAGACTCAATATTTTAGACATAGGGTCTCTTGGGTAAGATAAACACAAATCAAAAAGCTTAGAAAGCTCAGACATTAAGGACTAAAACACCAAAACATGGACTATAGTGTTGGACCTCTAGGTGCCCCCATTTTTAATGCTCTTGTCCAGGTAGAAAATAGACTTTGAGATCATGTTTTTATTAGTTTTCCCAACCAAATCAGTAATTTATAGCCTCTTCTCCTCTATCTTAGTGTAATATTAGCTAAGTTTTAATCTTTATCCCCTTATTTGCTATTTTTAGAAATAAATTAAGCACTTTCAAATTCAATAAATTAGTAGGTTAATTAAGGTATATTTATTTAATAATTTTCCCCTTAATCTAGACACATTTAATATTTAATAAATTAACACCATATAGTTTCCTAAATTAAATAAAACATGCTCCTTTCATACTCTCTCATAGATTAGTAGCTTCCCCTTCACCTCTTCCACAACTTTTGGCTCTTGGTCTGGACTCAGCTCACACACAGCCTAATCCTCTTCCTCTCTTGCTTCTTAGCTTGGATAATCAGTTGGTAGAAAGTTTTCACACTTATTTTGAGTTTTATAAAAGGGTAATTTTCTATGAAAAGTGAAATTCTTGTCTATTTTTAGTAATATATATGCTAGGGTTTGATTTTTTTATTGATTTATCTTATTTAGAGCATTGTCTAGAATAGTTTCTAAAGTTTCATGCATTTTATGTGGTTATGAATACTTTCATTGATTGAAATATCTTGCATTACATTTTATTCTCTCTTTTGGAAACATTTCTCATTACATAATATAATTATAAATGCTCAAAACAATCTATACAACTTGTATAAACATTCTCTCTCTCTCTCTCTCTCTCTCTCTCTCTCTCTCTCTCTCTCTCTCTCTCTCTCTCTCTCTCTCTCTCTCTCTCTCTCTCTCTCTCTCTCCTCTCTCTCTCTCTCTCTCTCTCTCTCTCTCTCTCTCTCTCTCGTGTTAAACTAGAAAATTGCATTGTTAGAGAATAATAGTGTTGAAAGCAAAGAGATAGCTCAAAATTAGATTAGGCATGCTATTGAACCCTTTATTCAAAATGTATTTATTACTTAAAATTTCATTTACTTCAAAGTTTAAGAATTATTTGTTATCTCTCTTTATTCAACATTGTTATTTTTGCAATTTGTATGCAACTAGTTGTCTAGTGTTAGATACTTAATTTACTATAGTTATAACCACTAGAGATACATGTATATTTTTTGTGCTTCATCATGTTATCCATTACCTATTTTACAATTCTATCTATAGCTTGGTTTAGGCCAAAAAACTAGATAACCACTATAGATCTCCTATAGCCCATATAATCCTTGAGCCTTCTAGCCTCCAAGTGGTTTGTTTAATTACCTTGTGTACCCCCTACCAAACACTAGTGGTTCCATTTAGATTCTTAGAGCTACATTCTGGTATGCCTGGTGGGATCTCACATACTTTTTCATGCTAGTTATATCTCATTTAGAGTTTTTTAGCCAACTCCCCTATGTTAATTGTTAGGCTTGAATTTCAATTATGTTTTGACTCTTGCCTTGGTTGTTCTCTTGATTTGGTTTTTTGTTATTCTCCCTATTAATTCTTAATAAATTTGAACTTTATATTGTCTCCCATGTTTCTCTTATTTAATTATAACCATGGTGACCTCCCACCCTTAGGATGTCAATCTCATCAGATTTAGGGCCTTATCCCTGAGCTCACTCATGAGCAAGCCACAACTATAATAGAATGCCATAGACACTGTAGGATCTAAGAGGTTCTTTCAACCTAACATGGTGATGTATACCCACTTTCAATCCAAAGGGAACATGATTGGTAAGTCTAAAACCAATGAACTTGGTCTCCTTTTCACCTGTATGAGATTCATTTATCTAAGGATGTTTCCCCTTAGCCTCATCTCATGACTCATTCACCCACTCATGGTGATGAGGATCCCCTTACATGAATAAGACCTAATTAACTATATATGATAATTGATGATTATCATAGATGCCTTAAATTGAATAAAGTGCACCCTTCTCCCTTAGGAGTAGGTGGCATACTTCCTCTTGAGATAGAGTTTATACCCATTCATTTTTTAGTGCCTCAACTAGTTCTCTCATGAGTTCCCCACATTTTTATTAGTATGAGACTCTATAGCAAGAACCACTTCATGTCTATGTTATGGATCATAGGTATTCCACCTCAATAATTCATATTTGTCATGAGGAGTCCTCCCATCCTCCTAGTATTTTCTTTACATTTTCAAATGAGCTTGCTAATTTTGATTGCCACCTATGGACTAGAGATATATGGGATGCCTACCCAGAGCATCAAAACCCTTAGGTTGACCCTCATCTGATGGTATGTGATAAAAATCATGGAGACTTAGGTCACCATGACCATTTACATGAGTATACCACATCATCCCATCATACCCATAAGGATCAATATCCTTCCCATGGTCATTTCCCACCCCATGATAGAGATGATCTTCAACATGAGCATTTCCTATATTAAGAATTACCTAAGCATCATCTTCTCCATGATTAAGGTTATGATGGTGTCTATTAGCATAAGAAACATCATCATCATAATAAACCCCCTCTTGAATCTTGTCACCAACCTAATATCAAACATGCATATGAGGATTTCCATAGGAATATTATATCCCCTCAGGTGTATGTTATTCCCCTTCCTACTCCTATCCCTAAACTACCTAATTTTAATGGGACTTGGGACTCTAGTCCCACAAATAATATTATGGAATTCATAATGGAGTGTATGGATTAGGAATAGGATAAATCCATGATGTTGAATCTCTTTTCTCATTCTTTATGAGCTAAAGCTCTCATTTGGTTTTAGAATTTGCCTCTAGATTATCTCTCTAGTTTCTAGCTCCTTCTAGATGACTTCTTCTAGTACTTTGATATATCCAAACCTTTCAATCTTAACATTCGATAACTCACCTCCATGACATAGGCCAAGGGTGAGTCAAACTTTGATTTTATGTATAGGTGGTGTTTAACCATTTATACATGCAAAAAAAAGTTCTAAAATGATAAGCTTTATGATATGTTTATGTGAGTATCGATATAGGAGGTTCACCTTGAGGTCCTCAAGAATGAACCCACCTCGTATGATGAATATATTAATGATTGTCTAAATATTAAAGTCTTTTAGGTGAATGTGGGTATGTGGCATGTGCTAATTCAAAAGTCACCCTCTTCACATGATCACAACTATAATATGATTAGTGATGGTATCACCAATTCTCCTATCAAGAAGAAGGAAAAGAAGGATAACCATGAGGTGAATGCTTTGAAAAATAAGATAGATAAAAATAAGGCTTCTAAATGAAACACAAAAAAACAATAGATAGTGTTTCATTATGACCCCACCAAGTTTTGTATTTTCCATTAGATGAAGGGTTGTAATGATGCCAATTATGCTTCTAAAAAGTTTGGTACATAATCCTTACCCCCATCTTAGAGTTATCCACTTACAAAATCCAACCACAAATTGAATGTGATTAAGAATTCTCTACCTAACCATGATAAGGAAAAGAATAAAAATAAAATGAATAAATCAAAGGCTAAGGCCCCTCATTCCCCTTCTTATTCTTCTATCTCTTATGACTCATCTTCCTAGGCTAACACAAGAGGAAAAACCAAGTGTGAGAGTAGTAAGGTCACTGACGCTATTGACATAACCTCTACTATGTATGAGTGATTTGTCAACATGTGTTTGGGTCAGTTCATCGACCCTATTAGAGAGATTAGTGGTGTTGGGCCACTTGTCTAGCCCATGAGGGTAGGGAATCCCAAAGTCAGATTTGAATTTTGTCATAAAATCACTCCCTATGCTAGATAATGTCCTTCTCGTATAATATAGGAGTTAAATGGACTCTTAGTTGGGATATCCATTTGGGACCTTCTTCACCTTTTCCTTAAGTAAAGGGGCCTCGTATTTGACAAACTTAGTCTCTTTCATGAGGGTCCACTATAGGATGATGTTGAAGTTTTGTTAAACTATGATGCATTCAAACACCCTTACCCACTCATCTTACCTTTCAAACCCACCTATTTACCAAATTATTTAGCTATTGTACAAAGGGATTGGTTCCCCCTCTATATTGAAACCTTTATTGATGATTGTCATGTTAAGAAGTGCATTGTTGATGAAGGATCTATGTTGAATATCATGCCCTTATGTGTGTTCAATGAGATTGGGATCAATTATAAGAAGATCTTTGATTCCATAACTATGTTGGTTTCAACAATGACATGGTTGCACTAATGGTAAATGTGAAGCTCCAAGTCAAGTTTGGTATTAAGATAGCTAGGATTGAGTTTTGTGTGTTAGAATTGGATATTTTATACAATACGACTCTTGGTCATCCTTGGACTGCTACTATGCAAGCCATTACATCAACCAAATTTCACATGGTTTAGTTCATTAATGAAGGTGAGGTTCATACCATGAAGGTTGACCCAGATCCCTAGGAATTTCTCTATGCAAAGACAATGCCCTCAAGTGAGGCTTTGGCTATCTTCTCATGGGGTTTAGTGGAATCCCAAACACCCTTGACTTTTGAGTCTCATTTTCTCAAGGATGAACATTATTATCTAGTTAATTATCATGTAGCATTCAATGCTTTAAAGTTTGTCATGTGTTGGCCAACTCCCTCTATAACTTCATAATTTTAGGTTAGATCTTCCATTATCAAAGACCTATTTTAAGATATCTCTTTGAATGTTGAGATTCCCCTCTCATTACACTTATCCCATCAGAGTATTGGCACTCTCAATGCATCTCTTGTGAATATGGATAGAGTTACTGAGTCTGATCTTGAGTGTTATTCCATACATGGTATAACATGCAACCTGATCAATAAGAGGAGATATTATAAGAAGATGATTCCCATGCATCATATGCACTACCATCCTCTTACTTTTTTGGGTTCAAAGGTCTCATTCACCAATAATGACCCTACCCTTGGAACTTCTATGTTTTGGGTCATAATTGGTGAACCCAAGGATATGGGTGCTCCATCTCCTTATTTCATCCTTTTCCCTATTGTTTGGCCTCCTCATAGGATAAGAATTGGCATGCCTCTAGTTAGGATGAAGTGGTGTCCTACCCTCAAGGGTAGGCCTGGGCCTGGGCCGATGGTAGTTTGATAAGCCTCAAATATTATCAAAATACCATCCTCAAGACCCCATTTGGTGGATTACCCATCTTGTGGCATCCATCATTAGCCTTATAGTTTTATGTATATATATATCTTGTTCACTCCTCTTTGGATAAACCTTGGGATAGAAGTAGAGTCTTTCTCTTCTTTAGTTGGTTAGGTTACTTCTTGTTAGTAGCTATCCCTCTACTGACTCCTCTCCTCCATAGTTATTATAGGTAGTGTGGGTTAATGGTTTTGGTTTCTTACAACTTGTTTCATCCTTCTCTAGCTAGTCTTCATCTATCATGGGTCTCCTACCACCCCTCCTCACCTCTCTTTATGGTTGGCATTGAGACACTCTCTCCTCATTAGCCCCTGCATAGTAGTGGTAATTCTACTGGCTGAGATGTCTTTCCTAGCTATACCACCTTGACTCCTCCTCATGTCTACATAAGAGAGAAATGTGACTTAGATAAATTTTGAATTCATTAAAATGAGATAAATATGTTTAACCATCATGTTTTTTATTATCCCCCCTCTCACTCCTTTCTTGGCATGTTTTGGGCCCTATCAAGCCCCTCAAGTCTATTTTTGGCCCTTTTTGGCCCAAGCCATAGGTTTCTAGGCTAATCCACAACTTGGCAGTGGTCCAAGCAATGGGTTTTCCTTGGTAGGCCATGGTATGGGCTATAATCTTACTTTATTCCCTCTCTTGGCCTCTATTTCATCTTGTTATCACTCATGGAACCACCAAACCTTCATTTTAAAGGTTTTGGCCCATTCTAGATGCAATGGAAAAGTGTATTTCTCTATTAATGGCCTTCTTGGGTACATTTTGGGACCATTATAATATTTTAGACCCCCATGTCCTCTATCTTATTAGGCTCATGTACTAATTACTAGGGTACACCTTGGGATAGAAGTTTATATCTCTTATTATTTCAATTATTAGCTTTTTGGCTCATTCATAGTTGATCCCTACTGACACCCTCTCCCTTTTTTACTATGGTTCTTGTAGGTGTGGGTTCATGGTTATGATTACTCTAGGACTTAATCTAGTCTTCACCAACTAGTATTCATCCTATCATGGACATCCTACCTCCCTTCATCACCTCATCCCACATTCAATGTTGGTCTTCACCCCTTGATTGTAGCTTGATCGTGTTCTTTATCTCTCGTATGTAACTCACTTGTCCTACTCCATATCTAAATGATACTTACACAACATACTCTTATGTCCCAAACCCTCATTATGGTGTACCTCTCAATGGTGATTCACATTGATGGTGGTAGTTGAGGTAACCTATAATCCACCACTGTTGCTTGGATTATCGATGACCCATGGGACTATGAGCATATTTTAGCTAGTTATCTCCTTACCAATGAGATGAAAAATGCAACCAAGTATCATGTAATCACTGGTACTTTGAAAAAAACTCATGTGATAGAAATGCACTATGTGTAGTAATTCTCTAACTCACTCTTAGTCATGTTTTAGCTTACCAGTGCGTGATCCATCCTTAACTCTAAGTTGTTCCCCACTTTGAGGCAATCCATAATTTACTCTCCTTCTTTGAGGATGTTTAGTTCACCCATATCCCTCATAGGGAGAACACTAGGGATGATGCCTTAGTCAATTTCATTCTAAATTGTATGATTTGATTTGATATCACTTGTGTCCCTTGTTCACAATAGTTAGAGATGGATTTGGATTTTGGAACACATAACATTTGTAGCTTCACCTGTGGATTGCACTATCAACTTCTTTTATTGCCATCTTTATCTAGTAAGTGCAAGTAATGTTCTATTTTATATTTTTAATTCTTACTTTCCTATTATTTTATGTGGCTTCTAAGTATTGTAAAAAATTACTTATTCATTTGGACACAAATTTTTTATACCTTGGGGCCATATGTAATTATACTTATCATGACCCTACTCCTCCCTATAATTACACATTGGCTCACATATATAATACCAACCCTATTTATCTTAATTCAAGGCATCTACCACTCACTTTCGCTTTTCATACATCATACTTTCATCCCATACACATCTTCATCACATATCATACCTTTTGCATGTTAGATAGGCTTTTTAAGCACCTCTTGGGGCCCTTATAGAGGCCTATTGACAATGTGGAGTGTCAATTTGACCCAGGTCATGGCTTAGGAAGGCAACTTGAAGCCTAGGATATATGTTTCCTTCATGAAATCCATGACCTAGGTTGTGGCTCTGGTAAAAAGCAAAAAAGGCCACTATTTGGGCCTAAACAACTAAAAACAACTAGTTTTTAGTTTTTTAGTGAATTAGGGTTGGGATATATGCCACTTTATCATTCATTTGAGACTCTCTCTCTCTCCAATCTCTCTTGAATTTTTTACTTTGATATTCCCACTTGATCATCACACTCAAATCTTGGCTTCCTTCTTGAATCTTTCTTTGTACTTTCTTGGCACACTTAGCTTTCATTATGATAGGGGATGCCATACCATATTGTAACTTGTCTAGGTGATTCACAATGATCTCTATAGTGTTCTTAAAGATTATGGGTTATTCCATAATATCTTAATACTCAATTGCACCTTTCTTTGTACTTATTGAATTGGCTCTCTCATAGATTAACAACTTCTCCTTCACCTCTTTCATAGCTTTTGGCTTTTGGTCTAGACTCAACTCACACATAGCCTGATCCTCTTCCTCTTTTGCTTCCTAACTTGGATAATCAGTTGGTATAAACTCTTCACACTTATTTTTAGTTTCATATGAGGGAAATTTTATATACAAAGTGAAATTATTGTCTATTTTTAGTAGTATATATGTTAGGGTTTGATTGTTTTTAGTGATTTAACTTATTTAGAGCATTGTCTAGAATAGTTTATAAAGTTACATGCATTTATATATGGTTAAGAATGATTTCATTACTTGAAATATCCTCAATTACATGATATTATCTATATAAACATTTCTCATTACATAGTAGAATTCTAAATGCTCAAAATAATCTATACAATTCACATAAACATACTTTATCTCTTGCTAAACTAAGAAATTGCATTGTTAGAGAACAATAGTGTTTAAAGTAAAGAGATAGCTCAAAATTATATTAGGAATGTTATTGAACCCTTTATTTAAAACATATTTATTTCTCAAAACATATTTAATTTATCCTAAAAGTTTATTTGCCTCTAATTTTACGCATTACTTGTTATCTCTCTTTACTCAACATTGTTATTTACATAATTTGTATGCAATTAGTTGTCTAATATTAACTACTTTATTTACTATGGTTATACCCACTAGATATACCTGAATCCTTTATGTGCTTGATCATGTTATCCCTAACCTAGTTTAAAATTCTATCTATAGCTTAGTGCAAGGTGGTAAATTGGATAGCCACTATAGATCTATTTTAGCCCATAGAAGCCTCAATCCTTCTAGACTCTTAGTGGTTTGTTTAGTTACCCTATGTAACCCATAACAAACACTAGTGGTTCCATTCATATTATTGGAGTTACATGTATCATATATTTTGAGGGTAAATTTCCATGAATTAAAAGTTCTAATAGTAGAGGAATTACAATCTAAAAATGCATCATGTGTTGTAATGTAACTATTTTGATCATTACTCATAGTAGTTTTTGTATGATGTGTAACTATATAAGGTTTAGGAATTGGTGGAGTCTATTATATAATAGGATAATATCTCACTCCATTTTTTTCTTTTTAAACATGTTGAAATATCCAAGGTGTTACTTTAAGACATACAATAAAAGATGAAGATCTCTTTCAATTTTGAATAATTTTTTGATGTCAAGGTTTCTATTTATGAGGGTGTAATACACTCTCTACATTAAATATATATAAATTTATAAATATGTGTAATAATTTTCTCTACACTGTGCTCTTGAATAGGTGCAATAATAAATTGTGATGGTGGTGGGGGGAGAGGAGAAACTGTCATTTGACTATTGAGGGTATGCATATCAAATTCATAAAAATTTGACCACTTGATTACATTATATACATTTAAGGCATTAAATTAATATATATTATAGTATTTATAGCTTCTATATCTAATGGAATCCCAATAATGTATCTAAGAGTAATGTGGTTGGTAATACTAAGAATAGAGTAGCTAATGTTTCTAAACCAACATGAAGAAGTAGTACTATATGGCCAAGAGTATTATATGTATGTATATTGAATGATTTAATTATATTTTATGTCTCTTTTAAATCCTATTTTGTGTACCCAAGAGTGCAAATAAGTTTCATTATACATGCATTCTCACTTGACCCCTTGTTGATCATGAACTCTACATGGGTTGTTTGTTGATATAAGCTAAAATAAAGAGTGCATGTATATTTGATTCATCATCAATGATCTCATTTTCATAAAATGTGATTTTAGGTCATGTTGATAATGGGATTATAATTATACCAATAATAACATCTATTGGATTCCCACATGTCTTATGAGGAGGATGCACATTGTAAGTATTGTGTACTTATTAATTATCTATATTTTCTACTTTTCTATGGTTTGGAAATGGATTATTGAAGGTTTTTTGAAATTTAATTTTTATGGAACAAAATCCTCTATGGGTGTGATTAAATAAATAATATTATCCTCAATAAGATATTGTAACTTATGCCTTAACATGTAACACTTCTTTTTATAATATACAATACATGTATAATAGTCATAATAGGTGTTGTTTTTTAATCCCTTATGTTGTGGCTTATTCATATAATCCATTAATGGTTGAGGGAGAGATATAATATTGTGATAAAATACTTTTTGTAATATGATGTGAGGAGGTGTTTTAATCATTCAAATTTCCTCCTTGGTAGAGATATCAATTAAAGCTTATTCATTAGTTGTGATATTATATTGACTATTAAATTTGTTTTATTATTTCCTTCATTATATTTTATTTTTTAGATTGATTTTATTTGAAACTTAGTATTTAAATTATTTGTAACATTTTCTACATATTTGAGTTTATTGAAAACTATAGGTTTTACTTCACATTCTTTTATTATATGACATAACTAATCAAAATATTTGAATTTGTCAAACATGATAGACTCATGAGTGGTTCTATCAAACTTTATGTGAAGATATATTATAACTCATTATTTTAAATAAAGTATTGTATATATATCCATCGAATGCTTTGAATATTCTTGATGTAGCTTGTAAATATTTCTCTATGTACCAAAGAGTTTGAATAAGTGCCATTTTACATGTGTTTTCATCCAACCCATTATTGATAATGACAGTGTGGATGGGTTGTTTATTGATATAAGATTGAATAAAGAGTACATGTATATCTTAATCATCATAAAAAATCTCATTAGTGATCATAGGATGTAGTGTTAATGTGCCTATAAATGTAATAATACCATACTTTAGATTCCCATATGTAAAATGAGGAGGATGCACATTGTATTCATGATGTACCTATGAGTCATCTATATATGATGTAAAAATGGTTAACCAAAGTTTTTTTAAATTTTCATTATTTTTTTGTGGTCTAACCTCATATGTGGGTGTGATAAAATCAATGGTATATCATCAATAAGATGTTGTATCTTATACTTTAACCTATAACACAATATTTCTATGATAGTCACAATATGTGTTACTATCCAATAATTTATGTTGAGGCTTGGTCATATCAACCTCTAATGGTGGAGGGAGATATGATATTTCAATTCATTAGTTTATATAACAATACATGAGGAGGTTGAAATAATTTTTAAAATTGATTCCTTGTTGTCAATTGAAGATTATTTTTTTGTTGTGATAATTTATTAACCATTACTTTTTCTTCATTCTTTATTTTTTTATATTTTACTTTACAGTTTTTTTTAATTTGAAAATCTATATTTGAATTATATGAAACATTTTTCTCATAATTAATCTTGCTCAAACTATGATATTGACTTCAATTTATTTGACCGTATGGCATAAATCATAAAAATATTTTAGCTTGTCAAACATGGTAGACTCATAGAGTGGTGATACAAAATTTTAAGTGAAGATATATTATAACTCATTATATTACATATAATTTTTCATCTTACCTAGCATAGTTTTATATAAAATAACACATTCACTAATTAGATTATTGTACCCTTACTTTAGTTTATAAATATATGCATAAGATAGATTTTCACCAATATCGATAGAGAATTCCACTAGAAACTAATCTTATAAAGAGTTGAATGACTTAATTGGAAGATTATATAACCATTTCAAACCATATTATTTGATACTTATTACAAATATTTTCATTAATAATTTGTCATTGTATGCATAATCCAAGCATGTTACATGAAATGATCAAAGATGTTTTTTAGGATCACCTTTAACTTCATAGAATGGTAGCTAAGGAGCTATGAAACTTGCTGGTAATAGGTGAGAGGCTATCTTAGGTTTTGTAAGATTATAAAACAAATAATGGGAGTAGATTTAATGATTATCCCTATAGACACATTTTTATAATTGCAATACTTTAGCATGGATTTATGTACTAATATGTTCAAGAGAATGTGCATTAGGTGAGGTTGGTGATGGATCATACTGTTAGGCCCCAATTTTGGCTAAGTAATTTTAATGAATAACTATCATGGAAGACCATGGTGAGAGAGTCCATGTAACACAAGAATCAAATTTAATAGAATAAATGTGCATGTTAAATAGATATCTAGAGAATGAAGGAAATAAACTTAGTAAAAGACTTAGGGAGCATGTTGAAAGTGAAGAATGGTTATAGAGTGATTCACAAGGATGAAAGAGAATAAGTCAAGCACAAATCCATCATAAGACCATGGGAAGATAGGAACTTGATGATGAGGATATAGCATCAAAGAGAGAATAGAGGGGGGAAAAGCTTGGTTCCTTAGGAACTTAATGTTAATGGCTGTCGTGACTCAACTATATTGATTATTGTTGGTAAGTCACCTTGAGTGTAATTACTTTTTTAACTACTTGATCAAGGATAACCAAGTATAAATACCCCTATGATGTACTTTTTAATTTTATTGTTAAGTTGGTTATTATTGATATATTTTATATGAGTTGGTTACATTGTAACTCTAGAATTGTGTATTATTTAAAGATCAATTATGAATATGATGAATGAATCTTGTGTTGACTTAATACTATTGTTCATCTAACTATGAAGTTAATGTTTCTAGTTAAAATTTATGTTGTTATTCATTTAACTGAGTTAAGGTTACTAGTTATCATTTATTCCATCTTTTTCTTATTGATCATTGAGTAATGAAAATGTCCTAAATTAGATATGGACTATAGAATTAATTTAGTATTATATATGTTTTTGATTTCCCTTGTCTATAAATTTGGACAAACACACCCTCATGTGAAAAAAACAATGGGAATTAGTCCCTCATTACGTGACTAAAGTGAGCGCATAGGAACTCATTCTTGTAAGAAATACTAGTATGCTAGCACATTAGACTCTTATCAATTAGGCACATGCCTAGGGAAATATATACCTATGTAAAGGAAAATAATCCTAATATTTTGGTTCTATTTTTAGGAATTGTGTTACTTACCTACATAATGGTGGAAGATGCTCAAATGAATGTATCTCAAGAATATTAAATGATGGGTTACTAGAATTGAGGAAAACTTTGTAGTACCATTTCTTGAACCAAGAATCTCCACATTTGCATGGATACAACAAAATATATATAACTCACTATATGAGATGTTCTTTGTATAAGTTCTTAATCATCTTCATGATTGTATTATGACATATGCAATAGATCGGTCAAGGAACTATGGACAAAAGATAGATTAGACACTAGAGTGTTAGTTAGCTTTATCATGGTTGGGAGTTCCTTAGACGTATGTTTTTTATGTTTGGTGGTGCAAAAATTTGAATAGTTACATCTTGGAATATGTAGTCTTGATACATTATTGTCCATAGGAAGCCTAGTTTCACTTCTTTAGAGAACCACATTGTATAAATCTTAGACACTTTCCATTAAAGGTTAAGAATATTTTAGTAAATTTTGGACTTGAAAGTTTCTCCATGGATGGATAAAGTCTATCTTGCCTGAGAAGTATGGTTGATGGGTAAATGGAAAGGCACCTTGTGAATTAAAATTACTAGTTTATAATGGTATCCAATTAGTAGTAATTTAAAAAGCATAAATAAGATGAAGCTCAGTGAAAGGGTATGAGAGGAAGTGATCTAGGGTAGGGATAATAGGACTTAGGAAGTGTTGTAAGGGTCTAAATGGAAGAAAAAGATCAGAGCAAGGAGTCCCTAACCACAAGATTGTACTCAATTTCAACATAAGTATGCATGGTATAAGGATGTTAAGTAGTGGTGACTAAAGGACCTAATTTATATAGGCCTAGTTCCCCACCCATAATGAATGCTCATGCTCTTGAGTTAGACATATTTGTACCAAATTGGGATATGAATAGTATATAATTAGAAACTAAAACTATGAAAGATACATTTATAGACCAAGATTTAGGTAGTAGTTTATTAGCCATTTATTTTCCATTATGAGATAATTATATTGCCTAATTTGGAATTCTTGGTGGAAAAAGTATAACCAGTGGAAAAAGTACCAAACTAACTATAGTTAATCATCCTAAATTAACACCCAATATATCAAGTGATTATATTAATTAAATAGATGTGATAGGTGGTACTAGTGGTGGTTCAACTAGAGTAACTAGAGGAGGAGTAGGAAGTAGTGGTGGACCTCCCCCATAAGGTATAAGAAAGACAAGAAGTCCCTCATAATAAACCTCAATGCAATCTCCTCAACTGCCCACTATGTACTACAAGATGACACTCTACTTGCTAGAGTATCTAGGTATGGAGAATGTTTTATAACACATTCATAAGTCTGAACTTATTTGGTGAGTGAATGGCATCACTTATTATAAATGAAATGTAACATATTTTTCTACCAACTTTCTAGACCATGTGCATAAGTGATATCAAAATTTTGATCTGTAATAGGCTATGGTAAATTATGACCAACTAAAAGTATAATTCCTCTAGGAATTTGATATCCTAGAGTTTAAACAATAGAGAATAGATTAAAAAAGAAAATCAATCAATAAATCACTAAAAACATGTATGATTATGATGTACATTTCAAGCTGCTTATATCTAAGCTCTATTTCAATATAAATTCCATCAACATGCCTAATGGTTCATAGGAGGTTTATTGATCCCCTTTATACAAACCTTGTAACAAAATACTTTCACAAACCTACATGAGGCCTTAAAATCTACACTGCATGCCAAATTTATTAGAATCATTTACACATGGATTAGTTCCTTCATGGAGGCTCATATCACTCCTATGGCATCTTAGCTATAAAATATCACTACACATAATGGTCATGATACTCATAGTGGATTGTGATGTGTAAAATATGATTCTAAAGGCCAAAATTAAAAAAATAACCTCACAAGATTATTCAAGCCATGTTGAAGTAATCTTATGAGATTTTAGAGGAAGAGCATGATGTAAGGGATTTCCCTCTGCTACAATGCACCACTCAAAAAGAATTATATACATATTGTAAGATATGTGATGCATACACTCATGATACCAATGATTATTATCTCATTGGTGAAATTAATGAGGTACACATGTGTGGTATGCATAAAATATATGTTGATAATAACCAAGAAAATAGAGGATATTGTGGTCTAGGTCAAGGATGTAAAGGTGGATGTTTTCAACCAATAACTTATTATGAGTGTGGTTCCTTAGAGCACTAGTTTTATTACCTAATGTATAATACATGCATATTTTATAAAAATAAACACCATTTAGAGGAGTTCCTTGACATGTATGCTTCCATAATTAAGGAAAGGAATAAAAAGGGTGCTTACATGATACACATTGAAAAACAATAATGGAGATCATACCTTGCTACTTTGACTGGTCCTAAAGTCAATATTATAACATAGAGTGGTGGTTAGTCTTAATATATGTTCAACCCACCCAATAAAAAGGTTCAATTAGAGGAGACTCACACTACTCATTATCTAGATGCTTATAATTAGAAAGAGGTGCTCCATAACACTATGAATCTGGTGAGATAATTTCAAGGATAGATCTAGTTCCTCAAGGATTGAGATTCTAATAGAAATGATGATGTGCATAAAAATACTAACCTTAATTATATGATGCTAATGAGCTCCATGAGTTATGAAAGTGAATCTTAGATGAGGATATTGTACCCTTGTTCTGAAACTAGCTAAGTAATCATATGCCTAGGTCTATCAAATATCACTAATTAGACCAAGCATAGTGACATGAGACTCATATCTAGACTAGCCTAGAGGTGGATAAAGAGATTTGGTTAACTCTTATATTGATTTATGTGTTATCTAGGATACCTTAGTTGATACCAGTGCCAAATTAAATGTCCTTACTAAGGATGCATTTAATAATATGGAAAAATTGGCTTTGGAACCTTCACCCCATGTGTTATTTATGGCCAATAAGACTCATGGTTTGCCCATTAGAGTATTTAAATATTACACCATGGATATCTTTGGTGTCACTTTCAAAGTCAAATTTGAGGTCATAGAGTTTTTTAAAGCTGATGACTTCCCAAATTTATTGGTTAACCCATGGTGTTACATGAATAATGTTATTTTAAGCTTTAAGAAGCACTATATCAGCTTTGAGAATGATGAATAACACATTGTATTCCCCTTGGAAAATTATTAAGTACCTCTATATGTTGAGTTATTTGATGATGATGAGGACATTAACCACATCTACAATGTCACAACTTGAGGTACTAAATGCTTGGATCCCACTTTAGATGGAATTTTGCATTGGGAAAATGCATAATATATATTTGACACAACTAGTAATGCTTGTGACTATTTGGTCCATGGTGAATATGACATTAATATAAGGATTTTTGGGGCTATAGGTAGTCAATAATATACTTTATGGAAGTAACATAAACACCATAAATTTGTTTGTCTCCTTCATGGATAAATTATGGATGAACCACCATCAAGATTAGATGAAGCTCTAAGGTTTCATGGTTAGATGGAAGTCCATGAGTTTGTGCAGTAGTTGGAAGCCTTATATGACTCTAACATTCATTGGGTATGATCAATTATCCATATATTTGATGGCACAACTACTCAGTGGTGGAGAAATCATCATTCTAAATTTCTTACTTGGGACCAAGTTTTTTATAATCTACACCATCACTTTCACCATGATAACTACATTCATGACACTATAAGTTATAATGACATCAGAGCTCTTGGACCTCATCTTGAATCCTAAAAGACTATGTGGAAGGTGGATGAAACATTTTTTCTTGATTACCTCTAGGTTCATGCATTCTATAAAACTCTACACACTTGGGATAAAGCATGGTATGTCTATAAAGAGCACCATTTAGAAACACATTTTTGGCATTTTATTATGAGTAATATGAATATGGTGTTGTCTTATTCATCTCCATTAATGTATTTATGCCTCATATTACAATCTATGTATCAGGATATATTAGGTAACTCATCTCTAGTTGAATATTGGATTAGATGCATACATAACATGTGGGAGGAGATCTTGAATATTTTCTAGGAACCTGATGAGGAGGTATCATCTCCACTACATAAACCTATCTTAGACCACACATTGAGAGAAAAAATCTAAAAAGGTAAGCAAAACATTATGTATTAGGTTGACAAAGGTGTTAGTTATTATCTATTTGACCCATCTACTAATCATTGGGATTTACACATAGATTATGGCACATGTGTTGTGCATAACACCATCTAGGATGAACAACACCCATATTTGGAGCTACTCCAAACTAGTTACAAAATATTATCACAGAGGATTCACCCAAGATGATGATTATGGGAGATTATTGGTCTAATATAGAGATCTCTAAGGTGGTTGAACTGTTAAAAGAATATCAATATGTCTTCCCATAGAGCTATATTTTAATTAAATGAGTGCATTCTTCCTTAGGAAAGATGCACATAAAGTTGGTATAGGGTGCTCAACCTATAAAGAAGAGGCCCTATCATATGAATCCCAACTTGTGTAATTAAGTCAAGGAATAAATTGATAACATTTTGTGCATGGGAGTCATTACTCCTATAGAGAAGCTTGAGTGGGTGATTCCCATGGTTATTATTATCAATAAGGATAGATGCATTTAGGTCTATTTGGATTATTGGGTACTCAAAATTGTTTATGTAAACTAGCCCTTTATGATTCCCTTCATTAAAGAGATATTAGAGGGAGTTGATGGGTATGAAATCTATATTTTTATGAATGGCTTCTTTGGATATCATCAAGTCCAGATAGTAGAAGAGGATACACCAAATTCCACATTTGAAACTGAGTGGGGATCCTTTGCTTACAACACAATGCCATTTGGTTTTAAAAATGATCCTATTATAGTATCTTGGATCATAGTCTAGGCTTTAAAGGACTTTATTAATAAGTTCCTTAAAGTATACCTTGATAACTAGACTATTAATGGCTTAATACAAGACCACTATTAAAATATCTAACTAATTATTGAGAATTTTCATAACCTTCAAATTTACCTAAATATAAAGAAATGTGTGTTTTATACCCATTTTGACATTTTAATTAGTCATGTCATGTATCATGATGGAATCTTGGTGGATCCAACCAAGATTTTTTTTATGATTCACTTTCCATCACCAACTACCCAAGAAGATATATGTGCTTTTATAAGACACACTTGATATTATAGGAATTTCATTCATGGGTATGCTAAGATTACTATGCCACTATAAAAATTACTCAAAAAAAATGGTTAGTTTATATAGACCAATTCTCACCAATAATAATTTGTTGCACTCAAGGATAAGCTTATTACTACCCCTATTCTCTAGTTTCTAGATTAGATGAAGCCTTTTCATGTGCATGCCAATGCTTATGGCTTGGAGGTAGGTGTTATCCTTACTGAACCCAGTGAGGGAAACCTTGACCACCCTATCTATTTTATAATAATAAATCTTACTCTAGTTTAACAAGACTACATAGCTATAGATTGTAAAGCCTTGTCCATGGTTTACACCCTTCAAACTTCCTATTAGTACTTATTTTCCACTCTATTCATCTTATTCATAGACCATGAGGCATAAAGTACCTATTAAATAAACTTATATTGCATGGGAACATTTTCTAGTTGATTTTATTATTCTATGAGTTCCATTTTTCAATAATGGTGAAACCTAGAAAGACAAACTATGACCCTAATAAATTATCATATATAGAATCTAGTGAACTAGTGTGTGCCATTGAAGATGATTTGCCTAATATATAAATTTTATAAGTCATGAACATTCTTGAGGAGTTATAATATATGATCACCTTTATGAATACACATTCAACACCACCTCAACTCAACACTCAAGAAAAGAATTAGTTGGTTGTTCATGCAACTCCATTCCAATTTATCAGGGGTGATATGTATAAGCTTGGGCAGGATGAATTTTACACCATTACATCATGCATCATGAATTCACTAAGGTTCTTTGGGAAGTTCATGAGGGTGTCACCAAAGGACACTATATCGATGAAGCTACATGATGAAAAGTTCCTTTGGTTGGCTTATAGTGGCCTACATTTTTTAAAGATGCTAAAACTTATGCATGTTAGTGTGAAATTTTATAGTGAATGGGAAAAATGAATAAAATGGATGCTAGCCTCTTAATCATATCTTGGAACATGAAACATTTGAAAAGTGGTCTATTGACTTTGTTGGTCCCATCAACCCAATAAGGAGGCATACCAACACACACTATGTTATCACTGATAAAAATTATCTTACTCGTTGGGATAAATTTGTGCCAACTATGGAATACACCACTACCACTACTACAAGTTTGATCTAAGATAATATCATTACATTGTATGGATGTTTTTTAAGTATGACTAGTGATCGAGGAAACCATTTATTTAATGAAACTATCTACATCCTCTTGGCTAAATTCATGATTTCATACCATAAGACAAAACTTTATCATCCCCATGTCAATGGCATAGCTAAGGAACTTAAAAATATCTTGGGTAATAATTGAATGATATAAGTAATATTGGATGCAGTGAATGGGATGATCATGTGTTTATGATGTTATAGGAATATCAGACCACTTATAAGAGATTGAATAAGATCACAAGATTTAATTTTGTGTTTTGTACTAAATCCATTATTTCAATTGAATTCCTTTTCCCTTCTCTTCTCATTGCATATGTTGGTTAACTAGATGATGAAACATCCTTGAAAATGTGCATAGATGCTTTGTTGTATCTAGATGAGACCTGATTTCTTACACATTAGAGTCAAGGAGTGGAAAAATGCAAATATAAAACTTGGCATGATCACCATTTGAATAATAATAATTCTACTCTAGGCATTCATGTTTTATTATACAAATCCAATTTTACACACTAATCCAAAAATATGCATGTACACTAGGATGTCCCTTTCATTTTTTAGTATCTATCCCACTGGCACGTGTAGATTAAAGTGACTAGATGCCCAATTCCTTTCTAACCATTTCAATGGTAGTTAGTTAAGGCCCTATTATTATGAATTCTTACCTATCTTTAGTAATAAGGCATATACCACTAATTTAGTCTAGGATTTAATTATTATAAATAAAACATGGCACTGGTTGCACGCCCTTGAGTAGTTTTAGGGTCAACACTTTGTTACTTATTTTTGTATTATTTTATAATATCGTAAAGGACCATGGATAAAATTTAGTGTGGGGTAAGGTTATAAGTAGTAA